>OW028576.1:10430111-10755111 GCA_932294295.1 Alitta virens
TATGAAATTTTAGTGGGCATAATTATTATGCAACTCACCACCTCATCACTTTTCCACTATATTTTGGACAATTAATGGAAAGATAACTTGTTGAATAGCAAGACAGGGATTGAATAACATAGAGGAGAGCACTTAAAATAGTTTTGATGACATTTTTTTACTTGGTTAAAATCATGCAACTACTACAGTATTGTGGGATCTTTTCCTGTTCAAAAGTGGGATTAAGTCTGGATTTAGTGCAGTATAGCGGACCCAAATTATTGACCATATTTGGCATCCATGAAACCTGAAAATAATCACTATTTGTGACCAAATTTCGTTCTGGCACCCAATAAGAACATTTGTGTAAAGTAGCGGGGCTTTGGGGGCCCAAGAAAAAACTAAATAAACTATCATTGAATTCAAGCATTTTATGTCATAGGCCTGGCAACGAGGCTCGCTAAATATGGTCAATAATTTGGGTCCGCTATACTGCACTTTTCCTTAAGTCTTTCTTGAATACTTCCGGTCCCAGTTTTTTGCTAAGAAGATGTGATGACACCCTGCAGCCTCATTATGAACATCCTATTCCTATTAACTTTGATGAATTTCGGACCTTTTTAAACAGGCTTCCCGAGGTTCAACTGAACTTTGCTGGACCGAATGTCAAAATGAGCCCACGTCTTTATTAAATATCATTATAAAATATGTTGTCTTTGGCCGGACCGAATGAAATTTGGCTGGTCAGGTCCATCAGTTCAGCAGACTTCGGGAAGACTGCTTTTATGGGTGTGTCACTCGTCACTTTGGCTTAATCACTTAGAAAATGAGCCTACACATTGATTTGCATATATTTTGAAGTTTTTCTGACTACCTAATCAACAAGAAGAATATTTGCGGCAAAATGTTATTTAACAATAATGTACCCTGTATATTTCATATCAAACAAATGTTATTTCAGATCAATTAGTTCATATTTTTGTCTCAGAGATAGCGGCATTGACTTTTTGAAAGTATTAAGTGAACTCTGCTATCACAATCCACAAATGGCTGCGCAAAAGATTTACAGAATTATGCATTTCCCAACTTAACTGACTTCATAAGCAAAAGTAATTTTTTGTCTATTTTATACTGATGGACACTTGAACTACCGATCCATTACCATGCTTCACCGTCCTTGATTTACCTTTCATCTGTGCAGAATATCATTAAATAGGCAAATCTGATCGATCAGTTGCTTGGAATTATGTTGGGTAATAGCCATATCTAGATGTCAGACTGGGTTCATCAGTGAATGAGAAGTCAGTAAAATGTAGAATAAGCATATCTGTTCTTCTAAAATGCTACAAATAATTGTAACAACAGCTAAAAAGGATGTTGGAACATTATCGTTGAATGTTTTGTGCGGTTTGGATAAATTTTTTTTTACAAATAATACGAATGCATGTTTATCATATCATATGAGGATATTATGTTACATATACCAGAGTTACACACATTACAGTTTCAAATTTGTATTTGGTCTGCTCTTCTGATATGTATTTTGCAATATTCAGCCCAACTTTCTGGTCATTTCTGACTTACTACACACACTTGGATAATAATTATACACACCTAGTTCAAGTTCAAGTTCAATCGTATATTCACCATATAGAGAAAATGGATATTGTCATTCTTTTACAAATATATGTAGATATGTATAAATATATATCATTGAAGTGCCACTCACGCAAGACTACCATAGAAGTTAAAACAACTGGATATTTCATATTACAAAGTGCTCCTACTCACCTGCAGAGACTGAATTCATATTACACTTTAATTTGATACTCACATGATGACTAGATAGATATGGACAATAAAAAATTAAGAAAAATAATTAAAAAAAATTTTTAATAAGGATTTACGTTATATAGCCACAATATCATACAGATGTCTGTACACCATCAACAAGTAAATAAAAATCATTTCGAATCACACTCACACTTTTTCGCTAAAATATCCACAAAATATAGACTTGCATAATAATTATGCACCATGTGTATGACAGGTTTTTACAATAAGTTTATTAACTGACAAATCTAAATTTGTACAGTAGGCTCATCAAATGTAGGCAGGAATTGTTAGTGAGTTGCTGAATAATGTTGATTCAATAACAACACATGTAGTTAATAGTTTAACTAAAATAATTATATATATATAGTCCAGGTGCTTAGGTCCAAAATTGGGCTATTTGTGATACAGCTATGAAATAACACCTTATTTTTGCAGGTTTCCATGGTCACCAATTTACAAAATCTGTAAAATTACATTTTTGATAATATGTCTTATAATATTCAATCAATAATAGTTGTAGTGACTGTGATACAGTGACAACCATTTTTTATTTGCTTTTAAAGTATGAGTTATTATATTACCTCATTTGCATAATGCCAAATAAGGAATGTTAGTTGGATATATATCAAAATTAACTGCTGAAATCAAGGTGGCTCCACATCTAAAAATAATCTGCAAGTGATGTTTATAACTCAAACTGTGCAATTTGGCCATATTTTGCAACTCAGCATCTGGACTACTATAAACCTGATCAAACATTAATCCAGCAAAAAAGATTAATCCTAGAATCACACTCAAAGAACCTACGGATGTTACGGGACATTGAATATTTGAATAATTATCAAAACTAGTGCTTGCCTGGGTATTTCAATTTTTTCTGCCAATTTTACCCAAAAAAAAAACCAGAGTGAAAATTCCTGCATGTGTCTCCACAAGTAAAGTTTGACAGTTCACTTCTATTCTTACAATTAATAATAATCAAAGGACTTACCTAAAGAATATCACATCAAAGAGAAAAAACATAACTCTAGATCGAGATTAATTATGAAGAGATGAGATCTTTTGTTAACCTTTTGAAATTATACCATATATATATGCCTTGTGCATAACATAACTATTTTTACTATTTTTACTTTTCATTACTGCAAATGGAGAAAACAGCCTTTTCTGTTTCTTTGAATAACAAGCGTTATCGCAGCTATGGGTTTTTTTTTTTTTTATTTTTTTTTTTGCAGATGAAAGATCACACTCTTAAAACTATAAGTGCTATATGGAACCTTTTAAAGGTGCAAAAGCCCGGTATAGATATGGATCCTTTAATAGTTCTTTTTAGAACCTCTGTAAAGGTTCTTTAAAAGAACCACTGAAGGTTTTATTAATTAAGGTTCTTAATGGAACCCAATGGTTCTTGAACAAAGGTTATGTATGGAACCCAATGGTTCATGAAGAAACCCATCAAATGGTTTTGTAAAGAACCTTGGATTGTTCAACAGTTCTTCAAAGAACTTATAGGTGCATATATGGTTCTGTTTAGGGTTCATTTTAGAACCCTGTGGTTCTATTTGGAACCTAACAAGGTTCAATTAAAGGTTCATATATTGGTTCAATAAAGGTTCTTTTTCAGATATGAATAAATATACAGCACAAAAAAATTAATTTTGGTTTATACATTTATTTTCTTTCATGAACAAACATAGTTTTGGTATGTTGGACTGAGTTACACACAACTTAAGGATTAAATCACTTACCAAATTAACCATACCACAACCAATGATGCAAAATTCCGCATAGCACATGGTGTATTTTTTGTATCCAATAAACAGCAATTAAACAATCAAAAGCCAGTGAAATATCAGGTTCACTGTCTTGGATGAACATCATGCCATATATCAACATTTTCCACATAGACTGGACTCTCTCTTGTGCTTGATCTGAACAAAAATGCGTGTGTATAACATTAGATGGTTGCACCGAAGACATTAATTATATATATTATTACATCTACAAATATATTTTTTATATTTATTAACTAGGTAGCAACAAAAGTTTTTTTATATTGTTGGTGCTATTACTGTTGTTTGTTGCCCATTTTGTGGGTTTTGTTCTTTGTTGTTGACAGGCAATCCTCATGTAAATTGTGTACATGTCATCCAGTCACTCATACTTCATAATTTTTCTATAACTAATTTTTCTATAACTATTTATAGTTTGTCATGGGAAGTATATAACCCATATCAATGGCACTTTTTAAAATTAAAGTGATGCAATTCCATGAAAATTGCAATATTTTCCATTTCTCATTAAATATTAATATTTTGGTGTCTGTTTTTTAAACTATCACTTTCAGTTGTTCTTTGATAATGAAAAAATGAAATTTTGAAGACCAAAAGATTGGCTTTTAAAAATAAGATGCATTTTGATGCACTTTTACCAATTTACTTCTACACTGAAGTCCCTCATATTTTCATTCTTGCCAGCCGATATTCCATTATATTTTATGTGAAATGTTTTCCTAGGTGAATTTCAGCAAATTCCGAGAAACCCTGATGAAAATCTAGTGCAACAATGAAAATACTTGAAATTTCATATGAAACATTACATAACAGTTGCAAAGTGGCTTGAACATTTACAACATGTGGTCAATTATCACCTCCAAAAAAATTGTGCTGATTGCATGTACCGCTTTGTCCAATATCTATAGATTTATAGCTGATATAGCAAAATCTACTTAATCTAGAGGCATGGTGCAAAAGTAGTATGAATCGAGATTCAACATGACAATTACAGATTTATGATAGTGAAGTGTTGCAATTTTTATTTGTTGCAATGAATACTTACTATGACAAGCATGGATTTTCTGCAAGTGATATTTCTTGTGCAGTTCATCATCATGTCCTGAATGTTTTCATAGTCATTTGGTATTTTTTCCTACTCAAATCTCTGCAAAAAACAAGACATCTTAACAATATAACAACATGTTTTCATGTCTTGATTAAACAAAACTATTTACATATTATATTAATTACCATTAAGCATTTGACAAGTAAAATATTTATTACTCACCAGGAACTGATAATTGATTTGCTAGCGCCATTTTTTTTATTTTACCTTTTCTCCCTTTTTTTTAATAAGGGGGGGGGAGGCGCACGCACCCCCCCCCCCCCCACGCCCCCCGCTTCCCTGGATCTGCCCCTGATATATCCTAGGGATACATCCCCCCTAATTAATGTAATTTCTTATATTAAAAAAGGAAATTTTTAAGAGAGGTTTTATTACCCCCCCCCCCCCCCCCCTCAAAAAAATCTTACCTGCGGCCTCTCATGCACATTGCATTATCATATTATAATGAAGTGTATTAACGTATTCATGGTATTGTACGCATGTATCAACAGTGAATTAATTCACGAGAGAACTTATGAAGATGCTCTGCTTTTATTATATAGAGGTTTTAATGTCAACATTAATTTGTAATTGTTGGCCTGTCAACTACGCCAATTTCTTAATTATTTACTACACTCCTGAAAGCGAGGCGCCGTCTCCAAGTCCAACTAGCAGTGACGTCATTCAGCTTCAACTGAATGTGACGTCATCTCCGGAGAGTGCATATGCATTGGAATGATCGCAAGCACCAGCAGTGTAAATATTCGGGACTGTGTGGAATTCCACGATGAGGACTTTCACTTTTGTGCTGATAGCACTGGTGTTATTCATGCTTGTGGAGGCAGCGAATTCGAAACCAAAGAAAGCTCCAGCAAAGGCAAGGGCCAAAGGCAAAGCTCCAGCAAAGGCAAGGGCCAAAGGCAAAGCTCCAGCAAAGGCAAAGGCCAAAGGCAAAGCTCCAGCAAAGCTAAAGAAGCCAAGGACAGCCCCTTCAAAGCCGAAGGTAGGGACATCACACCCTCACTCACTGTCACAGAATAAACTCCTAGTAGTACTACATGTCTGATATGACATTACAGTTGTATGCAAAAGTTTGGGCACACCTCTGACATCACGGGATTATGGTCATTACACAATCAATGTATAGAAATTATAGTAAATGAAAAAGAACCAATTCATCAAAATTATGCAAAAAAATAATACATCCTTCCCACTTACTTGCTTTGGGAGAACTGATCATAATCATCCAGTAGTTGATATTTATGCAACACTTCTCCAATGAGGAGACCAGTGGCAAACTCCCTAGCAAAATTAGTGACATCTGAAACCAGAAATAATATGTAGCTGTCAATGTCAGGAGTGAGCGATGCGGGTTAGTGTATAATGCGGACCATGCGGACCATGCGGACCAGCACTGTTTGTTCAGACAAATACAACACGCCCAATTTCGGCCGTATATTGAAAAATGCAGACAATGCAGACCATAAGAAGCGAAATTACTTGAAACTAAGCCAGAAATCGCAATGTAAATATGTACACACCTTGACATAAAAAAAGTCATTAATAACAATCCTGAACTGAAGTCCCTTCTAAGGTAGACTGCTGTGATTATGTGGACAAGTAACCACAGTGGCGTAGCTATTTAAAAAAAAAACATGCACACCCACCAAAAAACATTATGGCCCCCCCCCCCCCAAACTGAGTGCCCACACTCTACGCCACTGCGTAAGCAGTGTAATTGCAATTGATTCCCTCATCCATGTGAATAGTAATGCAGCTTAGTTTGCTCGATATTCCCAAAAACAAACAAACACTGCACACAGGAGACACGAGTTCATAGAGTGCAGACCAAGTTTGATGTTAGTAATAGAAAGTAAAATGCAGACCCACTCTGGGAAAATGCAGACCAGATCTGACAAAGTGCAGACCAGATTTGAGAAAGTGCAGACCAATTTAATATTATGTGTGTGTGGGCCGCATAATGCCCTAAGATGAGTTACAGGGGTTTTGGTCCGCATTATTGAACAATCCTGGCTTCTTTGGTTGGACAACTTAGACCAACAAACAAGCACCCCTTCTGTGTTGGTTTACTGCTTGTCCCCATGGTCTGCATGGTCTGCGTGATCCGCATTAAGCACAGACCCGAGCGAAGCTATTTAATTTATATGACAACTTAAAGGTTGCAGTCTCTGTTATTCTAATTAGACTCCATGTAGGTTTTAAAATTTCAAAATCAGACTATAAATAAAAATTTTAGAGGCAAAAGAAGGCAGAGAATTGTAAATTCGTTATTCCGCCATCAAGAGAAAAAATGCCAAAAAAGCAAATATCATCATGAGGCAAATGACTTACACGCATAATTCACTGAGCAGCGATTTGGTTGTAGGCTGTATACATGCGCTGATTGTGCCGATTAAAAAAAATACAAACAGTGAGGGCAAAACACGCTGCAATGATAATAAAAGGACCCACGCTTTGTAATAAGACCAAGAAAATTGGCCACAGCAAAGAAGACGTAAGAGTTCTATTCAATCAAAATGTGAAAAAAGAAATTGTGCCGGTAATATATATATAGTAGATATCGCTTTAATGATGAATCACAGCAACATGCCAGTTATTATTTAGTGTTTTCAGGCAATACACGGTAATTCTTGAAAAAGCTGTATTTGTTTCTGTGAATGACATTAAATGGTAAAACACGGGTTGTGCGTAAGTTTGGGCACTCCTGTATCAAACTTGAATGTTTGTAACTTTCTTTATTTTTTTTCAAAGCAAAATTGTAGGTTATAGTTAATTTAATCCTAAACTGAAAACACGGGTGCAGCCAACCATGCATTTAACTCAATTAATTCTTTTTTGGATGTGATGCAGAGATAGATGGCCATAGGCTCCTTGGTGGTAAAAGAAAAATGTAGCAGACCATGGCAAATTTAAAAAAATATTTTGATGAGGACGGTTGTAATAAAATGAAGGGTTATGATTTGAATGTTATAAGCATTACAGTGCTGAAGTCAACCACTGTACTCACAAGAGCCATCAAATAATCAATCTCATTACTAATATGAATAACAGTGCTGTTTATTTTTAGAGCACAGTTTAGTAAGTTTACGAAGAAACTGGAAAAAAAAAAAGGGTTACAATTGGCAGATGCTAGACAGTACTTAGGCCTTAATTGCATCATTCAATCTGATTTAATACAATTGGCAAATGCTAGACAGTACTTAGGCCTTAATTGCATCATTCAATCTGATTTAATACAATTGGCAGATGCTAGACAGTACTTAGGCCTTAATTGCATCATTCAATCTGATTTAATACAATTGGCAGATGCTAGACCGTACTAAGGCCTTAATTGCATCATTCAATCTGATTTAAAGGAAAAAGTGCTGAATTGCAGACCATATTTTTTACCATATTTAGCGAGCCTCGTTGCCAGGCCAATGATGTAAAAATGCTTGAATTCAATGGATGATGTCACAAACTTACGACAGTGGTGATCATTTTCAAGGCAAGAACGTTGTTTATTTTTCTTTTATCGGGAGCTGCTACCCCCCAAACCCCCGCTATTCGACACAAATATTAGTCTTATTGTTTGCCAGAAAAAAATTGGTAAAAAATAGTGATTATTTTCATATTTCGTGGACGCCAAATATGGGCATAAATTGTGGTCTGCTATACTGCACTAAACCCGATTTAAATAAATCACGATATTTACCAACCCTGGCCGGTTAGGATGCTAATGACATGTCATGCTATGTGATGCTAATGACATGTCATGCTATGTGATGCTAATGACAGAATCAATACATTCAGATTTGCATGGTCAAAACTATTCATTCCACCAATCTGTACCTGCCAGGAGTTGTCATGATCAAAGCATCCCTCATTTCTGACTAATATTAAATAACATTGTATTTATGCAGGGGTGACTGACATAGCGTTTGCTTATGAAAATTTCCAGTGTAACAAATAAATAACTTATCATTGAAGTGTATTTTTCAAAGAAATTGCATTCTCCTAACAATTTTCTTCTGTTTACTATCATCCCATGCTAGGTATCGTGTGTATAATGCTTTGGTGTCTCACTCAAGGCGAATACAGCAAAATGAGGGGTAATTAAAATTCCTGTGATGCTAATGACACATAAGTAATTACATGGCATTTTCTGTGTCTACTAGCTACAGATATATAGAGTATCAAAGAAGTTAATCATATCTAATTAGGCCAGCTTTACAGCCACATGGAATGGTGGACTTTGTGTGGATTCAATGCACGCTGATGATTTTACGAACAGTTGACACAAATTTTCAATGGTCCTAAGTCATTTAAAGCTATTTTGCTTTCATAATTATTCTAAGAGGTTGGAATTGTTTTGTTTCCAGAACTCAAGAGACCTTTTTACACAATATGTAATATATTTGACTAATATTATCAAAATTGTTCAAACTCTCAGAGAATGACCCGTATAGAGCCACATAAAGTATTTAAAGACTGATCTAAACAAGCTAGAATCATTCTGTAATGATAAAGTGTGGACAGTACATAAACCGTTTGACAATCCAGCTTTCATTAATTAAATGGCATTTTTTATGGCTGGATTCACCTCTGTACATGCAGTTTAAGGTTCACTAAGCTAAACAACACATTTTCTGCCCAAACTTTCGCGCAGCCCGTTTTTAACCATTTAATTTGTTTCATTTGAGCAAATACAGCTTTCTCAAATATTATTGCCTGAAAAGTAACCTAAGATGTACCTTTCACTGAATAAAGACTGGCATTTTGCTGTGATTTCTCTTTAAAGTGACACAATTAATAATCATCAGATGTCACAGGGGTGCCCAAAATTTTGCATACAACATTATATATATATGTGTACACCACAGAGTTGTAATTCTTAGTAATATTATAAGAACATTTATAAAGATTCCATATGTGAGTGAAAGGAATTTACAAAGATTCAAAATATGGCCAATTATAAACATTGCCTGACACAGCTGAAAAGTCCCTATTCCGCTTTTGTATTTTTGAAATATCAGAAAGATTTCGTGAAAATTGTAAAACAACATTGTTAAAAAACATATATATTCTTGTGCCATCCAATGTTCCCTCAAATTCAATTATACGCCCTTTTCACATTGCAGCCATGTTGGTATTTTTGCCTAATTGACTGCGTTTTAATTACCTGGATTATATATTATGACATCATTACCATTGTTCTTGCACTCTGTGGTCAATGAGGCAAAACTGCTTACATGGCTGCCACGTGAAAAAGGGAGTGCTTCTTTTTTTTTAAACCCAAGAAAAATTGCAATATCTTAGGCACCAATAAAGATATTTTAAGGGTTGAACCAACATTGCTGCTCCCTCTGCAAATATTTTTGATTACTCAGAGCTATAGTGATGTCATTATACTATGGTAATCTACATTCAAAAAAGGGTACTCAGTTATTGGTCATATTATTTTCATTAATAGCTCAAAGCAGTGTAAAGTTGATCATATAAACAAACTTAATGCCAATTTTCTATGTAATATTAACACCTAAATAATATAAAGTTTTCGATATTTTAATATAAGTCATGCTGTTTCTTAAACAGCATTTCACTATCAAACCTCATTCTGAACCAAACTATGCAATTGTGATGTCACAATGGCCATTGTTCTGATGATGTAACAAAGCAATCCACTCAGAGGTCAACTCAATTCATTAATTCTGTTGTTGATCAAAATATTTGATTTGTCCATATTACAGCACTTAAACCTAGTTATATCTATATGATAGTACTCAAAAGTACTACTCTGTGGATATATAAATGAATATACATGGTTAGATTGTGACTTAGTCACTAGATCAACGGGTGGCTCTGCAGGTCTTTGTCAGGACCCTCTCGGCCATGATGATGACAAAGCAAAGAGGACAGAAAACTTACACTGGAAAGATAGGAAAAATGTAAGTTCTATGTGATAGAAGGATGTAGCTTTACTGTCAAAAGTTGGCCCGAATATTGTTATAACAGCCTACCTATGTTTTTAAATGTTCCAATGATTGTGCATGAAATTACGAGCCAACACTGACTATACAAATTCTTTGTATATTGGGATAATGGGCGCATCATGATCTTTTTATTTTGTATTCTATAGCATATAGTTCTTTATAAATAAATATAACAGTAGTCCTTATTCTATCAGAGAATTATAGAAAAATTTGAAAATTAAATAAGTAATAGTAAGAACAGACCCAGTCCAGTCTCTTGATTGGAGCTATCTTGGTTTGGCATCGCTTACTTTAGGGCTACAATATTAATACTAAAATCTGTGTTTTCTGCCATTTATAACGAGTCAAATTTCAGCAATTATTTTTAACCCTCAGCGAACGAAGTTCGAAGAGGGTTATTGTTATCATCAATATCTGTCTGCCGCGCGGGCGGGCAGGCGTTCACAACACTTTCGTTTCAGGAGAAGGACTCTCAATACTAATGCACTTACCCTAACAACTGTTGAGAGACCATAAAAAGATTGCCTACACTTATTAATACGATGTTTAACATGGTTACAACTGGTACCCTTCTGATGATATACATCACTAAGTATATCAGGACTGTGTATTTACATTCTGGAGTACAAAGCCATTCATGGACCATTTTGGTTCATTAATAAATGGACATTCACCTGTAATCATACATTTTGATTTATCTTTGTTGAATTTAAATCTCCATCTTTTGCTGTAATTTACACAAAGATCTAACATTTGTTGGAGTCCAGCTATTGCAGGGATCAGGTTGGACCGCGCATTTGTGATATTTGCGCATTGTTTTCTCAATTATCCCACTAGATCATGTCATAATGGGCAAAAATCGCGCAAAGTTTGCCCAAAACATTGAAATATTGACAACTGTTTTCATGCTTGAATGCAGTGACCACGTTCACAACAGTCAAGTAAGCTGCGTTCTGATTGGCTGGTTAATGAGAGCAGAGCCATTTCTGGCCAATCAGAGTCCTCCTTTCATCCACCACTTGTTTAGTCTGACTTCATTTGTGAGACTCAATCCACGTGGTGCTCTCAAGCAGAAATTATTAAGGTCTCCATTAATGGTTGACCAGAAATCCCATCACAACTGGAAAAATCCCACTCTCATTCTTGGTAATGGGATATTTCTCCCACCTGAAATTGGTTCCAGCCTGATCCCTGTATTGAGGAGCTCGTTACAGTAATATCATCTGCATAGGCAAAATAATTGTAAATTTTGTTACCAATTTGTACACCTATGTCTTATGAGGATAAATCCTGCAGTAATTGGTCAAAAAAAATGTTTAACAAATAGGGTGACAGCATGGAGTCACTATAGTGACTCCATGGTGACAGTACACTTCCTTGTCTTGTACTTCTTGTGACTGAAAATATTGTACTACATAGACCATTCCATTTAATAACTAGCCATAAAAAGAGGACTTCGTTGATCTGTAACTTATTATGTCGGTCAGCAAGTCGGTTTAAACCAAATTGAGTTTCATATATATATATATATCAACAGATGGTACAAGTAGTAACTCCACAAGCTTAAGTATGGGGATAATAATCATCGTATTAAATACATTTAGGAACACAGTTTCTTGATAGTAAAACACTGTACAGATTAGCTAATTTTTCAGGTGCTCTGATGTAACACCATCTATTCCAGGAGATTTCCCACTAGTCTAAGACAGATTATCGATTAAGTTATTGATGCTGGTGCTTGATATGTGCTGTGGTGCAATTTTATTTTTGCTTTCTGCTTGGTGGTACAGAACTCGTATCTGATCACTAAGTTGTTCTGTTGATATTTTGCCACTGTCCAATATTGTGGTAGAAAGACCGTAAGTCATTGGGTTTTAGATCTGAGCTTACTTCCGTCCTCCATAGGCAAATTAATTTTATTCCAGAATGACGACACCGCTTGTGCTTAGCAGATTATCCAACTTTCCGAAGCGATGTCTGTGTATGTTATTAGCAGATTGCCTTGACAATTTGTGAAACTCTTTTTTTAAACCCAATTATAAGTTTCATAGATGGCACCCACCTCTAGGTCTATTATTTTCGATCCATAACCTCCACCAGAAGCGTTTTCGGTCTCTCATTCTACTGAGATCAAGGTTCCAGTGGGGTTAAGGTTCATAGAATCCATTTCAGGGTGCACCTAGCTTCAGTCGCTGCAGCATGCAATGCCTGACTGATCTTATCTAGCTGATTGTCCACAGTCTGCTGAATTTAAACATCATGAGCATCATCTGCTAAGAAGTCTATGTGTGAAATCTTATCTTGTGTGTGATCATCCCCCCTTGCTGGTACCTGCTGATAACCACAATGTGACTTTCTGACACAACAGAGAGTGTGATCTCTGTTTGTAAGTAGATATTGGTAAGTGATCACTTACATTATCTTTTTGTCATGCTCAAGAATCATTTGTAATTAATGATAATGATATGTAATTTTATATAGTAAGGAGAAAATATAAAAATTTGGTACTATTTCAAACCTCCATATCAATGACACTATAATCCTTACATTAGTGAAATTTTGCTAATAACATATCTAAATCAAAGTACTTTCAATTTTTAAGTGACATGTTAACATTGTTTCATCCTTTTTTTTTTATAATAATGTTAAGTATGGGAAAAAATGCTAAAAATTGTGTTGTTTCCTTACAAATTCCTTATAGTTAGCATCCCATACTTTACAATGACAGCCATAAAAGGTTGCAGGATATTCAAGTGTATAAAATAAAATAATATTCATAGTACAGTGGACCCTCGTTAATCCAAAATTCCTTCAACCGAATCCTGCACTATCTAAATGAAATTGCCTGGGAACAATAGTCCAGCAGCCAAATCCAAATTTTAGGACGTACTCTTAAATGTTGTCTATAGTTTTTATCTTGGTGTCATTTGAAAGCTAAGAATGTGCAGATTAAGAATCTAATGGGTGCCCACCTGGCACCCTTGAGCATTTTGCTTAATTCAAGATGGCGTCCAATATGGCTGCCGAAAATCAAAGCCGCTGATATCTTCTCTCCAAATTAACCTAGAAACACAATTTTTGGGTCTATATCATTGTTTTTGGGTCAAAGAATCCATTTCTGACATTGTCATTAGTCTCAGATACTTTTATCTTGCAGTAACAGAAATATCATTCATAACATTCATGTAAATGTCATGTCCGGCTGAAGTAACAAGTATCTCCCCTCCTAGTTGCAATAGAAGCACATATATTGTGTCTAGACCTAGGTTTTTGGGGTTATAGAATCCATTCCATGTATGATAATTAATGTCAGATGCATACACTTATCAGTAATAGTGATATCATGCATTTTATTAAGCTGGAAATTGATCCACAATACATCCTCTTGTCATTCAGATTGAAACATACTCTGTTAGTGTAAAAAGTACTCCCTCTATAAAATCAATTGGTTGCTCATAAATGTAATAGGTCACCAAAATATGATTGTCTTAATGGCAGTGCCTAAGACAACTGGATTAATGCTTGCCTGATTAAAGTATGGATTGTCAAGCATTGGTAAGTTCATCGGAAATATCATAGAAACTATTTCTCCCTTTAAGGCTTAACCCACAAAGTACAGTAAAGCTAACTCACAGACCTGGTAGTATAATTGCATTGATGACTAACATGACAGTCAAAGAGGAGAGAGCAGATCGCGGGTTGGTCTCGGTTTATCGCATACAATCATCCCTCGTTTAACAGGACCCCGTTTATCCAGTTACCTCAATCCGCACGTCTGAGGTTGGTAACGGATATGTACCCCATTTATCTGGTTCTGTCAGCTTCTGCAAACAACTGGCCATTTGTGCATAGAATTTAAGTTTTGTCAATGTGCCTGACTTCTCTATACAGCCCACCCCAATATGACTGGAGCCATTGTTGAAACAGATGTCAATGGAGTGTGATGCATTGCTTTGTTTCAGATAATCTAGAGTTTAAAAATTAATACTGCATTACAGTTGCAACTAATACTGAAATTGCTTAATTAAGCTCAAGGATTGGCTATGTCATGTGGACCAGTCTACCCCAAGATTTGAATTGGAAGATTGTAATTAACAGTGGCTACATAATTTGTTTTATTAACTAGAAAATAATATTTTGCACATCTCTCCCTTGACCAAATGAGTAGTTTTTGCTGAATCGGGTACAACTTATAATTTCAAGTCTTACTGAAGTTGAGCATCCTCTGTTCATTAGGTTAATGACATCTTATAACGGGATTAGGTTATCTCATGTTTGTTTCCTGATGGTCAACAAATTTACTGCATGTGATAGTTATAATATAATATATTATAACTATCACAATTTATATCAATGTGGAGCAGGCTTGGTGGGACTTCCACATTATTTTCTGGATAGGTGCATTAGGATTGCACTTTATACCTTTCTGGGGCTGACACAACTGTATAGTGTTAGTCAGAAATCAAAATTTATTTTTTAGTGCTCATACAATGTCAGACTTAACTGAAGGCTCAGTAGTTACCCCCTTGTGCATTTGCTAAGTGAGTACCAACGCAGTATATGCTGGATTATTCTTGACTGCCTGCATAGTTACTTCAAGCCAGTCATCAACATGAGATTGTAATTGTTGGTAGCTTTCTTTCAATGTGTGTGCTAAGGTATGAATTTAGCAGCTTATTTACCAAAACAAGTCACCATCTAGTGCATGAAATGGATTTTAAGCTTTAATAACAATACCATAACTTAAGGAAGGGGGATGCTCATCTTCAGTATCTGATCCCGTGAGTAAACCCAATCATCAGGTCCTTTAAAGACCTGAGTTTTAGAACAAAATTGAGATCCACACTAATTTTCTTCAACTGTCATGTTTGTCATGAACATAATAAATTATCACTACCTTACTTACCTTTCTTTGTGTGTTAAGCCCAAAAGGTTTAAATGGTTTCACTGATATCTCTTGTCAATCAACGTTGCTGTCCTGTATAGATGACCAATGAATTTTATTGTGTATTCTCATCAATGAGACACTCACAGTCATAGGCACTAGCACCATGCCCATGGCATCATATTTTGGGTGATATCATGCAATTAATACTTAAACATATTGTATCTGAAAATGGGCTTGGGCAGTTGGTGTTACCAATGTTTTAACTTCTAAGGTCATTATGGTATGGATACAGAGGTTTGGTTACCTTGTGTAACAGGAGAAAATCATTATGGAAAGAGAACATCAAGTCGGTAGCTATGAACAATGGTAAATGAGGCAGGTTTCTCATGAGTTTGACAAACTTTGATAACAGGGACCTGATTCAGCAAACTAATTGCTGTTTATTGACCAATGACATTTGACAATGTTCAACAATTAACGCTCATTTGTTATCAATATGGCAGCAATACCTTTGTCTTATTACAACTACTAAATAAATCATATTTATGGGCAATCAATTATTCTCTAAAGGTTCACTTTTCCAACCGATATTTTTCACACTGATATATTTTGTTCTGTCTGAATGACGACATGTATGTGTCGATGTCAGCTGAAAAAAATGCATGATATCACTGTTACTGGTCAATGTATGCATGACATCAATAACAATGAAATGGATTCTATAAATCCAACACCTAGCTATAGATCAGACGCAGGTGTTTCTATCAAGATACTTGTGATTTCAGCCTGACATGATATTTACATGAATGTAATGCATGATATCTGTTACTGCCATAGGATAGTGTCTGAGACCAGAAATGGATTCTTTGACCCCTAAAACCATGATATAGACTCAAAAAGTATGTTTCTAGGGTAATTGGGAGAGAAGATATTGGCAATTTTGATTCGGCAGCCATATGGATGCCATCTAAAGGGTTCCCACGCCTACCGGGAATTAGGGAAAACCGGGAATTAATAACGCTTTCCCGGTCAGGAAAAGCCTTTAAATTGCGGAGAAGTGAGATAGCCTGGAATTTACCGGGAAAACGGTTTTTGTAATTTCCGCCAGGGGCGCTGGTGTTCGTTGCGCCCTCTTCAGGGATATGTTAAAACTATCGTTTTTGGCTCTAGTGGCGGTTTGGCAAACTATCTTCGAAAGGCTGCTACACCTTTAATATTAGTCCAATTTTCAACAAATAAAGATTGAATTATTCAGAAACAAGTCTAGAAATTATATTTTCCATAAGGTTTTTTCATACTTTGAAATTGGGGTTGGCAGCCTTGAAAAACCTGGAAAAAGCCTTGAATTTGAATTGGAGAAATGAGTGGGAACCCTGCATCTTGAATTAAGCAAAATGCTCAAGCTTGGCACCTGGAAGATTCTTAATCTATACATTTTCAGCTTTCAAATGACACCAAGGTCAAAACTGTAAACAACATTTGAGGGTTCACCTCAGTATCTGCCAGACTAATACTAATTTAACTCGTTAAACCAAATCCCGCAGTTTCCAAATCCAGCCGGTCATTTTGAGCACCGAATGGCCTTTTGCTATTTGAACATTTGGACGATCGTTCTGTTGTTTTTACGAGGCAAGGGGCACTGATGCATGTTCATAAACCCTATTGAAAGGTTGATCAAACACAGCAGAATATATATTTTTTATTTCATGCACTTTTAAAGGCATACATGGAAATCAAATTATACACATATATATTAATTTATATATATATATATATATATATATAGATATAGATAGATATACAAATTAAAGTTTGTTAGTTACTTTGTACAAAGCAAATTGGTTAATTCAATACATTGGAGGCATGATAGAAATGGTCAATTGAAATTGGTTCAACAATGACAAAGCTCAGAAAGGGTTTCCACCAATATCAATTTGGAAGAGTATGAGCACAAAACAATTTTACGCAATTGCAATTACGACGCAGGCAAGGTACCTTTGCGGGAGTGGTGACACCTGGATTGCAACTTATTAGATTTTAGGTGAATGAACTGGTATAAATTGAATTGTGTTAGTCCTGACACTTTATGTACATGTTTTAAATTAATATCAAGATTATGCTAAAAAAAAAAATGCATTTAACATCTGAATCAGTTTGTTATTTATTATGTTTTTAAAATTACCTGCTAAATATGAAAATAGGGCTATTCGTGATTATGATCAGTAACAATTTATGGTAGTTTATAATATATATTGCACTAGGCCTACATAGACAGATAGATACATATATACATACACACATACATACATACATAAGTCTAGGACTTCTTGACATGTGGTAAAAGGACAATTAACACTAGGGGCCGCCACGGACGTTAGTTCTGAAAAGAGTCGCTGGGGGGTCAGCGCAAATTCGGTAATACAAATCCCGCGTTACTCCGAACAAATGCCTTGGGAACACTCCAATTGCAGGACTGGTCTCTCTCACTCAGTCTCTTAATTTCACTCTCAGCAACCATGGATCAACCCAGTCATTTTTTTGTTTATAATTAGTTATTTCATGATTATTTATTGCATAATATTCTATATTACTTGGACTTTGACTGCTTTCTAATTTTTACTTGATATTATGTAATTAATACAACAGTAAAGTGTTTGGTAATAAGTATATATTAATAACAAAAATAAATGCCAAATGCAAATCAGCAACCCAACCATCCAGTAACTGTTGAAAGGAATGGCAATTGATAGTGTATATAAAGTTTCTTCAGTTGCCAAAAATCCATCAGTGTGCGAAAAAGATTTTGACTTATGAAGGCATGAAGTTGAGTACGTTGAGGATTGTCCATACAAAATTAACCTTTAAGATTTGTATTTATGTATTAATTTAAAACATCATTTATTTAAATACAAATAACTGTGGCATAACATGGTTGCTGAATTTCATATACATTCCTTAAGCCCCCCTCTCACATAGCCGGTTTTGCCGTAGTGAAGCCGTAGTATGACGTAACGGTTACGCAACGCGATTCTCGGCTCCAAGCCGACGGCAAACCGGCAATTCTCGGCGATACTCGTCGAGTCACACCTGGGACTCAGGCCCAAAGTGGGATTCTCGGGCCCGGTAGCCGGAAATTCAATACGTGCATTGAATTCCCGTGGCAAAATCGTGGGTGTCCAAAAGTAAACAATAAACCGGTCTAACCCATCAGATTATCCCTCGAAGTCGTCGAGTCACCCCTGGAGGCCGTCACTCGACGACTTGGACGGGTTTTCCGTCGCTAATTTTACCCGTAGTAAACCTGACGGTCTACCCTCCATTTAATTTGCGACCTGGTACGTACGCCATGCACTGCCCAGCTCCATGTAATGTTGCTGGAAAGGGATGGAGAGTACATTGCATACCAGAGTTGCACCTATCAAGACGAGTGGTCATGCCAGCCATACGCTTGGAAGGCCAATTTAACTTTACTGCTAGTTTAAATCAAGAGTCTCTCACCAAAGTATTTCCACAATTAAAAGGGGGGGGGGGGGGGGGGGGTTGCTGCCCAAGTTAAGGACGTAAACCATGGTGTGCTCCTCAATGCCATCAGATTGAGTGAGGCAACCTGGATAAAATTCCATAGGCATGCTCCCACTGTATCCTTCATCATATCTATGACTTTATTGGGCTTGGCATTAGGAGGGGGATTTATATGGATATTTTGGAAATATAACTGGGCCAGAAAGTTAGCAGTCAAAGTTATTTGCTGCAAGAAAACTTTAAAGTGCCCCAGCAGCAGTATCCGCTATACAAAGGCTAGGGATGATGCTGGGTTTCAATTGCCAGTCGGTACTTCCACATCATTGGAAGAAACCACTGAGACCTCTTGATCCCAGGTATACTCTGTTTTAAGCTAGGCCAGTCTCTGTAGTAATGTGCCCCATTTATCTTAAATTGTTTATATGTTAGTTTAGAGGTGCACTTTTGTGAGCTGGACCTGTTTTTTTTATGGCAACCCAGACAACATGCCCTAGGGTCCTGTTCTAGGGGTAAGTCGATGTGTAGTACGGGTGAATCGACGGCTTCCACGGTTGACTCGCCGACTGCTACCAGCATCAGCATCAGCGTAGTCAGGAAGGGGGGTTGTATATACTTTAAAAGGCTGCTGCTCCCCTAATATTAGTTCAGATAGATTTATATGCTTATTATATAATATAGAATATCTCGCTTAATAGTTGGTCTATTTTCGATCCGAAAACACGTATGGAATCAGTATGAACTATACTAAAATCCAGTATTGACGAAAATTGGACTAATATTAAGGGAGCAGCAGCCTTTGATACAGCCTTTGATACAGCGCGGACGTGTGCGGGAGCACCACTGTTTGCCTCCGCCAACCTAGCTGCCATCTCAGATAAATAACTCGCTTAATATTTGATCCAAAAATACGCATAGAATCAGTATGAACTATTCTACAATTCAGTTGTTATTTGACGAAAATCAAACTAATATTAGGGGAGCAGCAGCCTTTTAAATTATATACAAACCCCCCCCCCCCCCTGCCTACGCTGATGCTGACGCTGGTAGCAGTCGGCGAGTTACTCCTACAACTAAGCGGGTTACTCCTACTACCCGTCTGCTTACTCCTAGTGTCCCGTAGAACCCGCCAAGTCACCCGCCGAGTCACCCGTCTAGTCACCTGTAGAACCAGCCGAGTCACCCGTAGAACCCTTTTTGCCGCCAGAATCCGTCGCCAACCCGGCGAAAAAACCTGTTACATAACCGTTATGTAATACTACGGGTTCACTACGGCAAAACCGGCTATGTGAGAGGGGGGCTTTAGGAAGCATTTTGATAACCCATATATGACTATTTTTGACAAATATTAATCTTAGGTGTAGATTAGTTGAGGGAACATGCTATGGTATTGATAATTCTAGCGAACTGAATACTCCTTATTGTGCATAAAATCTTTGAAACAGACTCAATCGGCTTTAATCTGAACATGATGTACTGCTATTAATATTTGCACACTTGTCATAATATAATGAACAAATGGAGAAATTCAAGAGTTAAAGAAAATAGGACATATGAGACTCTGATTAGCATTTCATAACAGGCTATGTACCAAGTGGCAATCATTTCGGTTCATCACAAATACTACATAAAAACTCAGTAAATATTTTGTAAAACAGCTGAGACATGTCAGTGTGACTATCAAAGGGCACTACTAGGCCACATGGAGTGTTACTGTGAGAAATTTCATATATTTAGGGTAAGTGCACATGTTAGAGTTATGCTCTGGAAACTAAATTGTGTCACCTGCCCTCCTGCCTTTTGGATGGACACTCATGATACCTGTGTGTTATGTGGGATTCTTTGAGAGTTCGCTGCAGCGCAGCCTATGTTATATTTGTGCTTATGGGCTGCAGTTATTAAACTTTTGAAAGTTCCAGGACCCAAATAGTAACATAAGAAAAGCATCTTTCTGCAACTTTATAGCAGGAAATTCTTTTTTTTTGCCTTACTTTTGAAGATCGAGCTCTTTGAAGTCAGTTTAGTTGAAAATCTTTGAAACTAATGGTCACTTTGAAATTTGCTAACTCAAAATTGGGCCAAACTTTAATGAAAAAAAAAAATTCTGCAATAAAGTTGTATGAACCTTGTATGACACAGGGTACGCTGTAAAACTGTAAAATGTACCTTTTATTATCTAACGTAGAACTAATCTGGTCAGAGTTTTTATTAGATGATGCTAGATGACACTAGTACAATAGTTGGTTCAAACCTTAAACAATTTTAACATATTTGAAATCCTTTTTATGAGCTTTCATTTTAAATATTTCTTAACCTCTTCCAGGGACAAGCAAAACCTCCACCAAAAGTTAGTCCTCAGGGAAAAGGTAAAGGAAAAGGAAGAGCTCCACCAAGACCCCCTCCAAAAGGAAAAGCTTTACAAAAACCCCCACCAAAAGGAAAAGGAAAAACTCCACCAAGACCCCCTCCAAAAGGTAAAGGAAAAACTCCACCAAGACCCCCTCCAAAAGGAAAAGGAAAAGCTCCACCAAAACCCCCTCCAAAAGGAAAAAGAAAAACTCCACTAAGACCCCCTCCAAAAGGAAAAGGAAAAGCTCCACCAAAACCCCCTCCAAAAGGAAAAGGAAAAACTCCACCAAGACCCCCACCAAAAGGAAAAGGAAGAACTCCACCAAGACCCCCTCCAAAAGGAAAAGCAAAAACTCCACCAAGACCCCCTCCAAAAGGAAAAGGAAAAACTCCACCAAGACCCCCTCCAAAAGGAAAAGGAAAAACTCCACCAAGACCCCCTCCAAAAGGAAAGGGAAGAGCTCCACCAAGACCCCCTCCAAAAGGAAAAGGAAAAACTCCACCAAGTCCCCCTGCAAAAGGAAAAGCTCCACCAAGACCCCCTCCAAAAGGTAAAGGAAGAAATCCATCAAAACCCCCTCTAAAAGGAAAAGGAAAAACTCCACCAAGACCCCCTCCAAAAGGAAAAGGAAAAACTCCACCAAGACCCCCACTGAAAGGAAAAGGGAGAGCTCCACCAAGACCCCCTGCAAAAGGAAAAAGAAAAACTCCACCAAGACCCCCTCCAAAAGGAAAAGGAAAAACTCCACCAAGACCCCCTCCAAAAGGAAAAAGAAAAACTCCACTAAGACCCCCTCCAAAAGGAAAAGGAAAAACTCCACCAAGACCCCCTCCAAAAGGAAAAAGAAAAACTCCACCAAGACCCCCTCCAAGAGGAAAAGGAAAAGCTCCACCAAGACCCCCTCCAAAAGGAAAAGGAAAAACTCCACCAAGACCCCCTCCAAAAGGAAAAACTCCACCAAGACCCCCTCCAAAAGGAAAAAGAAAAACTCCACCAAGACCCCCTCCAAAAGGAAAAGGAAAAACTCCACCAAGACCCCCTCCAAAAGGAAAAAGAAAAACTCCACTAAGACCCCCTCCAAGAGGAAAAGGAAAAACTCCACCAAGACCCCCTCCAAAAGGAAAAAGAAAAACTCCACTAAGACCCCCTCCAAGAGGAAAAAGAAAAACTCCACTAAGACCCCCTCCAAAAGGAAAAGGAAAAACTCCACCAAGACCCCCTCCAAAAGGAAAAACTCCACCAAGACCCCCTCCAAAAGGAAAAGGAAAATCTCCACCAAGACCCCCTCCAAAAGGAAAAGGAAAAGCTCCACCAAGACCCCCTCCAAAAGGAAAAGGAAAAACTCCACCAAGACCCCCTCCAAAAGGAAAAGGAAAAACTCCACCAAGACCCCCTCCAAAAGGAAAGGGAAGAGCTCCACCAAGACCCCCTCCAAAAGGAAAAAGAAAAACTCCACTAAGACCCCCTCCAAAAGGAAAAGGAAAAACTCCACCAAGACCCCCTCCAAAAGGAAAAGGAAAAACTCCACCAAGACCCCCTCCAAAAGGAAAAGGAAAAACTCCACCAAGACCCCCTCCAAAAGGAAAAAGAAAAACTCCACTAAGACCCCCTCCAAAAGGAAAAGGAAAAACTCCACCAAGACCCCCTCCAAAAGGAAAAACTCCACCAAGACCCCCTCCAAAAGGAAAAAGAAAAACTCCACTAAGACCCCCTCCAAAAGGAAAAGGAAAAACTCCACCAAGACCCCCTCCAAAAGGAAAAAGAAAAACTCCACTAAGACCCCCTCCAAGAGGAAAAGGAAGAGCTCCACCAAGACCCCCTCCAAAAGGAAAAACTCCACCAAGACCCCCTCCAAAAGGAAAAAGAAAAACTCCACTAAGACCCCCTCCAAAAGGAAAAGGAAAAACTCCACCAAGACCCCCTCCAAAAGGAAAAACTCCACCAAGACCCCCTCCAAAAGGAAAAAGAAAAACTCCACCAAGACCCCCTCCAAAAGGAAAAGGAAAAACTCCACCAAGACCCCCTCCAAAAGGAAAAAGAAAAACTCCACTAAGACCCCCTCCAAAAGGAAAAGGAAAAACTCCACCAAGACCCCCTCCAAAAGGAAAAAGAAAAACTCCACCAAGACCCCCTCCAAGAGGAAAAGGAAAAACTCCACTAAGACCCCCTCCAAGAGGAAAAGGAAAAGCTCCACCAAGACCCCCTCCAAAAGGAAAAGGAAAAACTCCACCAAGACCCCCTCCAAAAGGAAAAACTCCACCAAGACCCCCTCCAAAAGGAAAAAGAAAAACTCCACCAAGACCCCCTCCAAAAGGAAAAGGAAAAACTCCACCAAGACCCCCTCCAAAAGGAAAAAGAAAAACTCCACTAAGACCCCCTCCAAGAGGAAAAGGAAAAACTCCACCAAGACCCCCTCCAAAAGGAAAAAGAAAAACTCCACTAAGACCCCCTCCAAGAGGAAAAAGAAAAACTCCACTAAGACCCCCTCCAAAAGGAAAAGGAAAAACTCCACCAAGACCCCCTCCAAAAGGAAAAACTCCACCAAGACCCCCTCCAAAAGGAAAAAGAAAAACTCCACTAAGACCCCCTCCAAAAGGAAAAGGAAAAACTCCACCAAGACCCCCTCCAAAAGGAAAAGGAAAAACTCCACCAAGACCCCCTCCAAAAGGAAAAGGAAAAACTCCACCAAGACCCCCTCCAAAAGGAAAGGGAAGAGCTCCACCAAGACCCCCTCCAAAAGGAAAAAGAAAAACTCCACTAAGACCCCCTCCAAAAGGAAAAGGAAAAACTCCACCAAGACCCCCTCCAAAAGGAAAAGGAAAAACTCCACCAAGACCCCCTCCAAAAGGAAAAGGAAGAGCTCCACCAAGACCCCCTCCTAAAGGAAGAGCTCCACTAAGACCCCCTCCTAAAGGAAGAGCTCCACTAAGACCCCCTCCAAGAAGAAAAGCTCCTCCAAGACCCCCTCAAAGAGGAAAAGCTCCACCAAGACCCCCTCCAAGAGGAAAAGGAAAAACTCCACCAAGACCCCCTCCAAAAGGAAAAGGAAAAACTCCACCAAGACCCCCTCCAAAAGGAAAAGGAAAAACTCCACCAAGACCCCCTCCAAAAGGAAAAAGAAAAACTCCACTAAGACCCCCTCCAAGAGGAAAAGGAAGAGCTCCACCAAGACCCCCTCCAAAAGGAAAAACTCCACCAAGACCCCCTCCAAAAGGAAAAAGAAAAACTCCACTAAGACCCCCTCCAAAAGGAAAAGGAAAAACTCCACCAAGACCCCCTCCAAAAGGAAAAGGAAAAACTCCACCAAGACCCCCTCCAAAAGGAAAAGGAAAAACTCCACCAAGACCCCCTCCAAAAGGAAAGGGAAGAGCTCCACCAAGACCCCCTCCAAAAGGAAAAAGAAAAACTCCACTAAGACCCCCTCCAAAAGGAAAAGGAAAAACTCCACCAAGACCCCCTCCAAAAGGAAAAGGAAAAACTCCACCAAGACCCCCTCCAAAAGGAAAAGGAAGAGCTCCACCAAGACCCCCTCCTAAAGGAAGAGCTCCACTAAGACCCCCTCCTAAAGGAAGAGCTCCACTAAGACCCCCTCAAAGAAGAAAAGCTCCTCCAAGACCCCCTCAAAGAGGAAAAGCTCCACCAAGACCCCCTCCAAGAGGAAAAGGAAGAGCTCCACCAAGACCCCCTCCAAAAGGAAAAGGAAAATCTCCACCAAGACCCCCTCCAAAAGGAAAAGGAAAATCTCCACCAAGACCCCCTCCAAAAGGAAAAGGAAAAACTCCACCAAGACCCCCTCCAAAAGGAAAAGGAAGAGCTCCACTAAGACCCCCTCCAAGAAGAAAAGCTCCTCCAAGACCCCCTCAAAGAGGAAAAGCTCCACCAAGACCCCCTCCAAAAGGAAAAGGAAAATCTCCACCAAGACCCCCTCCAAAAGGAAAAGGAAAATCTCCACCAAGACCCCCTCCAAAAGGAAAAGGAAAAACTCCACCAAGACCCCCTCCAAAAGGAAAAGGAAGAGCTCCACTAAGACCCCCTCCAAGAAGAAAAGCTCCTCCAAGACCCCCTCAAAGAGGAAAAGCTCCACCAAGACCCCCTCCAAAAGGAAAAGGAAAATCTCCACCAAGACCCCCTCCAAAAGGAAAAGGAAAATCTCCACCAAGACCCCCTCCTAAAGGAAGAGCTCCACTAAGACCCCCTCCTAAAGGAAGAGCTCCACTAAGACCCCCTCCAAGAAGAAAAGCTCCTCCAAGACCCACTCCAAGAGGAAAAGGAAGAGCTCCACCAAGACCCCCTCCAAAAGGAAAAACTCCACCAAGACCCCCTCCAAAAGGAAAAGGAAAAACTCCACCAAGACCCCCTCCAAAAGGAAAAGGAAAAGCTCCACCAAGACCCCCTCCAAAAGGAAAAGGAAAAACTCCACCAAGACCCCCTCCAAAAGGAAAAGGAAGAGCTCCACCAAGACCCCCTCCTAAAGGAAGAGCTCCACTAAGACCCCCTCCTAAAGGAAGAGCTCCACTAAGACCCCCTCCAAGAAGAAAAGCTCCTCCAAGACCCCCTCAAAGAGGAAAAGCTCCACCAAGACCCGCTCCAAGAGGAAAAGGAAAATCTCCACCAAGACCCCCTCCAAAAGGAAAAGCTCCACTAAGACCCCCTGCAATAGGAAAAGGAAGATTTCCAGCAAGACCTCCTCCAAGAGTCTTGGCAATTGGTGATGGATTGGGAAAAGGTCTCAATGGTCCTGATACGTTACATTTGGCAGTAAAGGTCTTAGGAAAAGTCCCAGCAAAGCATAAAGTAAAAGCCCCACCAAGTTTTCTTAAACCTGGGGGTAAGTTGCATTTCACAATTGTGTTGCCAGGAAATGCAAAAGGAAAAAGTAAAGTAAAATCTGTACCTAAGCTGGATATAAAAATGAGTTTGTCAAGAAATGCCCCTGCAAAAGGAAAGGGTAAACTGAAAAAGCGGGCCATAGACAGACCACCAGCTATACTGAAAATCTCTAAAGGTGTGTCACCTGAAATTGCCAGAGGAATCTTGGGACTAAAGATCACTCCGGTTATGCCAGAAATTCCCACACATTATATTGTGGTAGATAAGATAGTGAGTTGGACAGGCATGCAATCAGCGAAATGCCCAGAATCAACTTTTGACCAGCTATTTGGAAAGGACTCAAGTTTCGGTACCCAATACAAACAAAGTGGAGGTGCTCTGTCAGATCTGGAAGAAATTGATGACATGTTGTACAGGAGCCCAAGACCAATGCCAGCGGAAACCTGGGATGAAATATACTTAGCCTCAACTAAAGATGAGAAATGCAAAGGTTTCTTGAATCATTTCAAAATTCTGCACAACATGTACAGAGCCAAATTTGTTATTACAATTCTTCCTGCTATGAAGTCAATTGCTGCAAAAGGAAAGCAGGGAAAAGCAAATTGTAATATTATCAAGAATGACCGTTTTTCAAAGCGACATTACAACAAGCTTCTTCAGCACATGTCGTTGTCTCTAAAGAAGCATGCTAGTTTTATGGCAATACACAAGGCGAGCAATTGTCTAATTCCGGTAATGCAGCAAATGTCAACATTCTGCTTATTTAATAACCTGGACACTAAGGTCATCAACAGCGCTTGTACAGCACCATAGGTATTTGTTTGATAAAGACTGACAGGAAAGCAACATGTGCCAACCTTGAAAATTATGTCACACTCACTGCTGCAATGTAAATATTCATTATATATATTAATTTATGAAGCTGTGATAATTTTTACAACTACATTAAATTTATTGACAAGTACATTATGTAGATTGTAGTCAAATTAATAGCATTACATTAAAGGACATTTTGTTGAGTTTTCCTTTCCTATATATAAGTATGCATAAAGTATAAGGTTGCTCACCAGATAATATTCAGTCAAAATTACCCTAATAATAAATGTTAAAGATATAGGAAAGTGCTTCCTTTAGCATGTGAATTTCATTTAAGTGCAGATGAGATGTGAAGAATTATTTGAGAAGTTAAGCTTCAAATCAATATGATTGTAGATGGAAGCAAAATGTACAGAAAATGATACTTTGAAAGTGCATGAGGTCAAGTTTTTGAACCAAGCAGTTTGTTTTGGTGGCTCTGCAATGAAATATCCCAGTGAACCATACGTGTTGGTGAGACGTTTTTGGGTGGTTTTGGTGACGAAAGTGTTTGTAAGATGTTTTAGAAACATGTAGTTAACGATATGACGTCATGGCAACATCCAGATGACGTGCCAACCAGTGTCAGGACAGGAAATTTACTAAAGACCAAGACAAAACCATAAGCTACATAAAACCACACGTTTGAGCACGTTGTTGAGACGTAGTACTTTCAAGCTTACATCCATTTCTAATGCTATTATGAACTGCTGGCTACGTCTTTAAAACGTTTTGATCACTGGTGACATCACAAACATCAGACCACACAAGGATCCAGCAGCTGAGCAAAGGGACAGCCTTACCACTATGATAAGTTTACCTGAATTTTTAGGTTGACGTTTTATCCCACCGCTGTCACCATGTAACGAGTGGTTGGGTGCAGGAAAGACTAAAATGCATAACTATGACGACGTTGACTAAAGTACCTAACGCAAAACATCGGACAACCGTTGCAACACCACAAACGGAACCTACCAAAGTTCATAGTGCTTACCATGTTAGTAAAGTTTTTTGGCAGCTGTGTACTATTCAGTTTTCGGAAATTTTCTGGATGGCAATCATATTTCTATGATGACAACATTCTTGAGACACCTGCGTGACACCATTCTTGGGACACCTGCCATGTTTGGGTCACATACTAGGAGGAGACGTCTTCTAAACATTTTAAATGGTTCACAGGGATAGTGCAACATTTGCCTTGACTATTTCATGCGGTTTTGTTCAGTACATCTAAGCATCTCAAAAACATTGAAAAATGTTTATGTTTACACAGAGGCCTATGTGGAGTTTCTGAACATTGGCATGCTATGCAAAGCAACAATTTCGAATTTATTTCTCTGTGGTTGTCAATGTCACAGTTAAGAGTCTAGAATCTCCTAGAACCAAGGCAGACATATAATTGCTGTACTATAAAGTCTCCATTAATGATTTGTAATAATACCGACGACAGTATTAGATTATACAATAGCAGTCAAGGTCATTATAATCGCCTCTCTTTTTTTTTATAGCAGAACTGAAGCTAGAAAAAATATTTCTAGGCAAACACATTTGTAAGACACTGGAATAGCCTTGACGAATATATTGTAGATAGGAATAGTGTTGAAGACTTTTTAAAAACATAAAAGATATATTTAATTGATTTTAGGGGCAGTAGCAAACAACATCACACCCCTTGTTGTATTTTTTATACATGTTTTTATCGAACACAAAATTCAATTCAATTTGTGCAGTTGCTTTTTAAACTTCCACAAACTCCTCAGAAACACTGCTTGAATTTAGCTACATTGTATGGTACATGTTTTGAAATGGTTCATTTAGGATGCAGTCTCTTTAGGCATATAATGATTAAGTGAATGCAAACTGTAAAAATTGCCAACACAATATAATGGCCTGAAAATATTTCTCTGTATTTTGTATTCTAAATTGATGACTCGCGATGACTCGCTTGGTAACTCGCTTGATGACTCGCTTGATGCAACAAAGCTCATTAAATACTTCGATGCTTCAACCGAGAAATATGTTGCATTGAATCCTACTCATTCTATTTAAACACTACTTTTTTTAATTTTTTCTACCTGTTCTCCATCACTGTGATTTGGTAGGAATGAAAAGGATTGCACATGGAAGCTTAAAGTACCGTGGAAAACACTCTTTTGAAAACGTGACTTTTAAGGTTTATTTTATTTATATTTTTTTGGTTTTCTTCCGTATGTTTATTTTTATATTTTTAGGATCATTTCAAATCACCTGAACCCACCAGATGGCCTCAAATGTTCATGATATTTTTTTTTTTGGTTTTCTGGCTTCCTAGATATGAATGATGACCACATGCAAAATTTTAGGACCTTACCCTCCTTATTTTTTAGATATGAATTCTTAAAAATTCAAAGTTTCTTCTTTTGTGGGGGTATTTTGCCTCATTAGAAATCTATAGGGTAATATGGGGTGTTATCACGCATACCAAGTTCGATACAAGACCCAAAGCACTACTCTTCAAATTAGTATTTGTTTCACAGAACTGTCACTTAATCAACTATTTTAATGGAGTAAATAATAGTAAATAGTAAATAATTTATTTGATATAGCGCAATCTATAGAAAAACCCTTCAGATGTCCTGTACAGTTGTAATAAAATATACAGTTATAAAGCTAGATTAAAAATGAATAAACAGAGGTAAAAATATAAATAATATCATAAGATCAGATGGTAGAATAAAACTTTGTAAATAAAAATGTCAACATTGTCAGGTTGTTTGATGTAATTTGGCAGACTATTCCACCAATGGAGCAACATCACTGAATGATCTGCCAGCAAATGTCTTGTTTTTGGTAAACTGCTCTTTCAGTCGCTGGTAGATGTTCTCAGACCTTGGACCTGCTCTTCCGGATGAGTACAGTTGCAGTTTATTTGTCAGGTATTTTGGACAATGACCATTTAAGCACCTATAGATGAGTGTGAGTACTTTATGCTGGACACGAAGATGCACTGGTAGCCAGTGCAATTGCTTTAAGCAGTCATGGGAGCTCAAACTGTTGCTTTAGTTGCTTAAAACCAACTCAGCCGCAATGTTTTTTACTCTATCGCAATCAGGTAATCTAATAAATAGAGGATTGGCATCATCCAGGTGGGAGATCACCATACCCAATACAAGTGTTTCACAAGCTTCCTTTGTAAGGTAACACCGTATATTCTTGATTTGATGAATATGCCACATTGCCGTTTTGCACTTCAGTGAAATATGATATTTGAGGTTGATGCTCTGGTCTAAATGAGGCCCCAAGTACTTAATTCTTTCTGTACGCTGTACTTCAGGATCATCTACAGACAGAGTGGAGGTGACACATTTATCCAATTGTTTTCTAAAACCAAATTGTTCATTTTTAAGCGATTTTGATCCATCCAGTTTTTTTATTTCCAGGGAACAGTTAGAAAGACTTGATATAGCTTGAAGTTCATTTTCTTTGCATGACAAGCTAAAAGATGTTGTAAGGGCATGGTCATCTGCATGCATAACCATGTATTTCATTTTCTTTGCATGACAAGCTAAAGATGTTGTAAGAGCATGGTCATCTGCATAACCTTGTATGTCTATGTGATCTGGTATGAAACTTTCAATTGTGCTAGCATAGGCTAAGAAAAGCACTTGACCTGCGCAGGACTCTTGTGGAACAGAAAACTCAAGGCTTTTGACTTCAGAATACACACTACTGACATTTACTTTGCAACTCCTGAGCCTCAAGTATGAATTAAACCAGCTTAACACATGATCTTCGATGCCAAATTGTGCTTTCAGAACTGAGAGTAAGACATTATGGTTTACCGTGTCAAAAGCAGAGCTCAGATCTATGGCCATCAGAACTGACATTTTGTCTTTCCATGGCCCAAAGATTCATCTAGTATGACTGAGTTAATATATAGCATAGTATCACCATGGAAACGGTGCATAAGCACCACAGCTCATATTTCGTTTTCGTAATATCGTGCACTAGGCTTATCTCATGACTATAGTCTTGCATCATGGACAATTGGGTAAATATCGCGTATCTTATTCGTAACAAATGTTGCTCTGTTTGTAACTTAAAATGTACAAGTATTTTTGTAGGCCTATAAAAATTTAACGAAACAGGCCTAACTAAACGCTGTGAAGTTTTTTTTTGTTTTTTCAGTCAGGTTATTGGCCTATGACAAGTTGCCAGAGGCAGACGCAATGATGAGATAATAAGGCTTCATTTCCATAGCATGTTACACATAAATTTACCCCATGGAGGTCTGCCTCATCACAGGAACCAATTAACATCACAGTAACCTTTCACCTAACCAAATCAACTACAGTGAACCAACCTGCGAACCTGTTCAAGCATTAGTCTTTCTAAACAGATCTACTGAAAGTATCCTAGATCTACAGGCCAACATTGGCCGACATAGGCTACTATTATTACTATTACTACCACTACTACTGTCGCATGTTACGCATTTTAGTTAAGCGCGCTGGGTCCGCGTTTTAGCATTGCGGCGCGCATGCGCAGTTTAGTTGTTGTTCTCTTCGTAAATAAAATGTCGGACTCTAACTCATCGTGCTGTGCTTATTGATAGTATTGGAAACACAAACTATTACATGGTGGCAGCGTCGGGATTATGTCGCACATGATCCAGTGAACCCAGGAAACGACGCACAGCATCCGCCCAATCCACGGCGATCCCACACACGGCTCCACAAGTCGGCGTCTCAAACCACGTGAGACGCGCGAAACGCACTCAACACAGCTGCAAAATGCCGAACGACAACATGAAGCCAACGCTCGATTGGTCATCATCGGACCTACCAGAAGCTTTTATGCTCTTCAAACAAAAGTTTGAGCTCTACTTCCAAGTCAAGCAAACCAAAGACGAGGATAAAGTCGCACTCGTACTGCTGGCAACCGGCGACGAAGGCATCAGACGGTTCAACAGTTGGGACATCACAGCAGACCAAAAGAAGGATGTAAACTTTATTTTTCAAACATTCATGGACCAGCTCGAACCAGCCGAAAACTTCAGAGTGTGCAGATTAAAACTAAGCAAGTGCGTACAATTGCCTACAGAAACTGTAGACACTTTCATAAATAGATGCAGGCTCATGGCAAGAAAGTGCAAATTCTCTGATCCTGAACTTGATTCTAGACTACTGGAGCTGCTGACTGCCAGCACACCCATTGATGACTTTCAGAAAGAATTGTTAGAGAAAGATGACAAATTCACACTCACCCAAGCCATCACTCTCGGTCGTACATATGAGGCAAGCAACGCGCATAGCAAGCAAATACGTTCACTCCAACCAGTCGCAACAGCAGAACCTGCCGTACCAGTTGCTGCAGTTGGAGCATCACGGGGAGCACGTCCCAAACAAGGCAAGTCTACATCTCGCAACTTCAGACAGAAACGCGAGCCTACCACACAACAAACAGAATCACTCTCTGCCTGCAAATGCTGCGGTCGTCGTCATGCTTTTGGTCGAGAACACTGCCCAGCCCGCAACAGCATTTGCGACAAGTGCAACCGCGAAGGACACTGGGCATCTGTCTGTTTATCGTCACGCAACCCACAGTCAGGCAACAACGGAAATAGGAGACGACAAACCCCGACACATAACAAAAAGGTGCATGTCGTATCTGATGACCAACTCTCAGAACAATGGCAGGAAGCGCTCACTTTTGACAGCCTGATGATCTCCACAGTACAACAAGACCGTGACGAAGCTTTCACCTTACTGCAAGTTCGAGTCCAAGGCCGTCCAGGCACCCACACATTCAGGGTAAAAGTAGACACCGGAGCCCAGGCAAACACAATGCCATTCAGAACTTTCAGTCAAATGTGGCCCCACAAAGTTGATGAAGACGGCATTCCAATGCACAATGCTGTCACACCTACCAACAAAGTTCTATGTGCTTACAACAACACCCCAATCCAGTGTGCAGGAACTGTCGATATATTGTGCAAAGCCAAGAACTCCTCATGGCACACAGTTAGCTTCTTTGTTGTTGACGTTCATGGCCCAGCCATCCTCGGGCTGCGGTCATGCATCGACATGAACGTGGTCAGTCTCAACTGCGCTGTATCTGACCAGAAACCCATCCAGGACACTCGTGACCTCATCACGCAATTCCCCGACATGTTTGATCGCATTGGCAATTTCCCCAACGTCCACAGACTACACGTAGACCCTCACGTCCCGCCACACATTGACGCCCCTCGACGCACACCAATTGCAATGCAAGACAAGATCAAACAAGAACTCGACTCAATGGTCAAACAAGATGTCATTAGGAAGATAGAGGAGCCCACAGAATGGGTTAGCTCCCTCACATGCGTCACCAAACGTGACGGCAGCCTTCACGTTTGTCTGGATCCACGACACCTCAACAAGGCCCTGATCAGGCCTGTGCACATGATGAAGACAGTGCCAGAGATTAACTACAGGTTCAGAAATGCTAAAGTTTTCTCAAAACTCGATGCCAAATCTGGCTACTGGGCTGTAAAATTAGATGAAGTGAGCCAAAAACTCACTACATTCCAGACGCCTTTCGGACGCTATTGTTTCAAACGCCTGCCCTTCGGATTAAGTGTGTCACAAGATCTCTTCCAGCTGGAAATGGACAGAATCCTAGAGAGATGCGAAGGAGCTTGTGGCATCGCAGACGACATTGTCGTCTATGGCTCAAGCGAAACCGAACACGACAAGAATCTGCTGAATTTTCTACAGGTCGCTTCAGCACATGGTCTCACCCTCAACTCAAAGAAGTGCATCATCAAAGCTAAGGAAATAGCGTTCTTCGGTAACACCTACTCCGCTGAAGGGGTCAAGCCTGATCCTCAGAAGATCCAGGATCTGACCACAATGCCAGCCCCTCTAAACAAAACTGAGCTGCAAAGCTTTATGGGTTTTCTCACGTACTTATCTCCATTCATTGCCAACTTCAGCGAGAGAACATCAACGCTCAGAGACCTCCTCAAGAAAGACACTATCTTCTTGTGGGAACCCCATCACCAGCTCTGTTTCGACAACCTCAAACAACTGGTCACAGCGCAATCTGTCTTACGTTACTATGATCCTACAAAAGCAGTACAACTGCACTGTGATGCCAGTCTCCGTGGCGTAGGCGCAGCCCTCCTACAGACGGATGAAAACAACGTTCTACGTCCAGTGGCGTTTGCAAGCAAGAGCCTTACACCAACCGAACAACGCTACGCCTGTATCGAACGCGAACTGCTTGCAATCGTCTTCGCAGTCCATCGCTTCCACACATACCTGTACGGAAGAAACTTTGAAGTCATAACTGATCACAAACCACTTGTGACCATAGTGGACAAACCACTCACGGCAGCACCAGCTCGCCTGCAGCGCATGCTAATCCGCCTGCAAGGCTACAACTTCACCATAACATACAGAAAGGGTCTTGACAACCAACTCGCGGACGGTTTGTCACGGCTGCCGTGCACAAATGCTGATCCGATTGATTTGGACATAAGAGTTGATTTTGTCCGGTTCACAGACAAAAAATTGCAACAACTCAGAGAACAAACTGCAAGAGATGCAACTCTGACCTCTATACTTACAGTCATCACGCAAGGTTGGCCTGACACTATCCAAGATCTAACGCCAGATCTTCGCCCTTACTGGAATGTCCGAGACCAGCTGTCAGTCACAGATGGCATTGCAGTGAAAGGCTCACAGATTGTCATACCCCCTTCGCTACAATCGGATATGCTGACAACCTTACACACTGCACATCTTGGCATTGAAAAAACAAAGCTGCTGGCCAAAGAGTTCATATTCTGGCCAAACATCAACAAGGACATCGAAAAACTCGTCCAGTCTTGCCCACAGTGCCAGTCAATCCTGCCAACACAGCAGAAGGAGCCCATGAAACAGCCACAAATCCCATCATGTGCATGGTCCCATGTTGCGGTCGACCTATTTGAAGCTGGAAACAGGCAATGGCTGCTCATCACTAACATGTGTCTACCTATACAGCATCTCATGTGTATTCTTGTAGTCAACCCTAGTGCCAAATTTATGTGTGCTCTAGTATCATCTCAAACTTGCCAAAGTATTAGTTTTGTAAGGTACTGACTCTCCCTAAAATATCACTCTAAATGTGACTAGTACAATTGTAAAACTGACAGCCAAATGATATTATTACATCTGGACATTTTAAATGTGAACTCTGAACTTATTAAGAAGTCATACAGATATTATATTCATGTATACTGAAGTAATGATTATCTTTTAAAAAAAGGGAGATGTCGCATGTTACGCATTTTAGTTAAGCGCGCTGGGTCCGCGTTTTAGCATTGCGGCGCGCATGCGCAGTTTAGTTGTTGTTCTCTTCGTAAATAAAATGTCGGACTCTAACTCATCGTGCTGTGCTTATTGATAGTATTGGAAACACAAACTATTACAACTACCACTATACCACACTACCCCACTATCACCACTACCCAACTATCAATACTACCTACTACCACCCCACTACTACCCTACTACTACTGGTACTACTATTACTACTCTACTACCCCACTGTCACCCAACTAAAATTACTACTACCACACCACCACTCACCCAACTACCACCTTACTAGGCCTACTACCTACCAGTGCTACCACTACTATCACATTACCATGACTATCACTACTACCCCACTTATTACTACCCTACTAAAAGTACCCCACTACTACTACATATACTACTACCTACTACTACCCCACTGAAAGTAGTGCTGCATGGTAGTCTTTTACTGGTCACTACTAGCCTATTACTACTGTAGGCCTACTGCCTGCTACTACCCTTTACTTATGGGCACACAACCTGGTGGAATCATAATTGCGAATTATGTAACACTTGGGCTTGTATCACGCACACCCATTGAAATACTGTTTATATATAGTGCACGATACAAGCCAGATACTTATAGGTTATCACATGGCAAGAGGCTGTATCTCCCAGGTATCATCACCTGAGATTCTGTATCACCCTGAGACCCGTAGGGTCGAGGGATACGTACAGGTCAAGCTTTGTGGATACCTTGAGATGCCTTTTAGGGAATATTTTGGGAAGTTTGAAGTTTTCTGATCAGAGGTGCACAAAATCTAATTTTTAAGACTCACAAGATATTACACTTGAGAGTGGTGATTTTGATGTAGATCAACATGAGGCAACCTTGAAATCACTTGAACAACAAATCAGAAGGTATTTTCACACCAAGTCATGCTATTTTGTTATTGATTACTGAAAGAAAAATTTATTTGTGTAAGTTTAGGACACCGAAAATTCATCAGAATTCCATGAGTGCACAAAATACTGTTTGAGCTGGTGACGTTCATTAAACTGCTGAAGATCCAAATTTGTCATTGTTTCGAAATGCAGAAAGATTGATTTCATTGGTCAGTTAAATTTGGAGGTGTGTCCCTGAAATTGTTGATGATTAGTGGAAATTGATATCATCCCTACTTATTTGTTGCTTATTGGTTAAAAATCTGTATCATCCCTGCAGTTCTTGTCTCTGATTGGCTTAATCTTGTATTGTCCCTCGAAAAGCCGTATCGTCCCTCCAAGCCCGTTTATGTCATCGCTCTTAGAACAATATCACCTAGGGAAAAACAACGGTAACCGGGGAAAAACATGCTTAGTCATGGGATAATTTTTTTTTTTTTTATTAATATATTTCAACTTGGTTACATAATCTCCCAGGAGTTTTTATGGCCCAGTATAAAAACATGTAAAACAAGTAAAAAGAAAATGCATGTTAAACATTGAGAAAGACCTAAGGTCACACTTCAAACGTTCAGTGGTGGTGGCATTGTGAACTTTTCCAGGTTAATTATTCCAGATTGTGGATCCTCAATAAATATAAGACCTTTTCTCTGATAGTAACACATGCCATAACCACTGAATTACATAAATGAGCAGGTGCAGTACCATGGATACAATTGTACATTGTTATACTAATGAAATAATTCATTCCTTCCTCAATAGTTTGCCATCTTAACTGTTTTACCAAATCTATACCTCGGACATATACAATATCAAAATTGCCACTAACAATATGAGCGGCTCTGTTTTGTAGTCTTTGAATAGTATAAATATTTTTGTTGGAACTTCCCCAGACTGTACATGCATAATCAAAGACAGACATGATATAAGTTGAATAAGTCATTTTCAGAATATTACTTGGAACTATATGTTTAAGTCTTGCCAACCATGAAAATTTCCTAGTAAGATTTTTAGTAAGTTCATTTACACGGATTCCAAAAGGTAAGATTTTCGTCAACATGTACACCTAGATACTCAGTTGATTTTGTACATTGCAAGTGACTATCCTCAAGTCTAACATCAAAATTTCTTCTATGCTCATCATTTAACCAATTAGCATACAATTTGATTTGTTAGTATTTAGAACTAACCTATTTGCTTTATACAATTGATTTACTTGACACAAAGTCTCATTGACATCATACGATAAATTTACAACACTAGAATTTGAACAATAAATGATTGTGTCATCGGCGTACATACTGCAACTACCATTTATAACATTGGAAGATCATTTATAAACACCATAAAGAATAATGGGCCTAATGTAGATAATAATAGGTTATCACATGGTAAGAGGCTGCATCTCCCAGGTATCATCACCCTCGGAATGGTACAGTCTCTTGCCATTTTGATAACCTATTTATCCCATGACCACTTTTAAAGCTATAAATGGAAAATTACTTGATAAATTTCACCCATAACAACATAGCTTTTACATGATTTCCTTCACTTCAACACAGTGGCGTAGTGCCCCCCCCCCCCCCCACTCAAAGGCTGTGCCCCCCCCCCCCCCCCAGATTGGCTCACAAAATTTCAGCCTCTTAACACAGTCACGTCGAAATGATCTATGTGGGCCCCCCCAAAAAACATTGTGCCCCCCCTGAGTGCCCCCCCCCCACTCTGCTAACCCTAGTTACGCCACTGCTTCAACACGCTACTATGACTTGATTGTGTTTGCACAGACAGCTGCTCAGGTGTATGCATGAAATTTTTTCAAATGGCATCATTAAAAACATATTTTACATTTTTCACAATGAATTGTCATTGAAAATACTACAAAAATCTTCATTTGCCAAAGACACTAATACACCCTTTTCACATGGCAGCCATTAGGACATTGACCTCATTTTAATTACGTCATATATTATGATGTCATAACTTGACCATTGTTCTTGCACTCTGTGACCTCACCATGGCCATTGTTTGATGACTTCACAATATATTTATATCGGAGTGCAAAAAGAGGTCAACGAGGCAAAAATGCCAACATGGCTGCCCTGTGGAAAGGGTGTATAGACCTGCCCAATCAGCTTATCAGGCAGTGTGTCGCTGCTTTAATCCAGTGCCATGAAGTCTTAATTGAGGCAGCATACCGGTATGGGCCTACTATCTGATGATCTACCAGACTTTGTGTCAGAAGCCTTCATGGGAAAGCAGCCGCTGAACCCCATACTTGTCTGTTTGAATTTCATTGGATATTCGTCAGATATTCGGTCACTGCTGCTAGGATGCACTTTGCTTCAGCCAATCACAGTCAAGGGCGGGAACTTGTACAGCCAATAGAATTGCATTCTGTTTTAGCCACCTGGTGGAAATACAGAGAACCTTCCGTGAAAATCCACTATTGTAATGCCTACCTTCCGCCGCCTGGGGAGCTGCAATCGCTTACGCAATTGATCGTAAACTTTACTTTTGAATATCGAACAAATACCAAAGCATCCAATATCAAATATGAAACTTCACACTCATCAAGAGCCGTGCACAATGCATGCTAGTTATGCTAGAAGCTGTCATCCGTAAGTACAAATATAAGAAGCTGCTCGACATCATTAATTTATTACCTAGAATGTATCATGATGATGTTATTACCTCTCGCTCAATATTTCTGTGAGTTCTCTATCGAACCAAAAGGGTCATTGTGTTTAAGTGTGAAGTGAGTTTAATGGCAAGTGCTAAAATAAAAAGTATGAATTTAAAATCAATTTTTTCATTCAGAATTTCTTCACGTCAGGGAAATAAGTAGCTCGTTAAAGTTTTTCATCTTATTTAATTGAGAAGATTCAACAGGTTCATCAGGTTTAATTAAGGAAAAATCAATCCGTTACCATAGTTATGTAGGAGAATAGTAAAAGTAAATAGGCAACAATTGCTGTGAAGTAGTCGTGAGAAATCGCAGTAGAGGAGAGGTGTATACTCCTGGAAGAAGATATATGATGGCAGCTACCAAATTTGTGAAACTGATCTGCGTCATCTTGTTTCTGGTGACGCTGTTTAACATCTCTCATGGTAAGTGGTCTAAGAGTGACAATTTATGTTCTCCACTAAAATGTACTTGTCTCATTCTCACTGTGGACAGGGGCCTTATAGCTACTTAAGCCTATATTAAAAATAGTGATGTCTTGCTAGATTTTTATCAGGTCACAATACAGAGATATATGACTGGACACAAAACATGTGGTGCTTCAATAGGAATTTGCACATCATTTTTTTCTTCTTTTCTCTTTCATTTTTTTTCTTCTTTTGGCCGTTTTCTTCTGCTCCTTATACTTCTGCCTCTTATTTTGCTTCTCTTTTCCTTCTTTTCTTCTTTTCCATCTTCACCATTTCTCTTTCTTATCCTTATCTTCTTATTCTTCATTATCTTTTAACTCTTCATCCATTTCTTCTTCCATTTCTTCTTCACTTTCTTTTTCATCTTTTCTTTTTTTTTCTTTTTTTTTTGGTTTCCTTCTTCTTTCCTTATTTCTTATCCTTCTTCTCTTTCCTTCCTTTTTCGTTTTTCTTGTTTTCTTCTCCTTGTTTTCTTCTACTCCTTTTCTTCTTTTTCTTCTTTTCTTTTTCTGTTTCTTCTTCTCCTTTATATATTGCTTCTTCTCCTGCCTCTTCTTCCTCTACTTCTTTTTTTTTCTTCATGTTTTTTCTTCTTCTCCTTTTTCCTCTCCATCATCTTCTTCTTCAACTTCTTCAGCTTTTTTTGCTTCTTTTTTTGCTTCTTTTTCTTCTGCTTTTAGTGTAGATAAAACTATTTTTCCAGGTTTCCCCCCCCCCCTCATTTTCCAGAATGGTTGGAAATCCTTTACCTCCTGTAGGGAGTATCAGGTCATTAGATTCGGTTAGTTTCTAAAATCTATCGGCTTTCTAGTCTACTGTCAATAAAATTTCACTTTGGGTGTGAAAACATCGGCTATTTTGCCGCAAAACGGGAGAATCTGATGGATTTCTCAATTAAGTCACAGTACCTATATGGTAAGTACTTCAATTCTATTAATCCACCACAGACTGCTTTGGTAATTCGTAGTGCAAATGAATCGTACAATATGCAAATACTTTATAGCTGATGCGAAACTTTCAGAGAGCCCAGCATCAAGTTCCTTCAAAGTTTTACCAAACAGAAAATGGTTTTGGCCTACGTTCTTCCCAACATACAAGAGATTCATCTGTCGAGATTCCGCTGGTTGCAGGATGTCCGAATGTGCTTTCCATTGCCTGGAGTTATCTTGCAAAGCTTTCGAGGTTCAAAAGCAACCTCCATGCAATTGTTTGGTGTTCTACAAGAAATATTTGTATAAACATGTATACATCTACGGCTTGAACATCCCAAACTCCTCATACACAGCCTACATGCAACAGAATATGACCTTGAATAATTCAGAAAAGCTTTACCTGTAAAGATAAATTCAGCAGTTCGCTGCATCGCCCCATTTACATCATTATTAGATTAGATTAGATTAGATTAGATTAGATTAGATTAGATTAGATTAGATTAGATTAGATTAGAGCATAACTGGACTCAGGTCCCATTGGACCTCTATGTCCAGATCTCACTTGGAGCGGTCGGTGTGCAAGAACTCAATTGGCAAATTGTAGCTGTATACAGAGGAAGGTCACTGGTGCTGCCTGATCAAAATCAAGACGAAATGACATTGGCTGCAAAGTAAAATGCACATTAGTCATATGTACAGTTAAGTATTTGTATGTACAAATTGAAATATATATAAATCTATATTACACATAAATGAACCATTGTTAGAGCCACACACTGCATGGCTTCTTTTGTTATTTCTACTCCACTACATCGAGAATATAAATCCAGACCTGCATTCAAATAATCCCATAGAGAAGCCAGTGTTTAGCTTTCAGGAAATATCAAATTGTGAAAAATAATGTGTAAAGTGAACGTCATGATAGAAAATTACTGGATGTTTTACTTTACCATAGCTTTCTAATATAGTATGTACATTGTATTATCTATGTAATTTTTTTTTGCGCAATATTTCATCTTTTATCATGTATAGCTTAGTTTCACTGGTGAAATAGGATTTATTATTGCTTTACACAGAATAAGCAAGTTTCTTTTCATTTGAAAGTTTCAAAAGATTCTTAGGTTTGGTTTTCAGCAATTAATATGCAAAGATCTTTATGTAATCCATTGAATTCACCGTAATTTGTAGTGTCGGGGTAGTCTCAAACATATGGACATTGCAAAAACAGAGGCATGGTAACCTTTTTTTTTTCGCATCATAACACTGCTTAAATGTAGTCCTACCTTAGGTTTACCACTTCATTTATCTTTAAAATGCCAGAAATTGTAACCCGTAAGTAATAATACAATACATGTCATCACTACAGCTCAATTATTGATGGCATCTAGTATTGTGCATTGGTGACGTCATGTATTGTAAAGTACACACTGTCTCTGTATTCGGTTTCGCAACATACAACTACTTCTTGCAGCAGCATCCACCATTAAGTCTGCAGAGGCCTTGACATTTACCTTGCCTACTCCTTCCTTACCCTCTTACTCTATGCCTAGTCTTACAATTCATGATTGGATTGTTATTTCCGTACTCCTTCTACTAATATGCTCTATGTGTTCAACCATCTTACATTTTCAACTTACAAGAACATCTCTCCATATGCAGGAATTGACGTCACCACTGATGCGAACACATGTTCAGCTCTATGGTCTTTTGTGGTCACCCAAAGCTACCTTGCAGCTGTCACTGATCAATGTACCTGCACTAGACTTTGCCAGTGCCACCTCTGCTCAGTTTTCTTTGGATTCAATTTCTCTTCACTTTTGTCCTCTTGGACCGTATATGAAATTCTGTTGGGTGAAAGGCAGTCTTGCTTCACCCTTGGGTTCCCTCGAGTTGCCATTATGTTGCAATTTGACTATAGCCCAAGCTTTCAGACTGTACAAATTTAAGCAATGCGACCACTTATTTCAATTAGTGTTCACTCATGACAGTCATGTGGGTACCATTGCCAACTGGTCTGGTAAACCACCAAATCCTTATGTTTCTCTGCCTACAGTTCCAACTAATGACACTCCTGGATCAGTTTCCCACTCTCCTATATATCCTAACCTACCTAATAGTACTGTAGCCACTGAAAATGAATCCCACACTGTCTCTAATTCTTTGCCTTCTCCTCCTTCTCTTCCCCATATCACCTTCTCTTTTCAATAACTTTCTGGTCAATGCTTTCATATATCATTCACTTATAATGTGTGGTGTGTTATTTTCCTATTTAGCTTTTATATCATTTACTGTATTCTATTCATTAATTTAATAATTTGTGCTGGGGAATTTCTGTTATTCCCTAAGGCATGTAATGTGTAATGTGAGTTAATGATATTTTTGGTAAATTTTGATATTTACATAATCAATGTATAGATTTCATTGATATTACATGAACTGTTTAAGCTATTTTAGAAAATTTGTAAAATGTATTTTGTGGTAATGTTATAGTGAGTTAACCACAATGCTGTTAAATGTCTGAACGTGTATTGTGTTTAATTATTATCTGTTTATTGTAGATGTGTTTCATTTGGAACATTGTACTTAATGTATTATCATACTGTTATGTAATCCAGTGTGCTAATGTGCTTAAATATGTATATCAATAATATATATGACGCGTGTTGATATTAATGTAACCAAATGTGTGCGGTGTTTAAAAAGTAACAACAAAAATTGAGTACATCCTTGCTTACTTCTTTTCGAAAACCAATATCAAAATTTGTAAGAAATTTCAAGAATCATTTTAAAGTATTAATTTAAAATTCTAATACTTCAAATTTCTTTATTAACCAAAGGCATGTAATGTTATTTTATTTAATATTATCTCTGACTTCATTGATATTGTATTACAGCTAGTAATCAAGTTGATCAAGGCTATAAATATGCCTGGCTCTCTGCACCACCAGCCCATCACCTTATTTAGAGGTGATCACCACAGGAAGCTGCTGTGGAGTAGATAGCCAGGGATCCAATGCCTCTGATTGGTTGATCACCCTCATGATCAGAGTAAGCTCTCAGACTGGTTAGTCAGTCTGGAGGAGAACTGAAGCCTATAGACATGTATGTTCAGTATTGCTACCCACAATAAAGATCTTACACTCAACATCTTTGAGCTACACCTTGGAGTTATTATTATTGAATTCATAATCACAATATAATAGTTCTTCCGGGTTCAAGGACACACAAGAACTGGCCAATGGATACACAATAATCCTTGCAAAAATTAAATGTATTAAATTCAAATTTATGCACACATCTCCAAAGTTGACAGAACTCGAAATTTATATTGCTTCATAGAATCGTTTATAAACAAGTCTAAACTTGTGAAACTTCTCTTCACAGCGATGAACATCAGGACATACAATATGAACATGTGAAGATGGTTTCCACATTCAAAGCCAAGTCCTTACTAGTTATCTTTCATAAATTTAGCTTCAACATGGTTTTATTGATCAAATCAATGAAGTTGGTTTCCACATTCGAAGCCAAATCCTTACTAGTTATCTTTCATAAATTTAGCTTCAATATCGTTTTATTGATCAAATCAATGAAGATGGTTTCCACATTCGAAGCCAAATCCTTACTAGTTATCTTTCATAAATTTAGCTTCAACATGGTTTTATTGATCAAATCAATGAAGTTGGTTTCCACATTCGAAGCCAAATCCTTACTAGTTATCTTTCATAAATTTAGCTTCAACATGGTTTTATTGATCAAATCAATGAAGTTGGTTTCCACATTCAAAGCCAAGTCCTTACTAGTTATCTTTCATAAATTTAGCTTCAACATGGTTTTATTGATCAAATCAATGAAGATGGTTTCCACATTTGAAGCCAAATCCTTACTAGTTATCTTTCATAAATTTAGCTTCAACATAGTTTTATTGATCAAATCAATGAAGATGGTTTCCACATTCGAAGCCAAATCCTTACTAGTTATCTTTCATAAATTTAGCTTCAACATGGTTTTATTGATCAAATCAATGAAGTTGGTTTCCACATTCGAAGCCAAATCCTTACTAGTTATCTTTCATAAATTTAGCTTCAACATGGTTTTATTGATCAAATCAATGAAGTTGGTTTCCACATTCGAAGCCAAATCCTTACTAGTTATCTTTCATAAATTTAGCTTCAACATGGTTTTATTGATCAAATCAATGAAGTTGGTTTCCACATTCGAAGCCAAATCCTTACTAGTTATCTTTCATAAATTTAGCTTCAACATGGTTTTATTGATCAAATCAATGAAGATGGTTTCCACATTCAAAGCCAAGTCCTTACTAGTTATCTTTCATAAATTTAGCTTCAACATGGTTTTATTGATCAAATCAATGAAGATGGTTTCCACATTCGAAGCCAAATCCTTACTAGTTATCTTTCATAAATTTAGCTTCAACATGGTTTTATTGATCAAATCAATAAAGTTGGTTTCCACATTCGAAGCCAAATCCTTGCTAGTTATCTTTCATAAATTTAGCTTCAACATGGTTTTATTGATCAAATCAATGAAGTTGGTTTCCACATTCGAAGCCAAATCCTTACTAGTTATCTTTCATAAATTTAGCTTCAACATGGTTTTATTGATCAAATCAATGAAGATGGTTTCCACATTCAAAGCCAAGTCCTTACTAGTTATCTTTCATAAATTTAGCTTCAACATGGATTATTGATCAAATCAATGAAGATGGTTTCCACATTTGAAGCCAAATCCTTACTAGTTATCTTTCATAAATTTAGCTTCAACATAGTTTTATTGATCAAATCAATGAAGATGGTTTCCACATTCGAAGCCAAATCCTTACTAGTTATCTTTCATAAATTTAGCTTCAACATGGTTTTATTGATCAAATCAATAAAGTTGGTTTCCACATTCGAAGCCAAATCCTTACTAGTTATCTTTCATAAATTTAGCTTCAACATGGTTTTATTGATCAAATCAATGAAGTTGGTTTCCACATTCGAAGCCAAATCCTTACTAGTTATCTTTCATAAATTTAGCTTCAACATGGTTTTATTGATCAAATCAATGAAGTTGGTTTCCACATTCGAAGCCAAATCCTTACTAGTTATCTTTCATAAATTTAGCTTCAACATGGTTTTATTGATCAAATCAATGAAGTTGGTTTCCACATTCGAAGCCAAATCCTTACTAGTTATCTTTCATAAATTTAGCTTCAACATGGTTTTATTGATCAAATCAATGAAGATGGTTTCCACATTCGAAGCCAAATCCTTACTAGTTATCTTTCATAAATTTAGCTTCAACATGGTTTTATTGATCAAATCAATAAAGTTGGTTTCCACATTCGAAGCCAAATCCTTGCTAGTTATCTTTCATAAATTTAGCTTCAACATGGTTTTATTGATCAAATCAATGAAGTTGGTTTCCACATTCGAAGCCAAATCCTTACTAGTTATCTTTCATAAATTTAGCTTCAACATGGTTTTATTGATCAAATCAATGAAGATGGTTTCCACATTCGAAGCCAAATCCTTACTAGTTATCTTTCATAAATTTAGCTTCAACATGGTTTTATTGATCAAATCAATGAAGATGGTTTCCACATTCGAAGCCAAATCCTTACTAGTTATCTTTCATAAATTTAGCTTCAACATGGTTTTATTGATCAAATCAATGAAGATGGTTTCCACATTCGAAGCCAAATCCTTACTAGTTATCTTTCATAAATTTAGCTTCAACATGGTTTTATTGATCAAATCAATGAAGTTGGTTTCCACATTCGAAGCCAAATCCTTACTAGTTATCTTTCATAAATTTAGCTTCAACATGGTTTTATTGATCAAATCAATGAAGATGGTTTCCACATTCGAAGCCAAATCCTTACTAGTTATCTTTCATAAATTTAGCTTCAACATGGTTTTATTGATCAAATCAATGAAGATGGTTTCCACATTCGAAGCCAAATCCTTACTAGTTATCTTTCATAAATTTAGCTTCAACATGGTTTTATTTATCAAATCAATGAAGATGGTTTCCACATTCAAAGCCAAGTCCTTACTAGTTATCTTTCATAAATTTAGCTTCAACATGGTTTTATTGATCAAATCAATGAAGTTGGTTTCCACATTCGAAGCCAAATCCTTACTAGTTATCTTTCATAAATTTAGCTTCAACATGGTTTTATTGATCAAATCAATGAAGATGGTTTCCACATTTGAAGCCAAATCCTTACTAGTTATCTTTCATAAATTTAGCTTCAACATGGTTTTATTGATCAAATCAATGAAGTTGGTTTCCACATTCGAAGCCAAATCCTTACTAGTTATCTTTCATAAATTTAGCTTCAACATGGTTTTATTGATCAAATCAATGAAGATGGTTTCCACATTCGAAGCCAAATCCTTACTAGTTATCTTTCATAAATTTAGCTTCAACATGGTTTTATTGATCAAATCAATGAAGATGGTTTCCACATTCGAAGCCAAATCCTTACTAGTTATCTTTCATAAATTTAGCTTCAACATGGTTTTATTGATCAAATCAATGAAGTTGGTTTCCACATTCGAAGCCAAATCCTTACTAGTTATCTTTCATAAATTTAGCTTCAACATGGTTTTATTGATCAAATCAATGAAGTTGGTTTCCACATTCGAAGCCAAATCCTTGCTAGTTATCTTTCATAAATTTAGCTTCAACATGGTTTTATTGATCAAATCAATGAAGATGGTTTCCACATTCAAAGCCAAGTCCTTACTAGTTATCTTTCATAAATTTAGCTTCAACATGGTTTTATTGATCAAATCAATGAAGATGGTTTCCACATTCGAAGCCAAATCCTTACTAGTTATCTTTCATAAATTTAGCTTCAACATGGTTTTATTGATCAAATCAATAAAGTTGGTTTCCACATTCGAAGCCAAATCCTTGCTAGTTATCTTTCATAAATTTAGCTTCAACATGGTTTTATTGATCAAATCAATGAAGTTGGTTTCCACATTCGAAGCCAAATCCTTACTAGTTATCTTTCATAAATTTAGCTTCAACATGGTTTTATTGATCAAATCAATGAAGATGGTTTCCACATTCAAAGCCAAGTCCTTACTAGTTATCTTTCATAAATTTAGCTTCAACATGGATTATTGATCAAATCAATGAAGATGGTTTCCACATTTGAAGCTTCTCTTCACAGCGATGAACATCAGGACATACAATATGAACATGTGAAGATGGTTTCCACATTCAAAGCCAAGTCCTTACTAGTTATCTTTCATCAATTTAGCTTCAACATGGTTTTATTGATCAAATCAATGAAGTTGGTTTCCACATTCGAAGCCAAATCCTTACTAGTTATCTTTCATAAATTTAGCTTCAATATCGTTTTATTGATCAAATCAATGAAGATGGTTTCCACATTCGAAGCCAAATCCTTACTAGTTATCTTTCATAAATTTAGCTTCAACATGGTTTTATTGATCAAATCAATGAAGTTGGTTTCCACATTCGAAGCCAAATCCTTACTAGTTATCTTTCATAAATTTAGCTTCAACATGGTTTTATTGATCAAATCAATGAAGTTGGTTTCCACATTCGAAGCCAAATCCTTACTAGTTATCTTTCATAAATTTAGCTTCAACATGGTTTTATTGATCAAATCAATGAAGTTGGTTTCCACATTCGAAGCCAAATCCTTACTAGTTATCTTTCATAAATTTAGCTTCAACATGGTTTTATTGATCAAATCAATGAAGATGGTTTCCACATTCAAAGCCAAGTCCTTACTAGTTATCTTTCATAAATTTAGCTTCAACATGGTTTTATTGATCAAATCAATGAAGATGGTTTCCACATTCGAAGCCAAATCCTTACTAGTTATCTTTCATAAATTTAGCTTCAACATGGTTTTATTGATCAAATCAATAAAGTTGGTTTCCACATTCGAAGCCAAATCCTTGCTAGTTATCTTTCATAAATTTAGCTTCAACATGGTTTTATTGATCAAATCAATGAAGTTGGTTTCCACATTCGAAGCCAAATCCTTACTAGTTATCTTTCATAAATTTAGCTTCAACATGGTTTTATTGATCAAATCAATGAAGATGGTTTCCACATTCAAAGCCAAGTCCTTACTAGTTATCTTTCATAAATTTAGCTTCAACATGGATTATTGATCAAATCAATGAAGATGGTTTCCACATTTGAAGCCAAATCCTTACTAGTTATCTTTCATAAATTTAGCTTCAACATAGTTTTATTGATCAAATCAATGAAGATGGTTTCCACATTCGAAGCCAAATCCTTACTAGTTATCTTTCATAAATTTAGCTTCAACATGGTTTTATTGATCAAATCAATAAAGTTGGTTTCCACATTCGAAGCCAAATCCTTGCTAGTTATCTTTCATAAATTTAGCTTCAACATGGTTTTATTGATCAAATCAATGAAGATGGTTTCCACATTCGAAGCCAAATCCTTACTAGTTATCTTTCATAAATTTAGCTTCAACATGGTTTTATTGATCAAATCAATGAAGTTGGTTTCCACATTCGAAGCCAAATCCTTACTAGTTATCTTTCATAAATTTAGCTTCAACATGGTTTTATTGATCAAATCAATGAAGATGGTTTCCACATTCGAAGCCAAATCCTTACTAGTTATCTTTCATAAATTTAGCTTCAACATGGTTTTATTGATCAAATCAATGAAGATGGTTTCCACATTCGAAGCCAAATCCTTACTAGTTATCTTTCATAAATTTAGCTTCAACATGGTTTTATTGATCAAATCAATGAAGTTGGTTTCCACATTCGAAGCCAAATCCTTACTAGTTATCTTTCATAAATTTAGCTTCAACATGGTTTTATTGATCAAATCAATGAAGTTGGTTTCCACATTCGAAGCCAAATCCTTACTAGTTATCTTTCATAAATTTAGCTTCAACATGGTTTTATTGATCAAATCAATGAAGATGGTTTCCACATTTGAAGCCAAATCCTTACTAGTTATCTTTCATAAATTTAGCTTCAACATGGTTTTATTGATCAAATCAATGAAGTTGGTTCCCACATTCGAAGCCAAATCCTTACTAGTTATCTTTCATAAATTTAGCTTCAACATGGTTTTATTGATCAAATCAATGAAGATGGTTTCCACATTCGAAGCCAAATCCTTACTAGTTATCTTTCATAAATTTAGCTTCAACATGGTTTTATTGATCAAATCAATGAAGATGGTTTCCACATTCGAAGCCAAATCCTTACTAGTTATCTTTCATAAATTTAGCTTCAACATGGTTTTATTGATCAAATCAATGAAGTTGGTTTCCACATTCGAAGCCAAATCCTTACTAGTTATCTTTCATAAATTTAGCTTCAACATGGTTTTATTGATCAAATCAATGAAGTTGGTTTCCACATTCGAAGCCAAATCCTTGCTAGTTATCTTTCATAAATTTAGCTTCAACATGGTTTTATTGATCAAATCAATGAAGATGGTTTCCACATTCGAAGCCAAATCCTTGCTATTTATCTTTCATAAATTTCTTTGCATATCATGAAAACATACAAATTCTAGAACTACGAGTAGTAAATTCTAGAACTGCGAGTTTTAATGCTTCCATATATTATAACATTTTAAATTGCAATTAGTACAACAATTTCATGCTTTTGGTTTTCATTCTCTCATTAAAATATTACTGATATTATAAATTGAGAGAGCTACGAAATTAGTACTTTATATATAAATACATTTATTGCACCTATACATAATTCCAGTTGTTGCTTACAAGTAAATATATTTAATCGCACCAACATATAATACCAATTGTACATACAAGAAGATCCCAACTGTCAGAACCAAAACAAAATGTGTATTTATGCAAGAGATATATAGCGGTCATAGTTCTGCGAGGTCAAAAGTACATGAATTTATAATACGAAAAGTACATGTTATGATGCTCTCGTTTATATTATCCCATCTTAGCACTAAAACTTTTGTTACAAATATTTTGGCCTCTTTGTTGGGGGGACTACATTTGTAGTATTTTTTCTTTATACACGCTAAGTACAATGAACTGCATGCTGCTGTCAACACCAGGAAATTGTAATGTACCAGAAACCAGCAATTACAATTATGACCACTGACTGTATCAATACAAAATAAAAAATCGAGACAAACATATTATTAAGGATTTCTTGCAGCGCCCCTCAGCACCTGTACTTACAATTACAAAAATGTTCAAAAAAACATTTCTGAGACGATTACAAAATATATAACCACCAGGAAAATATATATATACCAATTTGTTATTTAAGCATATATATTTATACGTAATATTAATATAAATACGGCATTATGTACTATGATTTACTTCATTAAGTATCACAGATAATTTATCATCATCATTCCTGTTAACACAAACTCATGGAAGACTGGATTGGTTAATATCGCAATAAACATAAACACTGATATTTAAATTCTTGATAAGTAGTCATTATAAAGATATAAACATCAGACCAAAATTGACAAACTGCCCGCTGCCCTCATAGATTTAGAAAAGATTAGGTTAAGACACTCACCGGTAACAAATAATTTTACTGAGGATAGCACCTGAAATTCATCACATGTACTTTCAACACTTAATTCAGAAAGTAAATACTACGTATTTATACTCTGATAAATGTGATACATTACGCATTCTTCGACACGTTATGTGGGGACCGATTAGACATAATTTTCGAGAAATAGCAACATTTAACAATTACTCAACAACAATCACCAGTGCATGATATGAACTAATAATAAAATAACTGAGAAGTTGCAACATAGGATAATCTGTACGTAAATGCTTTACCTTTGTCGTGTCACATTAACCGCTTGAACCATACAAAACCACATAAAAATGATTAATCTATCACCTAAGTACATGATAAGACAGAACTAGATGATCATCTTAGGTGTTAATAAATACATAATAAGACAGAACTAGACGATCATCTTAGGTGTTAATAGTTTTTTTTGGCAGAATTTTCTTCGGTGAAGTGCTTGTGCTTGGAGAATTCTTTTCCGAAGGGATTGGAATGTTTGGAATAATTTCGATGAAGACGAAACCTTCTTCTTGGAATGTTTTCTTCATATCCTCCTGGAAAAACGTTTTTAAGGAAATCAAGGAGTATCACTCTATATCAAGGTTAAACTACTAGTATACAAGTGTCCTAATCATTAAATCTTGGTTTTTCTCAATTTCAGAGAAATTAGCAAATAACAGAAAAAACTCTCATCACACAAATATAACATCCCTGCAGTCTCTAGCGGATTGGTCAGCAGAGAATTTACCAAATTCAGTTTTAGTTGCACATAATCACAGGTTCACAGATTTTTACTTTATTTTAATGCGCAGTCAGAATTTTTAAATACAAACAAAAAGAGTAGGTGCTGCATCCAATGGTGCTTACGGCAAATAAACTAATACCACCATTTTATTTTAGAATATCAAATACCACGGTCAGTTATATGGTCTGCAAATAATACAGAATAAGAAAACAAGGGTACAGACGAACGTCATGAATGTCATTAGCGTCTACACTTTGTGATATATTTATTGAGCAGCACCTACAACTTTTGTTCGATTTTCAAAATTCAAATATTATTATGAACAAAAATATATTGGTAATTAGATTACGAATGAAAACATCCCCGATCTTATTTTTTTCATAAAATGATTCTGAAATCCCGAATCGGTCATGCTCTTCATAACGTTATAATGTCAGTAAGGTAATTTTCCCGACATACAAATTTGCTTACCAAGCAACAATATCACATAAGGCTTTTTGAAAAATAAGAGTAAGTGTTCTTGGCATGGTAAGCAAGATTGTTATTTGACAAATAAACTAATATAACCTGCCAGGTCAGCCAATTTGGCCGTAAGTGCTATTGGTTGTAACAGTAGGTGTACCTAATAACGTGATTGCCCTTAAACCCAATAAACAACTGACAGTCAAGGCACATCAAATCAAAAATAAATAGTTTTATATGTTAAGTTATTCAGTGACTGTTAAAAATAAAATTGAAGCAGCTGTGGATTATGGTTGCAGGTTTTCACAGCATTGGGTCCTCACGGAACTAGGCATACTAACTCTACTAAATAAAATTGCTAATAGCCCAAGAAATTGCTGCTGTAATCGCAACCTTGGGCATTAAGATAATCCCACAGCAAAACTCAAACATACCACAAATACAAACAACAGATTCTAAAACAACTACTGACCATTTTCCGATCCTCTAAACACAATCCAACAACCGCTCCTCCACTTCCTGGAAACTTTGCTGCCGAACCAAACTGTCGACCAATTTCAATCATCCGAAGATTTTTTTGGCCGAGAACTGCATCGCCATACACAGATCTGCAATGTTGTAAATATTTCCTTCTTTATCTTTTAATATGAATTTATGAGATAAAACTGTGTGATGCAGGGACCACCAAAACGGCCCAACAGTCTCTCGTGGATTCCAGATTCCACTTGTATAATTTGTTAATATCATAATCCTGTGTATTGTATTGAAATATTGATGTCATTTCATTACAGTGTGATGATTTCGATAGTGCTATATTTGCTTCAGTTCAGTTACAGCACTCCGTTTATTTCCCCATTAATATATATTATATATATTCAGGAATACCCTGCACCTATTTGCGTACCTAGGGGTTGCCGGAAACAATGACCTATGACGTCATAATTGATGTTGATCTTTTATTGGCGATTGACGTCATAAATTTTTTTTATGTGTGACTCCTTGCATACGCTAGGAGGCAGATAAGTTACCATTTCTATTGGCTCTGTGATAAGTTAACAGAGCATTTCTTTTCATACGGACAGAGCATCAACCTGGCTCTACCATACAAAGGATTTGATGCATTTTGTTCAATTTTGGCATAACTGCTCACACGCAAGTCCTTCAATTACTAGTTTTCCAGGTCGTAATAAAGAAGTTATTAACATTTATTAGGTGCAAATCCAGAATCAGTATTCTTAATAATTAAATATGGTGATAATAATAATAATTAACATAATCAACATAATTTTACTGTATTTTCCATTGCTTAAAATAGAATTGACTCAAACCGCAAATATATCACTGGCTCATTCAAAATTACCTTCTCAAGTCAAAATTGGCGTTCATTAATCGAACCAATTCTTCCCAGTCTTCACCTTCTATGGCTGATCTGCAATATAAGAAAAACTAATAAAGAGGCTGTCACAATTTTAATTTTATTGGATTCATGTATATATATATGAAAATTGTCTCAATTGAACTCAGAATTTACATATGAAAACAGCCTCAGCAAACAATAAATCTCAGAAGTAATGACAATAATTTGCTCATTAAGCCTAAATCTGCAATAAATTTGGGATTAATGCATTTTCAGTTATTGCTTTGGAACAGACTACCAGAAGATATCTGGAAAACGAATCTCTACCAATGATGGAAATCAAGAGGAAATTAAAAACTAATTTATTCAGAATTTGCTATATGAACAATACATTTCATTAATCCGGTGAGCAAAACACTAATTTAGATTTCGAAACATGCCAGAGGCGGATCGAGAAATTTTCAGACGAGGTGACGCCGTCATTAAATTGCCTATGCCTTGCTCTGATTGATGGCTATTTTGGCAATGTAAAATCGGCACTGAACGGAGGATGCACGCATGCATGCCCTTATTCATTACATATAGAAAACAAGTCACAATAGAGCCACTAACCTGGCTTCCTCTGTCAACTCCGCAAATTTTTCCATTGCTGCTACAATTTTCTCCTCTCCTAATGAAATCAGAATTTTTAATATTAAATAAGAGAACAAACTAAATATAATGGAAAATAATAAATTCATTTTTCAAATTTGATCTGGAACTGTCTTTACATCTAATTCCCCCACAATCACATCGTAGAGTGCTTAGTTGTAATACTGTGAGGTTGCAATACCGTGATGTATTACTGCTAGATGGCACACTGTGACTGACAAGTGCTGCCATCTGTTGATAATTTGCATTTACCTGGTTTAGCATAAAAACCATTTTGCTGGCAGAACTGGGGCTGACTGGCACATGATCAGGTGATCACAGTAATGCAACTCACGGTAATGCAACGGAGCACTCTACATTGCATTACCATATATTAACTAATGATGATATTTTTTTTCATACCTTTCATCCATCGCAGATGTACATCACTGTGAATTTTTCCAGAGTCACTGGGATCGAATAAATAAGCCAACCAGAATTTTGGGACAGAGCGAATATTGATGTGTTCATAATTTCCTGAGCAAAGAAAAAAGATTATTATTAGATAGGTAATTTCACAGAGTATTATTATTAATTGACCCCCCCCCCCCTTCTCTAAATCCGCCCCTGGTTAGAGACGCAGGAAAGTTGGACACAAGAATAGCATACAGTGTAGATGTCTACACATCCACACATGGTCCCTAAACATACAATGTAAGACGAATTCATTTGTTTAGTGGCTGGTTGACATAAAAACTAGAAACACGAATCCAACCAGAAGTAACCGTGCTACTGTTCATTGAGGGTTGAAATGGATTAAATATTGCTACTAGGAATAGTTCGGCAGAATAATGTATTTGTTAATTGAAACCTTATGATCAATCTGATGCTTACCATGTCCTTGGAAATCGAACAACTTCTTGTTGAAATCCATGTAAACAATTCCCTCATACAACTGTAAATAAAAAAGAAAATAATGTATATTATAGAGTTAGTGTACGTAACTCTGTGAGGACCAAATTCCGTGAAAACTTAATCCACAGCTGCTTGAATTTAATTTTTCAGTCACTGCATAACTAAACATCGAAATACTATTTATTTTTGTGTTTATGTGCCTTGGCTGCCACTTGTTGATAGGGTTGAGGGAAATCACGTTATATATACAGTACCACTAATGAATAATGTTCAACTATTGCTACCCAGAGCTAGACCTAAGTAAAGCTACATACTGAACCAAGCACAATAAGCGTAATGTAAAACAACTAGCACGATCGTTTGTCCCAAAAATTAGCTAGCTAGCTAGATAGACTGCCTGACATTAGGGCCTGCAAGTCACACCTGATTTGCTGCATGGCTGTCTCCAAACAATGGTGAGGAAAATTAACACCAGAGGTCACTACCACCAAAACGGATGTCTTGTTTGATGACATCATCTATTCCATGATGTCATCCATGTAACAACATGTAGTGACGTCATCTTATCTTTATAATCTGCTACGGTGGTAGCGCCCCCTGGAGACTGTTAGTTTTCCTCCCCATTGATGACGTCACCAATGGGCCAATTGTACTCATTGACCTCATCAATTGACCAATAGTGACATCATCAATTGTTGGAGACAGGCATGCTGCAACAAATCAAGCATAACTTGCTGGCCCTATAGAGGAAAATGGTTAGAATTACCGATAGAAAGTGTATCCTACATGTTTGTTACAGGCCTGATGTCACGTTACATATTGCTGAAATTACGGAATATCAAATTGACCACAAAAACAAAATGTTTGCAAAGTACCTGGATTACTCGATCTTGCAAACCTCCCTGGATGAATAATTCATTCTTCTCAACATTCAAGACGAATTCTGGCATCATGTGTTTAGGCATATCCTGGATAAAAAGGAATTAAATTTACGTTAGACCAACTTATAACAAACATGCTTATAATAAGTCCTGTTATGACGAGCATAAATAAGGTCACTGTCCAGAAATGGACTTGCATACACGATTGATTGATTGATTATTGTTTTATTTACATATGTGCCTATATTAGGCACCCCGCCGCCAAGGGGCTTACAAGTCACTCGTAACATGTAAAACACTTTTAAAAGTCAAGGTACCAAAGGGTAACATAACAAGAAACGACAAAAACTAAATAACTTATAGCAATAAGATAACAAAAATCAATCTGTATAAATAAAAGATCTACGTCTATATCAAACCAAATTTAATCATAAGAAAGACCTTTTATTAAAGTGCCACAAATTGTCCACAATGGTTCAATATAACCAGGAGCGACATGCTTCGTCACACATTGTTATACCAAATAGTGGATTTTCTACGGAAGTTTCTCTATATTTCCACCAGGTGTCTACAACAGAATACTGCAATTATATTGGCTGAAAAAGTTCCCGCCCTTGACTGTGATTGGCTGAAGCAGAGTGCATCCTAGCAGCAGTATTTTTAGTGCATTTTAGTGCATATTTGACATCTTATCGTTCAATTGAATTCTGTTATTTCCCAGAGAAAATTATATTTATTGAATAGGTTAGTTATGATCTTATATGTCTGAAAACCAAAATGAGTAACGAGAGGAGAAGAAAGACTTATGTCTTGTTGTATTCAGGGCTGCTCAGTGAAAACATTACTGTTTAGGCACTGTTAAAAATAGTTCATTGATCAACACCTGGTGTAAGACGCAAAATCTGTTCCAGGACAATGATATGATAATAACTGGATCTTTTTTATGTCCATATTTCCAGACAACTGTTAGATCATAATTTTGTAAAATACCAAACGTTGATAATACCAGTGAAAATTATTTCTGTAATTTACCCTGTAGACAGACTTTGGCAAAAAGTTATCATTGAAAAGATAGGAAAATTGAAATCAGTGGAGTTTTTATGATTTGTTGGAAACATTTCTGTCCATTTTGTGCTGAACCATGTCCTTAATGAAAAAATATGACCAAAAAACGTCGGATATTTATTTTGGATCATAAATAACTGTGCCTTGTGCTGTATTTATGCTGTTGAACCCATTCACAATGAACATGCTTATGACAAATATCCAAGCAAAATACCGGACCAAAAAATGGGGTCTTCCAGACGTTCCAGATGTCTGTCAAGTGGTTATTTCGTCATCAGTAGACGTCTGTTATTGACTCAAATGGGCATAATATCATCATCATTTGACAGATAGAACCTTCTGCTGAGCTGACCAATGACTTGACTAGCCATCCAACTGACATGTCACTCATGCACATGGGCCGTGGATCAAGGATGTTAATATAATTAAAAAACAGTTTTATTAAGTGAACTTACAGTTTCAGTCAAGTTGAAGAAGCTAATCAGGCACTTTAATGTTGCAGTCACGATAGCACTGCTACCAGCTAGGCCCTGTAAAAATTAAATCTTAGTGTCACAAAACTTATTGTTATAACCATTGAAGTACAGTGTATTTTATGTCGTATAAGGTTTGAAAATAATCTCGAGAAATCGTGCTCTGCAGCTGCATCTAAAAAATTGTTTTTTGAATACGGTAAACATCTAAAAATTAAAAACTATAATACCGACCACTTGTCTTGGGATGTTTGTGTCATACTTCAGAGTGAAGTTCTTTCTCGCCAGCGCAATTCTGTAAATAAATGGAATGACAAAATTAATAAAAAAGTATGTGGCTGTCTAACACTGGGGTTAAATTTATGTAGTTATCAACAGATTGTTTTAAGATGGTTAAATAAATAAAAAGCCCAAAGTGTGTAAATTTTTTAATATCTCATCATGAACACTTAGGATAGAGCGATTGTAAATATTTGCATTAAGTTCTACCTTGACAATCAGAAGGATGTAAACAGCTAAGCCATACATCTCCCATGACTAATTTTATTAGCCTCGCCATGTCAAAACATACCATTCCTCTTTCGTAAGTCTCAACGGAAATGATGTGAGATGAAGAATTGGATTTCTCGACTACCTACCAGCAGCACGTTAATAAATAAATAAAGACTTGCTTTTATGTGCACGTAGTGCATGGTCCGTACTGCATGTTGTGTAATACAATCTTTTATGGATTTGCAAAGCATAAATGTAATCTGTAATCACTGGCGGATCCAGCCCTGAGTCTATGGGGGGGTTGGGTCCAAAGCATTGGCTGAATGATGTCCCAGTCACATATACAATTTAAAGCTGGTACAGAGGGCCGTGGGCCCCAATGCCCCCCCCCCCCCCCCCCCCCCGCATCTGCCAGTGTCCGTAATGCAAATTCCAAATATGCAAATTCAATCCGCATTTATATGCATCACTCTGATTCACGTGTGCATAGGAATTTAGTTTAAGAATAAAGACTTCATAATAAATATAACTAATGTAAATTGGATTACGCTACCCTTTTTCGGAGCAATATGCATAGAATTGTTTACAAGTTGCCTGAAGTAAACGTAGGCCACCGAGGTACCTGAAAAAGAAATAATAAAGTATGAAAAATGGCAAAAATTATGTTTAGATCCAATTCATATGTTTAACAACGAACAACAAGTAAATTATAATGGATTGCAAAATACCAGGATCTATTACGAACTTTCAAGCCATGCATAAATAACACATTTTAAGTCAATGTGAATGGAACATGGTCATTGAAAATTGTTAAAGTCCAAATTAAATGACCTGGATAAGACATATTTGAGTCAGGTCTAGCTCATTTTTTTTTTTATCTCAAAATACTCACCCTTCCTTGCAGCTTATCCCGTACAAGTCGGCCAGACTCCCAAAGTGAGTGGGGTCGTTTAATGGATGAGGAATTAACCTCTGCCAATGGAAAATAATAAAATAAATGAATATTTAGAAAATACAATGGATTTAGGAAAAGGAAATTACATAGAAGCTTGTTTAATCATTCACTTTGTGGCTTTGTTAGGATTATTTCTAGCTCAGCTCAGCTATAGTATAGGGTCATTCAAAGCCAATTCATCAAATTCAAGAAAATTTTCCCACCTGACCTCATCAGATTTTTTTCAGTGAAATCTGAGGAAGTCAGGTGTAGAGATTAGTACGGGCCGAGAATTGATGCAAGCGTATATGAATTGACATCGAATGACCCTATAATTGAATGTTATTTACCCGATAATTTGAATGTTCTTTACTCTTTTATTTAATTGTTCTTTACCCTATAATTTGAACGTTCTTTACCCTTAATTTGAACGTTCTTTACCCTATATCTGATTGTTCTTTACCCTATATCTGATTGTTCGTTACCCTATAATTGAATGTTCTTTACCCTATAGTTGAATGTTCTTTACCCTATAGTTGAATGTTCTTTGCCCTGTAATTGAATGTTCTTTTGTGACCCTATAATTAAATGTTCTTTGCCCTATAATTGAATGTTCTTTGCCCAATAATTGAATGTTCTTTATGAGTAAAACTACTGGTACATAGCTGGTTATACAATTAATTAACACTTATCAACATAATTACCAGTTGTTCACTTTCAGTAATGGAAACTTCAGCCCAAAAGTTCTTGATTGACATAGAGATCGTCTTTCCATAAAAGCCATCCGAAGGGTTTCCCATGAGACCCACTCTGAAACAATATCATCCTCCTTAATACATTTTGCAAACAGCAAAAATTCAGTTAGTTTGTAATTCTACGATTTATACGCATTACAATTTTGTATGCTGCTAAATAATTAATAAGCAGGATTTGTCGGTTAAGTTGCGGCCATTTAGCGAATTGTGAGCTTTAAAAGTGACATTCAGGGGCAGATCCAAAACATTTTTAATGAAAAGGATGATAGATATATCACTTAATTACCACCCCTCTCACTCAAGAATGTTTTAAATCCGCCCCTGGACGTCACTACGAAAGTCGCAACTCATTGGCGGCAGCAACTTTGCTGATGAGCATTGTAATGCAGTTTACTATGATATACAGATATACAGATATACAGATCAATTCATTTTTCGGTGCTTTGGATAAGTACATCATGGCATCCTACATCACATGTCAAATAATGTTTGGTGCAAAGAGAGAAGAACAGGAAAAACTGGCAAGTTACAGATGACAACATTTCTCACTAATAGTGTGCTTGCTAATCTCGATATAATGTAATAATGGGGAGGAAAAGCAACACCAGAGGTCACCGACGACAAAGTATAAAAATATTGTTTGATGATGTCATCGATTTTATGACGTCATCCATGTAACAATTATGTAATGATGCCATTATATGGTCTTTTTTCTGTTACAGTGCCCTCTGAAAATTTTCCTGCCGACCCCCCACCACACTTTTAAATGGAACAGTCCTTACCTTGCATACGCTTGTTTGGTGACACTACGACCACAGGCGTTTTTGCCCTTGTCCGCAAAGAATTCTCGCCACTTTTTGTACTCTGAAAGTCCCTGAAATTTATAAAAACACTGTTGCTGATTGATATTCACAACAAAACATACAAAACTGTAACCAAAAGCGACTAGTACAGGATGGCAGACAATCAAACATTCAATACAAATAAAGCAAGGATAAAATTGATTATCTTAAATTGTTTTACTTACAATTTCACCAATTAGCTGGAATTTTGTCGGAAGTTTCATTCCGTACACTTTTATCTTTCTGGTATTGATGTACCATTCCTGTGAAACGAAATAAAAAAATAAAATATAAAATTAAACTAACTTATTAACGAAGCCTTCAAGTTCTAGATCTACAGTGGCTGCCAGAACATTGATAGATAGAAAGATAGATAGATAGATATGGAAAGTGCAGCCCTCTAAGGCAAGTTCTTGCCGCTATCGAAGGGAGGGGAGGACTCTAAACATTTACCCCATGGGTGGGATCTTTTACTTGCCTCAGCATAGACACTGAGTACAAGGGACCGCCAATTTAATTTCTCATCCGAACACATCCAGCTGGGATGTTGCTCATGAAAGGTTTTTTTAAAATAGCATTCCCTGAAGTGGACCAATGTGTGGACAAGGGACAAGTTGGGTGGGTCGAAGGACCCCTTCGATCCCCCCTTGGCTACAGGCCTGATAAAGTTTCAATTTTTGCACAGCTCATGCTCAACAATACGTAGTATTACCTACCATGAATTTCCCAAAGCTCCGATTACGTATACGGGTGCACGTTTCCAAATATTCCTGGACGTGAAACAAAGATTCCGCACGGAAGCAATAGAAGACTACGCTAGCAAGACAAGACTGGGCATGTGTTCTAGGAGGTTTTTCGTAGAATTCTGTTACTCTGAAAATAATCATGACGACTAATTTTTAATATGCCACAGTTGGTGCTGGATTATGGAGTGATTTCAATCTGATTTTGCTAGTCATTTCTTTTTCATTTCGTAACATTCATAGGAACTGGATAATGTTTGGTTCTTTTGGCCATAAATACATCTGACTGGATAAACCGTTATACAGTATTTTTTTAGAATATACTTTAGAATTACTTTATTATCATTAGCTTGCATCGAAACAAATACAACATAATTCAACTGTTCAGGTGACTGAATGGAGTTAAGTATCTGTAATCGGGCTGTAGGCCTACTCATTTGTCAAATGCAGTATGTCGGAACACTTCAGAAGAAATTAATGAATTGGGACAATATAATAAACTTTGTAGCATGTGATCATTAATTAATTTAATTTTCTATACATTTATGTTGTAAATCATATTCTATTTCTTGAGTTTTAATACATTTACATTTACAATCTTGCTGTACACATTAAGTGTGAATAAACGCTTAATACTCACACATTATCCGGCTTATTGATATTGATGATCCCCCGGGAACTACTCGAGTCCTCTTTGTCCATCTCATAGAACATGGCCAAGTCTCCGTCAGATTTAACTCGGAAGAATTTGATGACTTGCGAGATGTCAAAAGACGTCTCCTCAAACAGCATGTCTCCCGCAACCTAACGTAGATAGAGGATATAGAGGATATAGAGGATATTTTATTTGATAAAGATAACATGAGACGACCACTAGAACCTAATTCCGTGAAAACAGCTGCTTGAATTTAATTGTCCACACTCAATGCACAACTTCACATAAAATACTGTGGGGGTCTGTCAAAAAACAGATATCGGGGCGGGGGTCTGAAAAATTTCCTGGTCCACCCCCCCAGGGTATAAAATAAAAAAAAGTGATCACTGCACATTTCACGAAATATCTGCGCGTAAAGGAAAACACCTCAGCACCATCGGTTACACAGAATCGTGCGAGTTACGAAATAGAAAGTTATTAACAATGTTGTGAAAAGTGTGATGTCAAAAATATCAATATGCCAGTTCACTGTTAAGTATGAGGGAAATATAACTAGAGACAAGAATCAAAGTATCAAAGTATTTTATACCCTGCACCCCCCCCCCCCCTTTTAAATGTATCGGCCCTAATTAATATACAGTACACACACACAAGCATAATAACCACCATAAATATATTTGGCTTATTAAATTCTCACCACCATGACATCATCTAGTACTTTCTTTGTTCTGAGAACCAACTCAAAGTCAGCCATTGCTCCTAAACTGCAAGAATTATTCAAACATGGTTAATAAGTTAAACTAAGCATGTAACGGTTTCACAATCTGTTTCGTCAACGGAGACAAAATTTACTGCCATTTATTTCACTCTTTTGTCATATTTCACTCAGGCTTTGGCTTTGTGAAATATGACAACTTTGTGGAATAAATTCCTGTATTCTCAAAATAAACATGTGATAACTTATAGTATTGCGTTGTATTGTATTAAATATCATACAAACCTGTGGTCCCTAGAAGTGGTCCCATCGTTAATGATGTTCTCGACAGGGAAGTCAGAGGCGGTGGCCCACCTCTCAAAATACTTGTACCTGAAGAATGGAAAATATTAATAAGCGGAATTAATATTACTTATACAAAGGTAGACCTTGAAGGAATGGTCTTCCAACCTTTAAATCTAAGGTTCTCATAAATCAAGATATGAAAGATATAGTTTTACAGATCGAAGGTAAGATACGGAAAAAAATAGCTAATTTACAAGAAAACGGTACACTCGGCGACAGTGAATTTCGCCATGACAGCAAGATTAGCCACCCCCCTTAAACATGATTATACACATTGCAATGACTTTATTTGTTATAAAACTTATTGTATAGATCATTGACAGTGTTCTAACACTGCGGCAGCCATCTAAAAAGGGGTTTATTGTAGTTTTACGGGGGTGGCAGATCTCGCTGTTGTGGCGAAATTCAGTGTCACCGAGTGTAAATAACACCTGGGTTATTAACAGATTGAACTTTCACTTACTTGTCAGCATTTGTAACAAGGTACACTTCAGAAAAAAGTTGGCGCCTGTTAAAAGAATAAAAAGGCAATTCAATATCAAGCACAAAAGTTAATTCTCTTGTATCAGGTACCACAATTTGAGATTGTGGATAATGCTTACGTTTTGAGTGACTCCCACCAGAAGTCGAGAATAGTTTTTCCTTTGGATGCCGGAAGAAGTGCTTTGGGTATCCCAATTAAGTGCTCCAGGTCAGGGTCGTTCTGAAAAGAAAGAAAAAACACAAGTGTGATCAAACATTACAGTTGGAATCAGGCGGGGTCGAGGGAGTCGTTCGACCCACCCAACTTGGTCCTGGCACAGAACATTATGACACAATTGGAAAACTCTTTAATTTTTGACTCGACATTTGGAAAAAGTGCAGTATAGCGGACCCAGATTTATGACCATATTTAGCAAGCCTCGTAGCCAATCACATGACGTCAAATGCTTGAATTCAATGTATGACGTCACAAACAAAGGACGGGGGTTTTCATATTCATGTTAATAACACAGTCCATCTTCAGTTTATTTCTTATTTTTCTTAGGAGTGGCAGCCCCCAAACCCCGGCTTCTTTAAACAAAATGTTATGCTAATTGTGCTAGAACTTTAAACGTGTATAAAAATAGTGACATATTTCATATTCCGTGAACGCCAAATATGGCCATAAATTTTGGTCTGCTATACTGCACTAAACCCTGACATTTGACAACAGGAATAACAGGCTGCATTGACCCTATATTATTGAGATAATGTACTATACATTGAGGACAATATGTGAGAACAATACATAGATATCGATCTATAAAAAAAATTGAATAATTCAAGGTACTTAAGGCTAAATAAAATATGCAACACTGACCTGTATATGTACACAGGTGCATTAAACCACAATTACCTTGACCCGCCGCCATAATCGTATGAGTGTATGATAGAAAGTACATTCTGACAGACAAATATGAAAACCAAGTCAGCAAGTGATATTGCACTGTTTAGATTTTTTACGTACACACATACACATTCTTACCTGTAGATGCATATTTATGTGAATGAAGCTATAATATATAATTTGTTTTGTCCCACTTGAGACCTTAAGACGTGTCATTTGCAATTGGCAGTAAATGAACTGATGCATAGGCCTAATAACAAATTTGCACAGCACCCGTTTCAGATATTAATGATTAAATTCTGTTTACTGCCATATAAAGAAAGCCTTCAGTGACATAATTATTGGATACTAGATATATATGATTCCATAAACTGACATGTTACATTCCAATTCAGGGATATAACATGTAGAGTCTATTAAATTCATTTCACATGCAACGATATTTTGACATGGAATAGGCCAATATGTATTTAATAACATTCTTCATATTAGCATAGCTCCACAACCAGAACTAAAATTCTGAATAACGATAACTTGTCAAACTACATTATTTTGTAGTCAATTGTCAAAACCCTTATAGCTTAATCAAATCAGAGCTGTCAGATATCTTACCAAGTGCTGCACTGGTAACACACAAAACCGGACATGACAGCAATCATTACCTTAATTTCTTGCTCCAGAAGTGTTCCATGGCCTGCGACAAGAATGATGCAAATCATTTCTCTTCTTCTTTATTTCAAAACTCTTCAAAATTCTGCAAAAACATCAGCTTATCCAGCTAACACGTTGAGTTTGTTTTGACAGCGGTGTCTGGTTTAATTCAGTGATTTTTCACAAGGGAGCGCCACTAGTCTACTGGTGCTCGCAGCTCCACCACAACTAATAAATTTACCTTAAATCATAAAACTTCAGCTGTGTGAATTTGAAAATGTAGACCAGCTGCCAAAGAAATTATTTTAAAGTAATGAGTTAAGAAAATTTCTTTTATGACAGAAACACTAGATATTATCTAGTAAAAAAAATTTCAAGAATGACAAAAATGTAAAAATGTTGTTTACAATATGTCTATAGCATACACCTGCAAATCATTTAATCTGCATGTGAATGTCAATGCGTAATACTTGCAATTAATATTGAAGGTAATCCAATAAAATGATGATAGTGAACTTGTGATTTTGGAAAAACTGCACAGACTGCTAAAACTGCATTGCCAAAGCTCTGCGAGTTTTATTGTTTGGCTAATCAGGCCAAAATGCTGAGTCTATAAGCTACTATACAACCAAGAAAAGCAGCTTACGGTGATTCTCTTCAATTCACAGTTGTGAACACTGATCAGGATTAATAGCTAGCGATAAAACAAGAAATATAGCTGTCCATTCCTGTGCTAATCAATCAGTTATGTGGATCTAAAATTGTCAGCTGTTAACAATCAGTTGTTCAGTATAATTGCAGATCACAATTAATATCTGAATTCTGAGAAAGTATGAAATCAGTTTACTACAGTATTTATTAATTGAAGTTCCTTTGTCTCTAGATTTAGCATCAAACCTTCTTGTCTAATGATGCAATTTCCATTGTGTTCCCAATGTTTTGGTCTGGATTTTCTTTCAATGCATGATTTATTTTTTTACTCCCTGATCAAATCATTAGCTAACACAAATTTAGTGTGCCTTGATTGAATAAGGTATTTTTCAGAAAACTGTAATTTTGATAGACAGTGCAGTTTTAAGCAATATAATCAGTCCGTCTTCTGGCAGTCCTCAGCTTAAGTAATAGTTATATCCCAGATAGGAGGGAGTAAAATAACATTTTTGTTGGGTTATATTCCGACGCCGAAGGGACATAAGCAACAAAAATGTTTAACTCCCAACTATGAGGGATATAACTAATTATACTCCACTAGACATATTTACTATGTTTCTTTGATTTGTTTAACTCCTGTTATTGAGCAGTTAAAGTACAGTTTGCACTTAGGAGGGAGTTAACTAACATTTTCGTTGGTTATTGCCCGCTCAGAAAGATAGAAAAACTATCTAGGTGGGAGTATAATTTGCAATTAATCCCCAATCTAGCCAGAGGATAAACAGATTAAATGCCATGTCACTCAATAGCCTCTAAGTCAGGGCTCTATATAGCACTTCATGAAAACAATTAAATTCCTCTGAATTTGTTGAGTGAGAAAATTCCAAATCTGCTATATAATACTAAGATATATATATTAAAATAAACAAGAAAAATGTATCTATTACTGTGCTGTGCATTTATTGATAGCACAATATATAATTACAAAGAGATGTATACATCAGTTAACCAAATACTATCTCAGTTCTGTACATATCTTTGAATCAGATTAATATAATCGTTAACTTATTGAAATCCACTGCAGCTATTACAACTTTCGCAGTCCACGATAAATAGTTTTAACTATTGAGAGGGCCACAGGAAATATTAAATATATTTTTGCATTAAAGGAGATTGATAACTGCGTCATAGAGATTTACAACTGCGTGAAAATGAATCTGATAGCGTGTCCGAAACCCATGTCGTGCTGATTCAAATAAGCGAGCCCTCCGAACGCCAAAATGGACAATGTTAAAACGCCGTATTTCGCAAAGGGATATAGGGCGGGTCCATGAAGATAGTCCATAACTACTCCAGACAAGCCCCTGCAATTGAAAGAATAACATTACTCGATAATAATGCAATTAAAATTAACAATGGGAGTCACCTTTGTGTTGTGAATAATCAAATAAAGATCATTAAGACTCGGTTATAGGTTTGTCAAAGAATTACTGTTACAAGTTAACAGACAATAAATTACCAGCTAGGCTCCTGTCATATCTGTTTATCAGTTAAATTCATCAGCATTTTAAGTAGAAATTGATGTAAAAGCTCATGGTAATTTTATTTTTACATGGCATTTGGCCACACATAGAAATTAAATCAATACAATAAATTTAAGTGTAAACGGGTAATACCTAACCGGAGTTCAAAACTTAAATTTTTTTTTAATTAATTACAATCATCTAACAGTCAATTACTGTGCTGTATTATATATAAACAAACAATTACATCCACGTTATTTTCATTTAGGGTTGTCATCGATATGCTATATATATGTTTCGATTCTTTGTTTATTCTCTATAATTTTACATTGGGTTTAGTGCAGTATAGCGGACCCAAATCTATAGTAGACAAAACAATATGTCTATATTTGGTGCCCGTTAAAAATTAAATTTTACTAAATATTTCACAAGTTCTAGCACAATTAAAATAACATTTGGTGTAGATGAGCGGGGGTTTGGGGGCAGGAGGCCTCAAGAAAAGCAAAAATAAACGCTGTATTTACCGTGAAGATGAAACCGCCGTCATAACTACATTAGTTTGTGATGTCATACATAAATTTCATGCATTTTTACGTCATAGGCCTGGCAATGAGGCTCGTTAAATATGGTCATAAATCTGGGTCAGCTATATCAGTGTTCAAGACTCGTCAAATTTAGTACTGGTCCGCACGGACCAGTAGGTGTTGGTCCGTTTACATAGTTACTGGTCCATAACTAAACGCAACCCCTATTTTGATGAAAATTTATTTTGATGAAAATTACAATTCCAGGTATAAAATTGCCTGTTATTTTTACGCCTGCCTAATGATAGTTAACAAAATAACAGACTTCTTTTTTTTTTAACCATCATCTTATCCAAATTTCAAAGAACTATTTAATAGAAATTTAGGATTTAAGTTTAATACTATTATGAGACAGAAACACATTTTTCAAAGAATTCTTGTTTCGCCGCACGTGATTGGTTAATTAGCGCCGGTGTCCAGCGAATCAGAGAAGAGCTTACATATATATGCGTGACCTTGACCTATCCAGCATGTCTGACGGCAATCAACTTGACAGAATTTAACTTAAAAAACCAAAAATTTATGTTGTATACATGCGAAAATCTTTACTCGACAATACAGACCAGTAACTGGAATGAATGAGTCGTACAGCTAAGTGTAAAAGTCATGTGGGTGAGCGTCAAATACCAACACTATATACTGCACTTTTTTCTTTACATTTTTGCCATGATGAGCATTTGACTACACAGCCCCTACCCCAAATTTCAGACTGATTGCCTAACAATTTGGCTTAGTAGTTAATTCATTAAAGGTAAATGGTTTCACAATGACTTGGGGAAATATAATCCTATGACTAATGGTTCCATCTCTAACTGCGAATGCTGATAATAAAATATTTGCGAAATTTAAAAAAATGAATGAAAAATTGATATCGATGACAACCCTATTTTCATTCTATTTATTTTGTTGATTTTAAAGTAATTATTATTACGCCGATTCAAGATACCAACCAGTGAGCGTGGAGAACAACAGCGGCTGCAAGAGCATAGTCGAGCACAGGGTTAGGGAAAAAGATTGCCGCAGGAATGACCGGGTAGAGAAGAAAGATCACCATTCTCTCTTGCTTCCAGTGGCCGGTCACTGACGGCAGTCCCTCGTCTGAGAAAATAAAGAATAGGACACAAAATGAGAAGCTGTAAAATAAAGATATTGCATCTCCTAAACAATTTACAAGTAGACAAAACAATACATGAAACAGATTAGGGAGTCCGAGACATTATTAAATAACACTTTATGACAAGATTGAACAATATATTTGATAATGTGGATCGCAGGTATTATATATTGTTTTGTCCCTAAAGATCTCAATTTGCTCTTTTAGTTTTCCTCTCCCCGACAATTCAAACAACCTTCAACCGTCTGAATACAGAGCTATACAGCGATAGGTCTCAAAACACTAGATGTTTGCTAGAAATAGTAGTTACAGTTAGTTTCATAAATATGGTCGACTCTAGCTGTCTGTAGCGACCTATACCTGGCTGTGGTCTGAACATGCTAAAGCCAGCTGCTTCTGTCCACTTCTATAGCTAATAATCGGCTTACATCCGTCACCAGATAAATATAAACCTTGGCAAATGTAGAAATTAATCTAATATATCATAAATATGTACTTTTAGATCCGGTTTTGAGTAGCCAGTTATGACAGCTTTGTCAAGTTTCAATTTGACAGGCTGTTTTTAAACTAACTATACATGAGTACCTTCATAAATACCTTAGTGGCCAAATTAGTCATACTTAAGTTAAACACAATTAATGTCATCATTGAAACACCAGTTTCGTCATACCTGGTCCATAAATTCTTGATTTGCGAACTGATGACACGACGAAAGTTTTCTTGGCTAAAATTGACGTAGATGGAGCATGTCGCAACAGTGCAGGGCCTGCAATTCGTGACAATCTGGCAGCTGAAAATTAAGAAGATTATTTTATTTTTCAGTTTTCATTGGATTCATTGCAATGATTATACAAACAGAATTTAATAGGAAGGCCAAGTTACTGTACAATTCTTAATCTTATGCAAGTTATGGCAAGTTATGCAACACATTTGACAATTACACAACTAACATCATGCATCAATCGGAAAGTATACGACACGTTGCTATAGTATAACCCAACATATATTAATAATCTGTTTATTTCTGACCAAAACAATCATTTTGACATTTGGTCACGTCTGCTAGAATTTTCAAGGACTTTACGAAACAACTGTGCAGCACTTCAACCTTTGCATGCATCATTATCGTCCTGGATGTAGCTTTGACAAGCTATTTAAATTGAAGAATTACATCTAGATTTACCATCCACCACAAAAATAACTCATTGGCTTTTACATAGGTTAGGAAATATAAACAAAAACCTCACCTCCGGCAGCTCTGAGAAGCGACAAGGTCGCCATTTTGGATGTTTAGTCAATTCGGTATGCACGAAAACGTCCAATAAACACAGCCGCAACAAAGTGTCCACTAACAGAAACGGCCACTGCTGTTTCGGCTCCGGAGAACTGGGCGTCTACGACTCATTAGATGGATGACTATGACTTAAATGGAGGTATTATTTGTTTCCACAGACCGATTACCAGGCGTTGAATTTGATTCAGTGATTGAAATTGTAAAATGTAAATTTGTTAAGGCCTATTTGATTTATTTATTCTTATTGAAGTCAACAATTTATTTATTTATTATTTTTTCTCTTTATTTATCATATTTTATTAATTAACATTTTATTTATAATATGGCCTGTATTCATTTATGTATATTCATCCGTTCGCGATCGATCGATCATTTATCACTCATTTATTTATTCAACTATATTTATTTATTATCATAACATAACCTAATTTACGAGCGATTGAATTTATTTCTTAGTGCCATTGATCATAAACATAATGTTACTATATATGCATTGAGCTAATAGATTCTACTTATAAATTCAAGCGCTCGTGTCCTAATTATTAACATTTTTAATTTGCCATTTGATATGGTTTTGACATTCCATAAAATTTGATAAATTGATTACAGTTTAATAATATTTTCAAAGTTAACATTTTAATATATCGAGGCATGTATTAAATATACCATACCTAATGATAGAAATGAAGAAAGAACCCCCGCCCCCCCCCCCCCCCAACTCCCTTGCAACATCTCTGGATCCGCTGCAGATTGATGTGCCGTGCGCTCCCTAGGGGCACCACAGTTCAGTGACGTCATGACAACCAATTGTTTGGCCTCGTTTTCATTAATATTGTCAACTGTATCTATAGGTCTATGCAACCGTCAGTCCCTTCCAGTAAGTAATTCAATGCCATACAAAGTTTCAGATTTTGATTACATGCTTATGAATTTATTCATTTGTTTGACGTCATCAAAGCATTTACATTAAAATAATTTAATTAACAATGGTATTTAATTATTGAAGTAATTACTGGACTTAATTTTTCATACAGGACTAATAAGACATGCGGAGAAGAAAAAGTCAAAAGAAATCTTTTTTACACTATATAGGCCTACGGAGAGTGCGTAAAAAGCAGAAATCTACAATTCGTGTTGCATTCACAGAGCAAGGTAAATAATATTTTGTAAAATATATATATATATATATTGTTAGCAATTTTCTTTCATTTCTCCATGTTGTCTGGGAACTCGCATACAGCTGTCTGCATTACATCATCATTCTTACAACTTCCTTATTGGCAGGAAGAATAGAAGTCTAGTGCACTAATATATAAAATTCATATTAGAATCATATGTGAAACATAACTTAGGGCATTTGAGCTGTTGTTTAAGAAAATCATGACAATTTCACATTTTATGATGTTCCAGATCAGGTAAAAATTCTGGTGATAACCTTCCTGCATATAATTTATGGGTTTAGTGCAGTATAGCGGACCCAAATCTATGCCCATATTTAGCGTCCATTAAAAATTAAGTTTTATCAAATATTTCACAAGATTGAAGTTGTAGCATAATTATAATAATATTTTGTGTAAAGTAGGGGGGGGGGGAGGTTTGGGGGCAGTAGCCCCCTAGAAAAGGCAAAAATAAACTCTGTCTTTACCGTGAATATCAAAACCGCCGTCATAACTAAATTAGTTTGTGACGTCATAAAGAGATTTCAAGCACTTTTACGTCATAGGCCAAGCAAAGAGGCTCGTTAAATCTGCTCATAAATCTGGGTCCGCTATACTGCACTTTTTCCTAATTTATTATGTGTTACATCTCACCGAAATAATTAACTAGTTACTGTTATAGAGGCCAAGAGGAGTCCCGCTATAGTTGCCATAATCAGACGTACAACAAACCGTAAAATGGCAAGACAGCGAAGGAAAGATGCAAGGATGAAAGCGCTTGAACTATTCAGAAGGGCAAGGACACAAGCGAGACACGATTTCCATGAAAACCAGCAAAGAACGAGACAAGAACGATTGGAAAAACATTGCGAGGACATTCATTTGGCTTACCGGAGACAGCTGAGATCGAATGCAATGAAGTACGCTCAGAAGTTATATCAAGAATGGGATAACGCTGAAGCAAAAACAGCAAACCAATGTCAGCAATTAGGGAGTATGGAATGGCAGATATTTAATTTGATGAACAGAACAGCAATACTAAGCTTCGAGATGGATTTAAATGGCCTGGACATGTCAGCATTGAATGAACTAGACAGCAATAGGGACCAGTTACTTGAGATATTAAGGGAAGCAGAGGAAGACCTTGAGGAACCCTGTTCCAGATTAGCAAATAGCATGGAACAAGGGATAACAGTTTTACACAACGCTTGCCGAGTCTACAAGGATTCGATAGGAGAAAAACAGAGGGTCGAAAACGACATGGATAATATCATACGAAAAGAAAAGTTAGACAAATCATCCCAAAAGTATGCACAAATCTGCATTGATAAGGAAGGAGAATTAAAGGAAATTGAGAAAAAAGAAAGCGAAGAAGAAAATGAGATAAATGAAATAATAGAGAGAGAAAGAAAAATCCTTCGTCGGGAGCAAAATGCCGTGAGAGATGCCCAAGAACGAAAGTCACGAATTGCCGATGAGCAGAGACTGATCAGACTCCAGGAAATACTAGAATTGGTGACATTTGATTAATTAAAATACTTTTTTTTTGGTTAATTAAGTTGCTTTTTGTTCCATCAATGAGCACCGGATCCCAAGAGAGTCTTTTCACTGAGCAGCCCTGAATTCAGCAGGACATAAGTCTTTCCTCTCCTCTTATTACTCATTTTGCTAACTGATTCCATAAATATAACTTTCTCAGAAAAATAAGAAACATAAACTAAATGATAAAGTGACAAATATACAAATTAATGTTTAAAATGCACTAAAAATACTGCTGCTAGGATGCACTTTGCTTCAGCCAGTCAGAGTCAAGGGCAGGAACTTTTTCAGCCAATAGAATTGCAGTATTCTGTTTTAGCCACCTGGTGAAAATACAGAGAACCTTCCGTGAAAATCCACTTTAGGCCCTACCTGACTTTTAGCATGACATGAAGAATGGCACTGGTGCGAGTTCTTATTTAATGCAGCTATAATTAATAGTTTGGGAAAGTATGTAGAGTTTGTATATGTAATAAGTTCTAAAAAAGGATTTTTTGCCCCTGACAAGTTATATATACCAAGTGGGAGGAAGTTTACTAACATTTTGTTGGTTATATCAGTGGAGGGATATAACAATGTCCCAACTATGAGGGATATAACAAACTTATATTCCTCTAGACATAATTACTTGTTTGATTTGTTTAACTGCTGTTATAAAGCAATTAAAGTGCAGTTTCAATTTCTTTTGTGACATATGTCTGAGAATCTGAGAAAGTATAATGTCCCAATGTCTTCAGGCTTGGAGTCCACCCATGTCACACATTTACCCCATGAGTGGGGTCTAGTACTTGCCTCGGCATGGACACAAGTACAAGGCACTGCAAATAGACCTCAGGACCTCTTACTAGGGAAGCAAGAATATGATCCATAGAATTACAGAATCACTTGTTGATATACTCCCACTAAGTTTCTGTACAAAATGCCAATTATTTTTATTTTATTTTCAGAAAGGAATATATCGCAGGCATATTATGGTGCGGTCACTAATTCGGACTCGTTATTAAAGTTTATTCTACTATATTGATAGTAAACCCAACATTTTAATTGGAAATTTTGATATTTTAATATCCAATCCATTTTTTTATTTTTTTTTATTATTATGCAAAATTTCTCGTGTAATCAAAATGTTTGTGTTATCTTAATACTTTATAAGTTATAGGTTAAGTTGATCTTATATTTTATATATACTTCCTCTTTTCTGGTCTACTGTTTTGTAAAATACAGATGGATTGACTTGAGAGTCAATCAGTCAATTAATCAATCATGCATGTTTCATTTACACAATAATATTTCCTAGAAAATAAAATAAAAATAAAAACACTATCTTCATGGTGCATCTGAAATTACTCAAGTGACAGAAATTAATGTCCAGAAGGGGGAATTTTATTCCATGTTATAACCATATTTAGAAGACAATGGGAGGAAATTATGCCACCAGATTGGAATTTTTAGGAGCGGCTGTTCTTAGTTCCATATGAGAGCTACTTCAGGCTTGTAAAGAACATTATTTCCATTTTTTTTTTCTATTGCCTTTTATGAACTGCCTTGCACTCAAGCATGAACTCCAAAAATAAATCTGTGTGTATCCGATAAATTTAGAATTTCGTTTTACTGCTTCCTGTTTTAATGCTATAGCCTGAAGTATCTACCAGATCAGGTCAACATCATTCTAACGTTGGCCATTAGCGGTGGGTGGGTGGATTAGGCCCTTACGTCCTGTATTTCTGCACCTGTTGGGCTAATTAGGACAGGCAGGAACCATGGCAATGAGATGAAGGATGAAACAGCCATCCAACTTCGGCTCAACCAGGAATCGAAGCCAGGACCCAGTGGTTGGCAGCCCAGCACGCTACCACTGAGCTAGGTCCCCTACAAATATAATTTATAGAAATTATATATTTATGATAGATAGTGCACGACACTTGAAGCTAATCAACATATAGGATGCATTGCCCAGTGCCATATATAATGACTTTGAAATAAGCGAGCTGGCACAGCTAGGGTCTACAGAATCTCATTGTGAACAAACAACTCAGTTGAACTGAGCTAATTATGTTTCACACAAAATCCTTCGCTGAAAGTAACACTTCTAAATAATTGTGGGTTGTCTGTCATGATTAATGGTAGTCGGAACATAATTGTTCACAGTAACAGGTAATTTTCGCAATAAAAAATTAGGTTTACATTTTGCCTGCAAGTATGCTGCGACATTATGTCACAATTTGCGACGCACTTTGAAACACAAAGGATTGGTTTCTTAGAAAAGAAAAAGTGAAAACATTAGTCACATTTCTGAAATCTTCTATGATTAGTCCTAACAATGTAATGTGATCTTGAACTCCATTTTAAGGTGATGGATGTTGTGACTAAACCATTGTCCCATACTGTGTAATTCTGAAAGACATCTGCATTGTAATTCTGAGAGAAATCTGCATTGTAATTTATTTCAGTGATACTATACTATAAAAGTAAATTGAATGCATCATTACTAATTCATCAGTCATATTAAATTAAATTCACATGAAATATTAGGGTTTGGACCCAGCTCAGAGGTAGCGCACTGGGGTTCCAACCACTGAGTCCCAAGTTTGATTCCCGGTCGAGCCTAAGTTGGATGGCTGTTTCATCCATCATCTCATTGCCCTGGTCCCTGCCTATCCAATTAGCCCAACAGGTGCAGAAATACAGGGCGTTAAGCTCTATAACCCCCCCCCCCCCCCAGCCATGAAATATTAGAAGGTTTATCTTATCTGATTAACAGCACAAACAAATTTACACAACACACAAAATAAGTATAAAACGAAGGAATGATATTACCTAATAAAATAGTAAATGAGGGATAAAATTGTGATAAACAAATAACGTTGAAATGTTTACTAATTTAATTAGATAACTATAGATTCTATAGTTTGTATGTAGGTGACAGTGACTTATAGGTTTGCTTTCAAAATTTCAACTTTGTTTAATTAGTTTGTCATTATTCATTATGTGGGTGAAATTCTGTGAATTGCATTGAAATGAACTGAATTGATTAATTGAATTGAATTGAATTCCATCATCATGATCCATGAGATTACAGTTGAATTATGACTGTACTTTTGAAAATTTCTCAATTTCTTGGTAGTGCCTAATATTGTTTTGATCACCATCCAAAAGAATGGAACAATTTACCATCAAATGTAATACTGTGTAAAGTAACGGAGGGTATTATCGACAAGGCGGGTAATTTCGACACACATTAAAATGTTAACAATTTATTAATTTTTTTCTTAACAAACTAATTCAAGTGTTGAAAATACCCGCCCTGTCGATAATACCTCCTTTACGGTAATAGTAAGCTATCATACAAGAAAAAAGTCAAACTATATGTAAGAACACAGGCACACATGACCGAACAAGCTGAATTTTTGTATTATTAGCACAAAATTGTACTATGCACCAGTTCACACCATCCACAAATGGACCATGCTGGAAACAAGTCTTAGACTTTAGCATGCAATCCATGGATCATATTTTATACATGTACTTATGTATCTTTATTTTCTGAATAAATCAATCAATCAATCAATCAAAACATGTTAGATGAGTAATGTATTTTTTGACAAAGCTGTGAAACATTCATTTGCATAATATCGCTTCAGAAAAGCTACCCGTTTTGGTCTTTGGTACAGTACTGCTCCTCTTAAGAGACCAACCCTTATGCAGGCTGATGACAGTCTCATAAGGGGGTCGATCTCATAAGGGGGTCGGTCTCATGAAGGGGTCGGTCTCATAAGGGGGTCATCTCATAAAGGGGTCATCTCATAAGGGGGTCGGTCTCATAAGGGGGTCATCTCATAAAGGGGTCGGTCTCATAAGGGGGGTCGGTCTCATAAAGGGAGTCGGTCTCATAAGGAGGTCGGTCTCATAAAGGGAGTCGGTCTCATAAGGGGGGTCGGTCTCATAAGGGGGTCAGTCTCATAAGAGGACCTGACCACAAGCGACCTCCTAGGGATAATAAATTATATTTTGAATTATATTTATCATATGTATTTATAATTTTCTATTACAATGATATATTAATTATTATCATTAAACCAATTAACGGGGCATGAAATAAGTAATCATTAAACTAATTAAAATAGATTATTTATTATTAGTAAATATCACATTATAAATCAATAATAGATAATGAATAATATTGTAGATATCATATTAATGTATATTTATATCTAATTATAATATTGTATAATGTTGACTGCACTATTGTTGTTAATGTGATAACTATTTACACAATACAACCAATCATATCTTTTCCAAATTTCTGGTCTCAATTATAAAATTGAGTTATAAATTGGCAAATGATAATCAAGAGAATGCACAAATCAAGTTGAGTCTTACAATGACAGCTACAATAGCACAGTCAAAATTATCCTATGTTTCCTCCTATATAGTTATCTGCTTCACTTTTAACTTTTTGTTTCTTCTTTTTAACTGAATATACTGTTGTTTTGGAAAGGTTTTTGTTGGAGTCTCTCTGAAATCCGGGGGGCACCTCAGCAGCGACACTCCATGTCTTGGAGGTGTCCCCTCATATTACATATACAATTAATACAATTATTTCTTGCATAAATGTTATGATAAACTGTAGTTAATATATGTAATATGAAATAAATGATTCTGAGTTCTGAGTCCTGTTGTATTATGCGTAGAACAAAATATGAAAGATTAACTTGTGCTTAAAAATAAACTCTTGTGTGAGTTTCCTGCTCTTATCTTATCTGGAAGTCATTGAACATATTAACGAGGAAGGAGACAGAATTGTTCTTTTGATGAAAGGTGTAATCATTGAAAGTTTTTTATCGGTATCGAACATAAAATAAGGAAATTTCTACCTATACAGCTATTGTGGTATCATTTTTGAAGATTAGGTAAACATACAGTAGAACATTGTCATGATGACGATTACCCTTTGGTGGAAAAACGTACTGCCCGGATAGCACGCTTAATTGGTTGGACATTGGCCCAAAAACGACGGCCTTCGAAGGCTAACATTAAGACGATGGTGAACTAAATACATGACATAAATTCATTGCATCAACTGTATCTAAGTTAATCAATCATAGGTTTCACCAATTGCATATTATACCTGCATTGGCTGTAATCAAGCTGCATAAACAGTAAATTAAATATGAATTAGCTGCCTCAATTGGTTGTAACTGAGCATCATCAGCTGTAATTTAGCTGTTATTTTCAGGTGCATAAACAGTAATGATTGTAATTTAGCTGCATTAGCTTTTTTAAATTAGCTCTGTAACTCGTACAAGATTTGGTGAGCTTAATGGTAAGGTGGTCTTAATAGCGAAGTATAAAGGGTTGGGTTTACCGTAATATCCTAGGCCTTTATTGTCATTTTAATTGTGCCCCAAATCAATTTAAAGTTGGCTTCTCCAGTAAGATTGCCCTAATGCAGAATTCCACTGTACGTCCTAATAATAACCTCTGAAGTATTTCCCTCTCACCTTATATTTTATATCATACTTCCTCTTTTCTGACCTACTACCATTCTATGTATTCTTGGTGCCATGCTTCAGTGAAGTCACAGACTGAGCTCGAAATGCAGATATTGTGACACACTCTATCAACCAAAAGTGGATATTTCTTTGTTTCAAAAGTAACTTTCCATGCGTATATTGTAATTTTGGAAATGTTTGATACGGCGCCATAAATAATCATGCGCAAATGAAGTGAGTTGTAACGGAAAATTACAACTGTAAAGGAATCACTGCACTTAAACCGAACCAGCTACAGCAAGTGAGTGATCTGACATTATCTTTTGGAAACATAAATAGTTAACACAGCAGCACCACAGACACATCCTCACACAATTCCAAGCATGTCATTAGCCGTCATTTGTATATCAAAATACTGAACTGAACGGACTGAGTGAGTCAACATTATTTTTGGGAATATAATTGACACATTGCCATGGATACGCATGCCACTTTGTAAATGAGTCGTGGAGGATAAATTCATTGCATAGACTGTGATTTATAAAAAGTTAATTAACTGTATTAACTGTAAATTGGTTACATTGGTTGTAACATAGCTGCACTACCAAGTAAGTTAACTAACGTAAATTAGCTACATTGACCATTAATTAGCTGCACCGAATGTAATTTAGCTGCATCAACATTGATTGTAATTCAGCTGCATCAGCAGTAAATTCACAGTAGAACAAGTGCAAGGAATCCACATTTTTCAAAATGGAGTCAGGAGCAAAACAAAAGGGGCAAAACAAAAGCAGCACGAGGGAAAAAATGTTCGAGGTCAATGATATCGCCAGCTTGGTTGATGATTTAAAGATCAGTAATGACAACAAACAACGTCAGAAAAAGGAACTTCAAGTCAAAGGATTTATTCCTAGAGGACTAGATGATTATCATGCTGGTTTCCATGGTAGCCCTTACACGCTTGACCGAAGTTACTATAACAAACAACTAGGCCCAGGTGCTCAATATGGTGGCTTTAAACCACATACAACCAGCAATCCAGCAGCACACTTGCCACGTTTCCCAGAGCTGTTGGTCAAGCAAGTACAAAATGACACCCATATGCAACATGCCAGCACCGGACACAATTTCAAGCAAGGACAAAATGGGTATGCATTAAATTCAGTTTTCCAAATGAGGCCAATGTCTATAAAACAGACCAATTATCAAGGAGATTCTGGGATGCACTTGACAAATGGACAAAATGGTTTGCATGCCCGATACACAGGACAAAATGCCTCGCAAGTTGTCAAAGGACAAAATGGTTTGACTAAACATACTGTTTCTGCAGAAGATACCCATTGCATTGATAAAGAATCCAAGTTCACCATAGGACAAAATTTTAGAAGACACGATAGAGTTGAAGGGCTAAATCAAGGTAACGACAACTCTATTGATGATGCACTAATCCCCAACATTTGTGAAACTGTTGGTGAAAATCAGATTCTGGGTGTGCAAAGAGTGATGGAGTACCTTCAAAAAGGCACTGAAATCCAACCGACTGCATCCCCAAATGACATCAGAGATGTTGTGGACGTCATTTTGAAAGATACGGAAGCTGCAGCAAGCGCATCATTTGCTGCATCAGAAAAAAAGAAACGACGGGGCAGCAAGGATGAAACCATCAGCTCAAAACAACCTCGTTATGCAGAAGACGATGAACTCGTTGAAGCAATTGCAATATGTCAAACACGGTGAGTGTGCAAGAAGAATATGTAATGATGACGTAACGATGCTTATTTATGTATTTATGCAGAGTATAGAATCATAAGTTAAAAGTTACCATTACCAAAATATTATACCAATACTTCTCACATTAGAATGCTACCATGAATATGATAATCAACCTGTTGGCAGAATTGCCCACAATTTGTTGTTGACGGATGGGATATTGGCCTTCCAACATAGATAATCTCATAAAAGTCTAAAAAAAGTTTCAATTCCTTATTATCATAGATTGAACAACTATGTTATTATCTTTCAGATTGAAGCAAAACATTCGAAGGAACAAGATGGAGGAAACCAGAAGCATTTTGGAGGAATATGCTGGAACTGAGGTGTTCCAGGAATTTCTTAAAAATGGAGGGGAAGAGGTTAGTTAATGTTGTTCTTATCGGGGGAAGAGTTATATTAATGTTGTTCTTATGATGGAAGAAAGTAAGTTAATTTTTGTTGTTCTCATGGGGGGAAAAGGTAAGTTAATGTTGTTCTCATGGGGGGAAGAGGTAAGTTAATGTTGTTCTCAGGGGGGGAAGAGGTAAGTTAATGTTGTCTTATGAGGGGCAGAGGTAAGTTAATGTTGTTCTTATGAGGGGCAGAGGTACGTTAATGTTGTTTTTGTGATTATTTGTTTATTGTCCAGAAATAATACATACATGAATTACAATACACAGAAACATTATAGTTTTTGTTTATGGTTTGCCCAGACAATAAAAATTTCAATGCACAGGGATGATGCCAATAGCATATATTCCCTTTCTTTTTGTGTGATTAACGAAATAATAATGAATATTATAACAAACAAAAAATAATAATAATAACAAAAAAAGAAAATAAAATAACAAAAAAAGAAAATAATATTATAATAACTAAAATAAATAATACAGACAGAGAGGAAAATTAAATAAAAATTTTCAATTTGAATATAAGTATTACAGATATTACAAATTAAGTTCATTACTAATTAAGTATCTTTTCAATCTAGTTTTATAAGTTTGTATACAACATTTTCTATCTATTACAGTTGATAGACTGTTGAACAATTTAACACCTTGATATCTTATTGATTGTTGAAAACATTTAGTTTTATACACAGGTATTCTATACAGGCTATTTGTACGAGTATCATGCACATGATTTGGAAATTGAAAAAAGTTAAGAAATATATTGGGTAACATTTGTCGACTAAATTTATACATAAATATCAAAATACGGAGTTGAAATATTTTATTTACATTAAGTATATTGTGTTTCATAAACAACGAACATGATTCTGTATTGTACGGAACATTTGAAATAATTCTTAAGAACTTTTTTTGAAGTTTGATTAAACAATGTAGATGAATGTTTGTGGCAATTCCCCAAGACTCAATACAATAAATTAAATATGGGTATATAAAACTGTTGTAGAGGGTAATTAGAGTTGATAATTTTACTACTTTTTTTGCTTTGCAAATAATACCTATTCCCTTTGATATTTTAGCTTTTACATAATTAATATGAGATATCCATTGTAGTTTTTCATCCAAATGCACAAGGGTTACCTCATTTCTATTCATGAATAATCTATTTGTGTTGCTAACTCGTTTTTTGGGAGGATGGAATATTAAAAATTTGGTTTTCTTTGCATTTAGTGATAGTTTATTAGCATTTACCCAGTTAATTGTTTTATTTAATTCAATGTTCTTATAAGGAGAAGAGGTACGTTAATGTTGTTCTTATGAGGGGAAGAGGTAAGTTAATGTTGTTCTCATGGGGGGAAGAGGTAAGTTAATGTTGTTCTCATGGGGGGAAGAGGTAATTTAATGTTGTTCTCATGGGGGGAAGAGGTACGTTAATGTTGTTCTCATGGGGGGAAGAGGTAATTTAATGTTGTTCTCATGGGGGGAAGAGGTAAGTTAATGTTGTTCTCATGGGGGGAAGAGGTTAGGTAATGTTGTTCTTATGGGGGGAAGAGGTTAGGTAATGTTGTTCTTATGGGGGGAAGAGGTACGTTAATGTTGTTCTCATGGGGGGAAGAGGTAATTTAATGTTGTTCTCATGGGGGGAAGAGGTATGTTAATGTTGTTCTCATGGGGGGAAGAGGTACGTTAATGTTGTTCTTATGAGGGGAAGAGGTAATTTAATGTTGTTCTCATGGGGGGAAGAGGTACGTTAATGTTGTTCTCATGGGGGGAAGAGGTAAGTTAATGTTGTTCTCATGAGGGGAAGAGGTTAGGTAATGTTGTTCTTATGGGGGGAAGAAATAAGTTAATGTTGTTCTTATGTATATAATATTTGTTATCTTATTATGCATTATAATATATTTCCTAATCTATAGTCATATTATAATCAGATTTTTCTCCTTAATGTTAATTAATTTGGTTAGATTACATTGCTAACATTCTCAGAAGAAATGCTTCTGATGCAGAATGTAATTAACATTACAATGTAATATTACAGTAGCTTATATTGTAATATTCCTCACAACCTTCCTGTAAAATTACAGGTTTGCTGGGTAAAAGTTAGCAATATTTTATTTAGGGTTGAAACTACCATTGCATTGTAGCATGTGAAATATAAGATTCAGATGTTGTTGTTTTTTTTCTCAAAATTGTATGTTATTCTATACCGTTATACACCGCTCACCTGAGTCAACGCTGATTTTCTCACGAAGCACTTGAATTAAACGTGTTAAGTGCTACGAGCAAAATATAAAACAAATAATAAATGAATAAAAAGTCAGGCAATAAAAATGTGAGAATGAGTCACAAATTCCAAATTCCCCTTAAGACATACAACCACAGCCTGAGAAATTACTGACGTGGGAATTAGGACATTCCTAAAAATAGACAAGTAGCATGTTATAGTTTTTTTGTTTTTAATATGAAATTTTTTAATACATTCATGTTATGCAAAATATTCTGAATTTGAATGTATTTCATGTTTGCGACATATGTCACATATACGTCACGTTTGATATTATATTTATAATATTTTCAATAAAAATCTTATATAATATATAGTTATGTTCATGTTTGAGATTATAAATGCTAAATTTATAGCATGATTAATCAATTGATGAAAGCATTGATGACGCGCTTGGTTTTGCATAGGGAAATTTCCATATTTTTTTTTTTTCTTTGGCAATAAAAAATGCCACTATCAAAATTTCAACCTTTCATAAGCATATATATTTCTTTAAACATATTTTGCAATATGTGCATTCATACTCCTGGGCAAAAAATAAAATAAGGCAAGCCAATTGATGTGTATCAATAGATAGATAGCTAGATAGATAGATACAAGCCAATTGATGTGTATCAATAGATAGATAGATAGATAGATAGATAGACATGGAAAGTGCAGCCCTCTAATGCAAGTTCTTTCCGCTATCGAGGGTAATTGATGAGGTGAGGAGGGGGAGCAGTCCGCCAATGTTACACATTTACCCCATGGGTGGGATCTTCTACTTGCATCAGCATAGACACCTGAGTACGAGGGACCACCAATTTAACGTCTCATCCGAATGACATCCAGCTGGGATGTTGCTCATTAAGGGTGCCAGAGCCTGGGATTATACCCGGGTCCTTCAGAGGAGCAGGCATGCGTCTTACCACTAGACCACCATCTGCATTAATACATGGCCAAATGTGCCACGTGTGTTATAAAATGAGAAGGATAAACGCATGAAAAACGCATGGTTTTTAGCTAATTATAATGAGGCAAATGTAGGAATAGAATCCATGAGACTAGAAATATGTTTCCATATGAATGCCATCCAAATTTAACACTCCAGGAAGAAGCTCGTCTGCTCCTCGAAAGCACCCGGTTGAGACAAAAAATGAGTTTTAGTCGGACAACTCAGTTCATTTTGGCTTGGAAAGATAGCATATCTCAACAACTAGTCAGGATTTTATGGGCACTCAATGAAGACAGGCTAGTAGGGGAAAAAATTCGAATTGGAAGACATTCAGAAACAAAAAAATGAATTTGAATGTCCCTTAATTACTAGAAACACACTATCCAAAAACCTTAACACAGTCACGTATCACTTAAACGATCAGGAAAGGTTAAAATGGAATGGTTTTTTTTCCCGTAGTGTTTCAGTGTTGAGAAGTTTTGAAGAAGCACACGTTGAAAAAAACCTTTCCGAAAGTTTTGCCAACCTGAAAATTTCCCCTTGCACTATTTTTTCCTTGATGTCTGCCCATAAGATTATTCATGTTCAGACAGACAGACAGACAGACAGACAGACAGACAGACAGACAGACAGACAGACAGACAGACAGACAGACAGACAGACAGACAGACAGACAGACAGACAGACAGACAGACAGACAGACAGACAGACAGACAGACAGACAGACAGACAGACAGACAGACAGACAGACAGACAGACAGACAGACAGACAGACAGACAGACAGACAGACAGACAGACAGACAGACAGACAGACAGACAGACAGACAGACAGACAGACAGACAGACAGACAGACAGACAGACAGACAGACAGACAGACAGACAGACAGACAGACAGACAGACAGACAGACAGACAGACAGACAGACAGACAGACAGACAGACAGACAGACAGACAGACAGACAGACAGACAGACAGACAGACAGACAGACAGACAGACAGACAGACAGACAGACAGACAGACAGACAGACAGACAGACAGACAGACAGACAGACAGACAGACAGACAGACAGACAGACAGACAGACAGACAGACAGACAGACAGACAGACAGACAGACAGACAGACAGACAGACAGACAGACAGACAGACAGACAGACAGACAGACAGACAGACAGACAGACAGACAGACAGACAGACAGACAGACAGACAGACAGACAGACAGACAGACAGACAGACAGACAGACAGACAGACAGACAGACAGACAGACAGACAGACAGACAGACAGACAGACAGACAGACAGACAGACAGACAGACAGACAGACAGACAGACAGACAGACAGACAGACAGACAGACAGACAGACAGACAGACAGACAGACAGACAGACAGACAGACAGACAGACAGACAGACAGACAGACAGACAGACAGACAGACAGACAGACAGACAGACAGACAGACAGACAGACAGACAGACAGACAGACAGACAGACAGACAGACAGACAGACAGACAGACAGACAGACAGACAGACAGACAGACAGACAGACAGACAGACAGACAGACAGACAGACAGACAGACAGACAGACAGACAGACAGACAGACAGACAGACAGACAGACAGACAGACAGACAGACAGACAGACAGACAGACAGACAGACAGACAGACAGACAGACAGACAGACAGACAGACAGACAGACAGACAGACAGACAGACAGACAGACAGACAGACAGACAGACAGACAGACAGACAGACAGACAGACAGACAGACAGACAGACAGACAGACAGACAGACAGACAGACAGACAGACAGACAGACAGACAGACAGACAGACAGACAGACAGACAGACAGACAGACAGACAGACAGACAGACAGACAGACAGACAGACAGACAGACAGACAGACAGACAGACAGACAGACAGACAGACAGACAGACAGACAGACAGACAGACAGACAGACAGACAGACAGACAGACAGACAGACAGACAGACAGACAGACAGACAGACAGACAGACAGACAGACAGACAGACAGACAGACAGACAGACAGACAGACAGACAGACAGACAGACAGACAGACAGACAGACAGACAGACAGACAGACAGACAGACAGACAGACAGACAGACAGACAGACAGACAGACAGACAGACAGACAGACAGACAGACAGACAGACAGACAGACAGACAGACAGACAGACAGACAGACAGACAGACAGACAGACAGACAGACAGACAGACAGACAGACAGACAGACAGACAGACAGACAGACAGACGCCCTTCAATGGCCATTTGATATCAAACAAATTAGTTTGCTGGTTATAATAACCAAACCTCTCAGTCAAAAGTATGCTACCCTCAAAAATGCTTATCTATTCATTTTGAGCATACTTGAACTTAGTGATCAGTCAGTGTGACTACCTTGCACAAATATGCTTAGATTGCATTTTGGAATTTGAAATATATCTCAGTCCCAAAGACATCCATCTCAAGTTGAAAACAGGAAGAAAATGTGTGTGGAAAAAAGGAACCACCCATGTGTAAGTTTGCTCAACCAACTCTTTCATAATTTCTGGCATCTGTTAAATATTTTCCACTGCAAATGTAAGATAAACCCAGTTTCAGTTTTTTAATGTGATTAACTATAGAGTGTTTGATTTCTGCATAATTTGAGGATTTCCAAATATTTGATATGCATACATGTACCAAAATATTCTCATAAATTTGTAATGAATATTCTCAAAGCAAATTTAGTGGATTTAGTCTTTTCTTATACAATAATTCTATGACTTAAAAAAAGATAATATATCAAAATACAGGGTTATTTTTATTTTATTCTATAAATTTTTTTTTAAGACTTTTTTTAATTTTATTATTTTTTTTCTATTTTACATAGGTAAAACACTTCGGTATAAAAATCTTTGTCACTAAAACCTTTTGCACAAATTTTACCTTAATGGTGAGGTGGCCCAAAGTCAGGTCCAACATATTATGGTGCTAGCTCATTGCAAGCTGACCAAATTATTGTTTCTTTTTCTTACAATATATAACTAGTTATGTTCATATAGATTTTGCTTTTACTTTATCATTTATATTTGTACACATGTATCTTTTTGATGCTCTGCTGTCAATAAAATTCTGTCTATCCTATTTATGTAATTTAACACCACCTGATGAATTTAATAAAAATTTTTAATTTTTATTGCGTATCCTTATTTAGAAGATTCTAGACATCTGATTGGCTGAGAGACCGTAAAATTAATTTTTTTTTTATTGGCGATGACGGTCGACGAGCATTCCTGTCTAAATTGAGGTCAATTAAAAGGAGATCTTTTTCGGAAATAGTGTAAACCGTGACCCATCGCGACCTTAAATTCAGGTTAATTTATCATAGTGCTGGCTATACTTATTTTTGTTTTATTTGGATAATCAATTTAAATTGGTAAATAATTTTTTACATTGAATTGCAATGCTTAATAGTGAGTTGTGAGTTTCGTCCGCAATGCAAATTGCTGTATGTAGCGCATGAGCCAAAAGAGGGGCCTCGGCATTTACAGGGGACGTGCCGTGGTCTGGCGGTAGGGCGCTCACCTGAAAACGGCAAGGCTGTAGGTTCGACCCCCACTATGGCATGGAGGAACTGAGCAGATCCTCCATAACTCTTTGCTCCACCCCACCCGGGTGTAAATGAGTTCATGGCTATCGGCAGTGATGGAGATTTTAGATTGCTTGAATCACCACAGGTTATTCTGTGTAACGGGTTGTATGCTCCCTGGGGAGTTGAGAAAGGCGCAGACTTGAACAGGTTCGCTGGAAGGGTCAGTGTAGTTATTCAGCTTAGATGGGAGGCTGCAAGGGTGGTCGCAACCTTCACAAAATATACAATGTGTCTGAATATATAGTCTTTTCACTGAACAGCCCTGAATTCAGCAAGACATGCCTTTCTTCTCCTCTGATTACTCATTTTGCTTTTCGGACATAGTAGGTCATAACTAACTGATTCCATAAATATAATTTTCACTGGGAAATGACAGAAATCAATTGTATGATAAGATGTCAAATGTACATAAAAATGCACTAAAACATACTGCTGCTGGGATGAACTTTCCTTCAGCCAATCAGAGTCAAGGGTGGTAACTTTTTCAGCCAATTGAATTGCAGTAGTCTGTCATAGCCACCTGGTGGAAATATAGAGAACCTTCCGTGAAATTCCACTATTCAGTACATAAAAAGTGTCGGAAACCAAGTCAACCACCCACTAAGGAAACTTAACCTGAAATCGCATCTATGTCTTGACCACTTCCACACTATGTCCAATAATTTTCTTTTTGTATAATGACTTGTACTAAACTATGAAAGTGGTCAAGGTAGGTAATCAAAAAACAATAAATTTAACGGCCAATCAGATGACAATATATCAACGGCCTACTGAACGGTGCGAAGGCATAGCAACAACCTTTTTTAGACCAGCAAGTTTTCTTAGCGCCACCCCGTCTCCCAACCAAGGAACTTCCACATGTCTCATAGCACAGGATCCTGCCTAAATCTTGCACTCTCCATGTGTTAATTGTTGATATCGTTATATTGCAGAACCTTCTGAAATCTGCAACACTTGGGAACAATGTGGACTTAATGAGGTTATTGTTGGAGTTTGGACTAAACCCAAACACCGAGTGTTCAATTGAGGAAGGACCTCTTAAAGTTTACAAGACTCCAGTCCACCTGGCTGCCACTGAAGGAAACTTGCAAGTGTTAGAAGTGCTTTTAGCGCACCCTGGTGTTGACATCGATAAAATCAGCACAAGAGGTATTATATGTTTTTCTTTTTATTCAAAGTTTATATATTAACCTAAAACCTAATTACATCACCAACATAAGAATAACTTTGTACCACCCTTTTAAAAATTGATGCCTTATGACATGTTTATTCGTCCAATGTGTTTCAATTAAATATGAGATACAGGCAGCAGCTTTTTACATCAGTACTGCTGCCACAGTACTGTGTCAATAACTAAGGAACTGTTTGATAGTACTGTGTCAATTACTAACAAACACTTTGACAGTATTGTGCCAATTACTAAGGAACACTTTGACAGTACTGTGTCGATTACTAAGGAACTATTTGACAGTACTGTGCCTATTACTAAGGAACTCTTTGATAGTACTGTGTCAATTGTAAAGAAACCCTTTGACAGTACTGTGTCAATTACTAAGGAATTTCTTGGCTGTACTGTTTCAATTACTAATGAACTCTTTGACAGTACTGTGTTAATTGTAAAGGAACTCTCTGACAGTACTGTGTCAACAAAACCAAGCCATATTATTTACATTGTACCTGTGATCTGAACCAGATGATCTGATTGGCTCATGAGCTCTATCACACAATCTGATTGGCGAGTGTCAATAAGAGAGCAAGGCCCACTTATTACCACCATAAGTTTAAGCGGACACATTTTATTCTATTTCCCATTCGTTTAAAATAAAATGTAATAAATGTCAATAATTTTTCAGGCATGACAGCATTGCACCATGCAGTGAAGTCGCATACTCCTCCAACCTTGCAAGTTGGAGAGAAATTTGACAACAGTGCAGTCATTCTGACGTTACTACATTACGGAGCCAGTGTCAATATAACGGTAATAAACTTTACTTTATGCTTCAGTTATAACAAATATCTGCAGTAGTATTACAAGTGATACTGCTACTAACAAGAATATTCTTTTTAAAAAAAAGAATAGATACCTGGTGTTGTGTGTAGAATGCCAGCAGACTAGGCCTACAATGTAAACACTTAAATACAGTATGATCATAGGCATTCATATACTTTAAAAGGTTGCTGCTCTTCTAATATTGGTCCGATTTTCGTCAAATAAAGACTGAATTGTTCAGGAAAATGAATTTATATACAATAGAAAAATAAATTAGTAAAATTCTGAGTAAATAATTGAGTATACAAGGCACAAACACTGGTCTCAATGAGGCAGTAGCCCCACAGCATAGGCATCCCCTTCCCTGCCTACGCTGCCTACGTTGCCTACGCTGCTGCTGCGTTGACCCATATATTGTCAAAATTCAGTGCGTTCGTTCGCTTAAATATACCTGGTCTGTTGTAGAACATAGTATGATAGTTCTATACTTGATAAAGGCCTAGGCCCAGGTATAAAAATCAGTGCTACTAGTAAGCTTAGCCAGTTTGTATGACCAGATGCAAGAAGCATACATAATGATGAGATGATAAAGCTTAGAGTCCACACATGTAATACATTTATCCGATGAGTGCAGGGGTCTTTTACACTCAGCTTAGACACTGAGTACAATTTAATGTCACGACATCCAACCGAGATATCGCTCATGAAGACCTGGAATCGGCACCTTAAGCAGAGCTGGCCAGTGTGGAATATAAAACAACAGTCCACCCAGGTGGTAAACCTACATGGCCAAATGTGCCACGTGCATTTTCCATGAGAAAGATAAACGCATGGAAGACGCATGGTTTTTAGCTAATTATAATGAGGCAAAAACCATGCGTTTATCCAGACGAATGGAAAACGCACTTGGCACATTTGGCCATGTAGTTTTATGTAGCCTCCACAGAAAGGTGTCTCAATAATACATAATCCATATAAGAAGTGTTCGGACCGGCTATTTTTTTTAATTCTTTCAAAAACTTTGCCGAGTGAAAACCACCACAGGGGCTTCCACAAACTTAAATCCCACACTGAAACTAGCACTTGGTTCAGGCGTCGGCTAGTTATGAACTACCTTGGCTTTTATATTTGCAGGATTCTGGTCACGGCAGGAATTTTTTCCACCACCTGATGGAAACTGGTGACATAAAGTTAATGAGGAGGATTTTCAGTTTTTATGACAAAAATGATGTGACTTCATTCCTTAACACCAGGACTAAAGGCAATGACACCTGGTGAGTAATAATGAAACTCATTGTTGTTAGCCAGTTTGTCCATTCGCTATCTTCTTATTTCTGATGTGTCAACTTTACGTGAAATTCAAAGATCTTTTGCACATGTTTTATCTGTCTCTTTCTAAGTTTTACTTAATTCACCTTAAACACCCATTTTTGCTCTGTGTTTCAGCTATCACCTAGCCCATCGATTCAAGAGGAACTCAATCCTTTTCGAAGAAATTTGCGAACTGTTGAGAGAAAATCGAGCGGAATGCAAAGCATCTGCCAAAAAACACTGATTTTCTTCTAAGCAAAATCAACAATTTATATTCGGAATCGTACAGGATTTTTTGATGAAATCAAATCATTCCTGTGAATTGTGCGCTGTGCTTGATTGTTAAATATTACAGAGTGTGCTGACACCAAACTTTAATAGTAATCTGGCATTCCTCTCTTTTTGACACTAGCCAATCAGATCATCATAGACATAACCAACCATATTTAAGAGATCATCAGCCAATCGGATCATCTGTTAGAGATCACCAGCCAATCAGATCATATTTTAGAGATCATCAGCCAAATGGAACATCTGTTAGAGATCACCAGCCAATCAGATCATCTGTTAGAGATCACCAGCCAATCAGATCATATTTTAGAGATCATCAGCCAATCTACATCTTGTCAATAAATTGTCTTGGTTTGTTTTGATACAGTACTGTCCAGTGTGTCCACTGTGTCCAAATTATGTTGAAGCTACCCATTTATTGACACAGTACCATCACAGAGTTTATTGTCCCTTTGCAGTTCTTTCATTATAGTGAAACCTCAAAATTAAGTATTAATATTGAGGTGGTCTTTACTATGACACTTTTTGCATTATAACTATAGTTTTGGGACACAGCAAAGTGATCTCATATGGAGGTGTGTTGAGTAAAGTTGGGTAATATGGGCAGCAGTATAATATGGGCACCTCGAAGGAATTGAAAGCCAGCAGTGGTACATGCTCACACCTGGTGGAATTTTCAAGTATATTCAAAGTCATCATCTTTGGAGCAGACAGCACATTTGAGGCTGCTATTGTTTTCATGTAATGCAGACTTAAATATTTACCTGTTATTTCTTTCATTGTTTTTGTTAAGGGAAAAGCCTGTAGAATACGCTAATTTGGTGTAGATAGGCCTATATCAACCTGATGATTTTTATAGCGAATACACTTTTCTTTGATTCTCACTCATTTGCAATGGCCATGCGATGTCAGAAATTATCAGAGCAGCCTAAAACGCAAGGCGCACATTGTTGGGTAATATGGGCATAGATGATTTATGCTTTCTTTAGCAATACTTATTATCAAGCAAAAATATTATGTAAGAGTGAAACATTAAAAAATACTAGCAAATGTGGATAGTATCAGATAAGTGTACTGTCAAGATTCATGTCACTTTTGTGACCTTTTTTGTAGGATTATAAAGTGTGAAAAATAGATATGGGACCACAGATGTTTAACATGAGCACTGCTCATATTAAACATTAACCTTGTCCATATTAAACTTCAACATTTAAAGCTGAAATTAGTATTGTTTAATATGGGCATTTAAGTGCTCATATTTTCAGAAAGAGGTGCCCATAAAACCCCACTGGTTTAATATGGCCATTTTTTATTTATTTTTCTAAGCCATGCTATTCCAAAACTATTATGGATCTGCATATTATATACTCAGGATTTATAGCTCATTACCTAAATAAAATCAAGCAGAACTATACATTAGCAAGACAAAAGTATGCCCATATTACCCAACTTTACCCTATATAATCAAGAAAGTAGTTTTTCCCAGTTCTTACCTTCTGCTTTTGTCTTCTTTTTGTCATGTTATTTTCCCTAGTATTATAAATGGTCAAAACAGAAAATTAAATAGAAAGCTTCATGGCTATTTTTCTGTATTATGCATGCTCATTCAGATCTCTTTTACATGTTTTTACTCTTTTCGTTTTAATAACTTCTATTGTTATAGTTGAAGCATCGTTTTACTTGTTGGATTCAGATGGCAGCTTTCTCTTCAATCTGTTAAGTTAATTAGTAAATAGATGTAAATTGCAATAGTAATCACAATGGTGATAGATTTCAATTGAACAAATTTATATTGAATATTTTTTTGTTGCTGTTTTACTGCTGTAACTTTGTATATGCAATATATGTATTATAAAATTTTGGTGTTCAATAAAAGTTACAGTACATACTTATGCAAATGGTTCATGAGTAGGAGCTACATTAAGCCTCCTGCACCTGACTGTGATCTAAACATGCTAATGCCAGCTGCTTCTGTCCACTTCTATAGCTAATAGTCGGCTTATATTTATCACCAGAAAAGTGTAAACATTGGAAAATGTAAGAAATTAATGTAATATATCATAAATATGTACTTTTAGATCCGTTTTGAGTAGTCAGCTATGACAGCTTCGTTTTGTTTCAATTTGACAGGCTGTTTTTAATGAAACTAACTGTAGATAGGTTTGGCATAAGGTAGATGCTACTGGCTACAGATGGCAATTTTCAGCCACTTTCAAAAGTTGTACTGTGCTTTAATAAACGTTTTTAAGTTAATCAATTTGTGCTTGGTAGATAATCTATCTATTTTCTTCTTTTTTTCCTTTTTTATGAAATAGATCTCAATTATCTTACAAGCAGTACTTAAACACAATAAATGTTACTGTACTTTCATATTCTAATTTGAATGTGTGGACTTGTTTTTTTTACTTACCTCTTTTATCAAAACATTTAAGGCAAACTTCAGTTGTAAAGCACATCACAAGTTTCTTGGGAATTAATAAATCCACAACTTTTTTAACATACTGTCATGTATGTTAAATATCATGTATGTTAATATCTAAATGATATAGATCAAATCCATATCTTATATAAACTTAATAATGAATCTAGAATAATAGTATTAACTTAACTATATGCTTCTTTAGCATAAAGTAGAACTTAAAGTATTAAGGCCAAGGAAGCCAAGCTGAACAAGGGGTTGACCCCACCTGACAGCTGCAGCCAAGAGAAAGCTAGAAGTAGCCCATTGGTTAGGGCCCTAGACAAAACCAGGGGACATTCAAGTTGGTAGGCAGTTCTAGAGCTGAGTCTCGATCTTGATATATATGTACACTGGAATAAAAGCCACACTCTCTATGCAAAGCTATACCCTTGTACTTGTTGTCTCTATCTTGATATATATGTACACTAGAATAAAAGCCACACTCTCTATGCAAAGCTATACCCTTGTACTTGTTGTCTCTATCTTGATATATATGTACACTGGAATAAAAGCCACAATCTCTATGCAAAGCTATACCCTTGTACTTGCTGTCTCTATCTTGATATATATGTACACTAGAATAAAAGCCACAATCTCTATGCAAAGCTATACCCTTGTACTTGCTGTCTCTATCTTGATATATATGTACACTAGAATAAAAGCCACACTCTCTATGCAAAGCTATACCCTTGTACTTGCTGTCTCGATCTTGATATATATGTACACTGGAATAAAAGCCACACTCTCTATGCAAAGCTATACCCTTGTACTTGTTGTCTCTATCTTGATATATATGTACACTAGAATAAAAGCCACACTCTCTATGCAAAGCTATACCCTTGTACTTGTTGTCTCTATCTTGATATATATGTACACTGGAATAAAAGCCACACTCTCTATGCAAAGCTATACCCTTGTACTTGTTGTCTCTATCTTGATATATATGTACACTGGAATAAAAGCCACAATCTCTATGCAAAGCTATACCCTTGTACTTGCTGTCTCTATCTTGATATATATGTACACTAGAATAAAAGCCACAATCTCTATGCAAAGCTATACCCTTGTAGTTGCTGTCTCTATCTTGATATATATGTACACTAGAATAAAAGCCACACTCTCTATGCAAAGCTATACCCTTGTACTTGCTGTCTCTATCTTGATATATATGTACCCTGGAATAAAAGTCACACTCTCTATGCAAAGCTATACCCTTGTACTTGTTGTCTCTATCTTGATATATATGTACACTGGAATAAAAGTCACACTCTCTATGCAAAGCTATACCCTTGTACTTGTTGTCTCTATCTTGATATATATGTACACTAGAATAAAAGCCACACTCTCTATGCAAAGCTATACCCTTGTACTTGTTGTCTCTATCTTGATATATATGTACACTAGAATAAAAGCCACACTCTCTATGCAAAGCTATACCCTTGTACTTGTTGTCTCTATCTTGATATATATGTACACTAGAATAAAAGCCACACTCTCTATGCAAAGCTATACCCTTGTACTTGTTGTCTCTATCTTGATATATATGTACACTGGAATAAAAGCCACACTCTCTATGCAAAGCTATACCCTTGTACTTGTTGTCTCTATCTTGATATATATGTACACTGGAATAAAAGCCACACTCTCTATGCAAAGCTATACCCTTGTACTTGTTGTCTCTATCTTGATATATATGTACACTGGAATAAAAGCCACACTCTCTATGCAAAGCTATACCCTTGTACTTGTTGTCTCTATCTTGATATATATGTACACTGGAATAAAAGCCACACTCTCTATGCAAAGCTATACCCTTGTACTTGTTGTCTCTATCTTGATATAGATGTACACTGGAATAAAAGCCACACTCTCTATGCAAAGCTATACCCTTGTACTTGTTGTCTCTATCTTGATATATATGTACACTGGAATAAAAGCCACACTCTCTATGCAAAGCTATACCCTTGTACTTGTTGTCTCTATCTTGATATATATGTACACTGGAATAAAAGCCACACTCTCTATGCAAAGCTATACCCTTGTACTTGTTGTCTCTATCTTGATATATATGTACACTGGAATAAAAGCCACACTCTCTATGCAAAGCTATACCCTTGTACTTGTTGTCTCTATCTTGATATATATGTACACTGGAATAAAAGCCACACTCTCTTTGCAAAGCTATACCCTTGTACTTGTTGTCTCTATCTTGATATATATGTACACTGGAATAAAAGCCACACTCTCTATGCAAAGCTATACCCTTGTACTTGTTGTCTCTATCTTGATATATATGTACACTGGAATAAAAGCCACACTCTCTATGCAAAGCTATACCCTTGTACTTGTTGTCTCTATCTTGATATATATGTACACTGGAATAAAAGCCACACTCTCTATGCAAAGCTATACCCTTGTACTTGTTGTCTCTATCTTGATATATATGTACACTGGAATAAAAGCCACACTCTCTATGCAAAGCTATACCCTTGTACTTGTTGTCTCTATCTTGATATATATGTACACTGGAATAAAAGCCACACTCTCTATGCAAAGCTATACCCTTGTACTTGTTGTCTCTATCTTGATATATATGTACACTGGAATAAAAGCCACACTCTCTATGCAAAGCTATACCCTTGTACTTGTTGTCTCTATCTTGATATATATGTACACTGGAATAAAAGCCACACTCTCTATGCAAAGCTATACCCTTGTACTTGTTGTCTCTATCTTGATATATATGTACACTGGAATAAAAGCCACACTCTCTATGCAAAGCTATCCCCTTGTACTTGTTGTCTCTATCTTGATATATATGTACACTGGAATAAAAGCCACACTCTCTATGCAAAGCTATACCCTTGTACTTGTTGTCTCTATCTTGATATATATGTACACTGGAATAAAAGCCACACTCTCTATGCAAAGCTATACCCTTGTACTTGTTGTCTCTATCTTGATATATATGTACACTAGAATAAAAGCCACACTCTCTATGCAAAGCTATACCCTTGTACTTGTTGTCTCTATCTTGATATATATGTACACTAGAATAAAAGCCACACTCTCTATGCAAAGCTATACCCTTGTACTTGTTCATCATTAATACATTACAATACAAAGTTCTCGATTATCTTCCCAGATAGCATTCCAAATCGGCGATATTGAAAGGATGTTGTACCAACAGTGGCCGATATAAAAACGACGCTGGCCCAATTTGGAATGCGATCTGGGGTTAAAAGTAGTACTTATACAGGATATGGTATTTATATTTTGATAATCAAATTATAATGTATAGACATTTTTCTCAGAACAGATGTGGAATCACACCCCCAAGTTTATGTGTAGAAAAATGAATGAATGAACCCACAACGGGGAACATTTTGACATCATTCCCAAATTGTTTGTAAATATGTCCGACTCTACTCACACATTTGTTGGGACACAGTTTGCAGAGTGTCAGTGCCAAACAGCACGAAATTACACTTGACCCATGCAACATGTGTTGTGCTGTCGCTGAATTATTTTGCACTGTTTACAAAAACATGCACACCCTTATTGTGTGGCAACTGTTACGCAACAGAGTTGGGTCATTTAACAATGCATATAACATGTGTGAAAGATATTTCTCATAGCTAGCCACAATATGAAATTGGTACTTTTGTCCGCGATGGAAATATGAATCCTGAAACAAAATTAAGTCAAAGAGTTGTAAATGCAAATCTGGGTTTTAATTAAGCCAAAGAGTTGTAAAAGCAAACATGGGCTTCAATTAAGCCATAGAGTTGTAAATGCAAATATTGGTTTTAGTTAAAGAGTTGTAAATGCAAATCTGGGTTTTAATTAAGCCATAGAGTTGTAAAAGCAAACCTGGGTTTTAAATAAGCCATAGAGTTGTAAAAGCAAACCTGGGCTTCAATTAAGCCATAGAGTTGTAAATGCAAATATGGGTTTTAGTTAAAGAGTTGTAAATACAAATCTGGATTTCAATTAAGCCATAGAGTTGTAAATGCAAATCTGGGTTTTAATTAAGCCTTAGAGTTGTAAATGCAAACCTGGGTTTTAAATAAGCCATAGAGTTGTAAAAGCAAACCTGGGCTTCAATTAAGCCATAGAGTTGTAAATGCAAATATGGGTTTTAGTTAAAGAGTTGTAAATACAAATCTGGATTTCAATTAAGCCATAGAGTTGTAAATGCAAATCTGGGTTTTAATTAAGCCTTAGAGTTGTAAATGCAAACCTGGGTTTTAAATAAGCCATAGAGTTGTAAAAGCAAACCTGGGCTTCAATTAAGCCATAGAGTTTTAAATGCAAATATGGGTTTTAGTTAAAGAGTTGTAAATACAAATCTGGATTTCAATTAAGCCATAGAGTTGTAAATGCAAATCTGGGTTTTAATTAAGCCAAAGAGTTGTAAATGCAAACCTGGGATTTAACTAAGCCAAAGAGTTGTAAATGCAAATCTGGGTTTATAGTCTGTTATCACTCAACAGAGTCTCAACTGATTTGTAATTACATCCTTGGCAGACCAATCTTGAGTCTTTCTCAACTCCCGGGTAGTATTCAGCCTTGAACATGGGGTTAACCGCAGGGGCTCAAGAGCTCACACCATTGCCATCACTGTGGGTGCCTAATTCCAAGTACCCATTGCACCTGGGTGAAGAGGATCTGGTTGAAGAGGATCTGCCCAACTCCTCCATGCCATTGTGGGGGTTTGAACCCACAACCTTGCGGATAGTAGGCAAACACCTAACCACTAGACCAATGCATCCCTTTTGCCAAAAAGACAATCGTTACTTTTATGACTGGTCTTCAGCCCTTCAAAAAAAATTATAGAAGTAATGATTGTCGTTGGTTTCAGTTGACTTAACATAGGCTTATGTGGCAAGAGCTCTAGGTCAGATGTAATGACGAGATGATAAAATTTGGATGCTAAGCCACAGACACCAAACAAAGAGTGCCAGAGACAGAGAACTGAACCCACAAGTCAATGTCATAACCGCTAGACCAACCGGCTGTATTTTGTTATAGATAGATAGCTAGTTGGATAGATGGATAGATAGATAGATGGATAGATAGATAGATAGATAGATAGACAGACAGACAGATAGATAGATAGATAGACAGACAGACAGACAGACAGATAGGCAGATAGACAGATAGATAGACAGATAGGTAGATGGGGTGATGGTCTCCCACTGGACTATTCTCAGTAGCACAGTCCACAACGCATTATGTTATTTACATATTTTGCCTCTACATAATGCAGTCTTCATGTAGTGTCACTGTCAAGTGGGAAATTATATATGACCCTTTTACAGTGTATACACTCATGTATGTTATGGACACTGAATAATTTTGCAATGTTTACAAATACAGGCATACAGTGTACTACAGTTAGGCATAAGTATTAACACATGATGATAGTTTCTATTTTTTTAATCTATTAATTTAGTACAGTAAAATGTGAAAAAAGGATATAATTGTTATTAAATACTTCCTAAAGATAAATAGCAAGGATTTTATATTACTTATAATCACTTTACAAGAAATTTCTCAATGCTTTGTCGACCAGCTGCCAGAGGCAGACGTAATGATGAGATAAGACTTAGAGTCCACACCATATTTCACATTTAAATCATAATACCCATGGGTGGGATCTTTAACTTGCCTCAGCATAGACACATTACATAAATAACAAAAGTCTCTTTATTATTAGTTATATTACCAGGAATTAAATTTTTTGCTAATAATCATTTAAACTAATAAATAAAAATTAAAATTAAAAATGGCCGCATTACCGAGATTTTCCGCATAATATCATATTTTATTATTTATTAATATTGAGACATTCTAAGTATTAAATTTCCCATAAGAAAATGTTTTCTGCTTATGAAACCAAGCGTATAGTGATATATTATGAAACTTGTCATATATTTACAGTTAGGTAACGCCTCTCTCTCATATGGAAGATACCTTCGTGTCAAGAAAATGAATTGCAACTTGTCAAAAAATGCATAAAAAATACTGGGTAAAAGATTTAGTCTTAATAGTTAAATATAATGTTACAGAAGCATTGAAATTAATAGATATATATATATATACGATATGAATACATGGAAAAAGAGCATCTTTAAGAAAAAATTACGAAAAAAAAAAATTATAAATTAAATTTTAAAAGAAATGACTAAAAGGTATATTGTTGATAAATTGCAAAGGCAAAGACAGCTAAAGATGCACTGAAATGAAAAGATTTAAATGATAAACATTTCATAAAAGTACTCAAAAAAGTTGTGGAAAAAAAGAAAAGAACTACTTGATATAGTCATAGAAACTGGGTAAAATAGCTGTCAAAGTGTGTTTTATTGACTGTGTTTTTAACTTCAATTTATAGCTTTTGGATTTAAAAGGCTTTACAATTTCTGATTTTAAAGACTTCATAATTTTATAATTTTTTATAACTTTATATTTGTATATCTACTATATCTATTATTTTTTAAAGTGCATTAGAATTGATTTTATTCAGATAATGCACTATAAATATGTAATAAAATAATAATAATAATAAAAGTGACTTATAGTAAAACCCCGTTTTAAGACCACTTCACTATTAAGACCACCTTGGAATTACAATCAATGAATTTTTTAATAGATTCTTATAACTATATTACTATTACCTCACTATTGAGACCACCTCACCATTAAGACTACATTAAGCACTTAAACTGGTCTTAATACTGGGTTTATGTTGTAGTTATTTGAAACTCTAGATTGAAATTAATAAAAATTCTTAAGAATTTTTTTTTTTTTATCATAGGACTCATGCGCATTTAATTACATAGATGGAAAATTTAAAATTACAAATAGTTATTTAATTTACAAGCCATGGAAAGGGGTCTAAGTTTTCTCTAAAATTAATTTGCTGTACATTAAAAAAAGGAAGAAAGATAGAAAAGAAGAAAGAAAGAGTATCTTAGATAGATAGATAGATAGATAGATAGATGGATAGTTAGATATTATCTAGATAGATATTATCTAGATAGATATAGAAAGTACCAGTTTTTATGTTGATATTTACTTTTGTATTTTTAATTTCATAGCAAATAGACCTATATTGTATTGTATGTATTAGGGGTAATGTATAGCCCAAGCTATCTATACATCTGATACCCCATGCTATTCAAATAACCCTTTACCCCCAAACCGCCCCCCTCTCTAGAGACTCTGACAATAATGACCCAGCCAGGCAACCTCAAGTTATCAGTCAGTGAGTCGGCTAGTTTACTCGGTACTATGAGGAGTACCACATGGGTCTAGGGTTGTTGCCCGATTTACTGCAGGTTTGGAGTAGAATACAGATGTTTTTTTAGGCTCAATACGTTCCGAAGGTTAGTATGCTTCATATTGTGGCTTGCTGCAAGTTTTGAGGGGTTTTTAAGGTGTAGAATTCTACTTACAAATTAGTGAAATCTGTAGTACTCGCGAACATAAAATCTTCACGGGCGAGTGAACACAACTTTATTTACAAAAGTTTAGAGACCTTCAAGTTGAATTTTATCGTTATTTCAGTGAGTTTTATGCGAAATTATGAGTGTGTATGAAGATTAAATCATCTTATTTACTTGTTTGTGTTCGTTGTCGTAAAATTTAACTTTGATTTTGCGTGAACTTAGGTTGAATTGACTTTAGAATTGTGTCAATGTAACAGAACATCACGTTCCGAGTCACAAATTTCTGGCGTGTTTTTGTGGCCGATTTGGTCGCATGTCGGTATGCCACAGACGATAAATTACTGTCAATTTGTTCTGTAAATGCATTGGTAACAGGATAATGCGAATAAACATTTGTCAATGGTTTAGGAAACACTTTTGACAACTATCTTTGGAACTTATTATTGTGTTCGAACGTCAGAACTTTCGTCGAACTTGAAAACTAGGTCAAGCGCATCGCTAAGTAGGTCACCATTTGTGATGTGAAATATGGTTCACCTGGCTGAACTCCAGAAATTCAAAAGTAATTTAGACCATGACATATCTATTTGGCTCTGGGCTCTGCTAAATTATATTTTGCAGCTTGCTGTGTCTGTAGTTTAACATGCAACCTTCTTTTTATTTATAAATTTATTGATTTTCTTCTCTTTTTTTTTGTAAGGGGGCACTAAAAAAATAAAAATACAAAATTGAGCCTACCATGAATATCATTAATAAATAACTTGATGGTTGATTAATCTAGATATTTTCAATTTAATATTGTATAATATTTATAGATTTGACTGAATAATGCATTTAGTTTTTTATTTGTAAAAACTTGAAAAACATTTTCCTTTCAAAAATCAAAAACAATGAATATAATATTATACTTAAGGGCTTCTAAAGTCTAAGTTTCTAACTAATCACATGAATGAGTTATTAAGTTTCAGGATATGTCTGATTTATTGCCATTAATTTTTAATAATTATTTTAAAGGCAACTTCCTCAAAATTATGTGACTAATTCTATTCCTCTGATATGAATGATGTATTGAATTTCCAATTCATGTTTCAAGTATTAAATTCTGGGAAAATCAATTGACGATTCTGGAAAACCGTTCAATTAAATCATGTATGATCATGTACTTAAATTACGGCATAAATTTGACTTTATTATACGCATATCACAATGGGTGAGGAATTATCCTGAATTAGTTTTCATGTCAAAGTGTAAACTGTCTTCCTCAATGTGTGACATGCCATTGTGGAAATGTAATGTAAATGCCCCAAGAGGAAATAACTTTTTTGAAATAGACAATGCGATTGATTATTCGATCATTCAAAAGCTGAACATCAACTTGGTAGGTTATGGCAGGTTGGTAGCTTTCTTTCTTTCTTTTTTCTTTCTCTCTTTCTTTTCTATCTTTTATTCATTCTTTCTTCTTTCCTTCTATCTTTCTTCTTTTCTTCTATCTTTCTTTTTTCTTTCTTTCTTTAGATCTGTCTTTCTATTTTTCTATCTTTCTTTCTAGTTTTTTTGTCTCTGTCTTTTTTTAGATCTGTCTTTCCTTCATTCTATCTTTGGTTCTCTAATTTCTTATTCTTCGTTCTATTTGGTCTATCTATCTGCCTATATAAGTAGTATCTATCTATATATATTTATCCATCTTTGTTTGTTTTTTTTTCTTATTTTTTTTTTGTTCTTTCTTTCTGTCTTTCTTGTTCACAAGCTAGAAACACAGACAGACACTGAAGGTGACAGACATACACTAAAAAAAAAAACAGTTAAAAGTAACAATTTGCTAGCCTCTGATTACATAATATTTTATACAGTAATACACACTCTATTTGTTTACTTCAGAAATTATTTTAAATTTGTTGTAAATCACATATATTTACAGAACGATTCATATTTTATATACTGATTATTTTGATAACGGATGATACCTGATTACTAATTAGCATAATAATAATAATAGTTTATTTGTATGGCGCCAGTTTCAGTGAAATTGTTCACCAGTGCTTGGTCAGCATCAGTCATAAGCAAGTCTGAAGAGATGTGCTTTTAGTCGGGTTTTAAAAGGGTGGGGGCCTAGCTGGGCTTCCAACCACTGGGTCACGGGTTCAATTCCTGGTCAAGCCTAAGTTGGATGGCTGTTTCATCCTTTGTCTCATTGCCATGGTCCCCCACCTGTCCTAATTAGCCCATCAGGTGTAGAAATACAGGACGTAAAGCCCTAATCCACCACCAACAGTCGGGTTTTAAAAGATTCAATAGTTTTGCAAGGTAAACAAACTATTCCAAAGTTTTAGTGCGATTCGAGAAAAAGCCCTATCTTGAATTTTATCCCTTCCTTCAACAGGCGGAGTGCATAGGAATAACCCTGTCTCTGCCCGGGACCCTCGAGTCCCTAGGGTCCCTGGAAACTAATTTTGAGCAACTCACCAGTTTTGACCTATGGTCCACAATTCAAACTTGCTTTATATTATACAATGAATACAAATCCGCCGAAATTAGGATATTATACGCTTTTTGTGAAGCGATCTAGAGCGGTTAACATAGGACTATTTTGTGCGGTTCGCCATACATTTGAATGTGCGTAGCGATAAAAAGTAAGTCACCAATGAAATTTCAGTAGACTTGGAATTACCTGTTATTACTTCTTAGATTGCAGTTCTGATGCTTTAGACTTACAAGCTTCTGTAGGTATTCAAATGCCTGGTTGTTCAATGCTTCCCAGAATGTAGCAGGGTACCAACGGTCATGGAAAATCCTAGAAAATCTTGGAAGTCAGGGCAAATTCATGGAATTATAGAAATTTCAAAAAGGTCATGGAAAAGTCATGGAATTTTAGAAATGTTCAACTTGCTTGTGTTAACAGATGGTGTGCTGGTTAATATTACTGTCATGCTGTTCTTATGCGTATGATGTTCTGATGCAAAGTTCAAAGGCATTGTCTGCAATAAAAATGGATGGTGAGGACATCTGTAAGGGATGTGTGGAGGCCGTTATAATTTGCAATCATTGACTTCGTTGTGGTGCAGATTTAATTTGAAGAAAGTCAGGGAAATTCTGTGAATGCTCATGGAAAAGTCATGGAATTCAATTTCATGATTTGTGTGGAAACCATGCTGTTGTCATCAATTTAAATTTTATTCGCTCTGCAATTGGTAGCCAGTGGAGCTCTTTTCTACGATGTTCTTTTCAATGATTCGGACTGCAGCGTTCTGAGCGACTAGTAGTTTGTGTGCTATCTTCTTAGGAATTCCGTATATAGTAATCCATTCCCATAATCTTTAATAGTTTTTAATTGTTATCGATATCTATGGATTTTACTATTTTATTGATTTTACTGATGTAAAGGGCCCGGGGGTAAAACAGCTTCAGCTGATCTGGCTACCATTTTAAAATATATTTGAAAAAAAATAAAATAAAAATAATAATCTAAGTGAGGGGTGACTGGGGCATTTACCACAGTTTTGGTAGTGTCTTTTTTTAAGTTTTTTCTTATTTTTGATATGTTTTTCAAGTTGAAAAGTGCATTTCGGCACATCTTGTTTATCCATGATAAGGTGCTTGTCAAAGATTACACCTAGATTTCGAACTTGATCCACAGCTTTGATTTCGACATTTTCCACTTTGACTAATGTCACTTTTTCTTTTTTTTAAAGTAGATTGGGTGTGCCCGTAATCAGGGTGGGGGCCAAGCTCAGTGGTAGCGCACTGGGCTTCCAACCACTGGGTCCCGGGTTCAATTCCCAGTCGAGCCAAAGTTGGATGGCTGTTTCCTCCTACGTCTCATTGCCATGGTCCCTGCCTGTCCTAATTAGCCCAATAGGTGCAGAAATACAGGACGTAAAGCCCTAATCCACCCACACACCTGTGCCCGTAATCACAATTCTGTTTTCTCTCCATTGTTACATAGCAAATGGTCATTAACATGATAAAGGAACTTCCGTATATCTTTTATACATTTCTCCATTGTTGTCATCGCATCTTCCTGATCATTTTGGAAGTTTGGCGAGAACGAAAGAAGAAGCTGTTTGTCATAATTTGCATCAGCTGGGTTGAGCTCAAATAGAAGCCTGGGTATATTTAGAAGCTGGGAGTAGAGTGATTTTGATAAATTAGCATAGATATTAATTATTTATATTGAATAACATTATCATTTGATTATCAAATAAACAACTATATTCTTTACATCTTCCTGATCAATTTTGAAATTTGGCGAGCACGAAGGAAGAAGCTGTTTATCATAATTCGCATAAGGTGGGATGAGCTCAAATAGAAGCCTGGGTATATTTAGAAGCCAGGGGTAGAGTGATATTGATAAATTAGCATTAATACTGAATATTTTCTATTTTTGGAATAATATTATCATTCGGTTATCCTTAAATAAACGACTCCATTCTTTGATAAGTATCTATAACATACCTTCTAGGAAATACTTGTTATACAAATAAAACACCCAGGCGTTTAATCGAGTAAATACAGTACTATTATGATTTACAACTGAACGTAGCATTGATATGAAACATAACCATGAAACAACTGACTCACGTGTAGAACATCTGCATTTTATGTTGCTCTTAGGAAGTGACTAATACCTAACAGGTTTTTCTTTTACCATGAAGTAGTTTTTCATTATTTTAGCCTCTGGTCTTTTTCATATCATAATTTTAGCCTCTGGTGTGTTTCATATCTAGCTGTAAATCTTTTTTCTTAAATTTTTGTTTTTTCATTTCTGTGGTTGTGATATTTTCTTTGTTTAATATTAAAGGCCAACTAGATTGGAATTATTTTTCATTATCATATTATATATTTATTATTATGCCTAATTTGTTTAACTTTTATTTATTTATTTGTATATTCTTTGTATAATAATTAAAACTAGTTAAATTCATTACTACAATAAAATTTCTTACTGCATATAATAAAAATAATAAATTTGAATTGTAAAATGAGGTATATTTTTTCAAAGAGAAAGAAAAATAAGGTTTTATGTGTAAATTAAAAAAAAGTTATTTAAATAACATAATGCAGACCTCGTGGAAAAAGTACACATTTGCCCAACTTCAGGATAAAAGAAAATCTTCAAATAAAAGCTACAAAAAAAAAAGAAAGCAAAAAATGTCAGTTAGCCAACTGTTTGGTTTCTTTCTAATGTCACCAACAGCTTTAATTCTTTTAGATAACTTTTAGATAACTGCAATTACAAGTAGATTAACTTTGATAAGAACAGACCAATATATAAAACTAATTAGGAATAAAAAACATTTCGAGTAAAACCATTTTGACAAAGTTTTCTAGCAGAATTTCGGACATTATGCGGACTTAATATGGTTACTATGCTGAGGCAAGTAAACGACCCCACCCCATGGGGTAAATTTGTAATGTGGTGTGGACTCCAAGCAGCCTTATCTCATCATTACGTCTGCTGTAGTTGGTCATGTAAACTGAATAAGCTTCACACCCAGTAGCTTTGTTACAATACAATACAATACAAAGTGTATATTTGTATTGATAATATAGTTGCTTTTACCACAGGAAACGGCTTTGGGTATTATATTAGGACCAATTTGATCTTTTATGATATTATATTGAATATATGACCTCCAGTTGAATGTATATAATTCCTTGTTAAATTATTAATTATGCGAATTTTCTAAATATAGTCTTTATATTAAGGAGGTTTTAATTGTAAAATTTCATGATAAAGGAGTTTGATTTTTACAATTAATTAACCCTTGAATAAATTATAAGCTTTGTGTATGGATTTTTTGATAACTTCCAATTAAATTAAAATATTAAGGTATTAAAAAAATTTCAAATTAAACATTTTCAGCCAATCATATGTCCAACATAACTATTATACAGTATATGAATATGAAAATTAATGTTATAATTAAAACGTAGCATGTTTTACATGTGTAAGAACTGTTGAAATAATATATTAATTAAAATTACATTATATATTAATATGCTAGTACAACATGTATATTAAATTTGATAAACAATGATTGATTGACAGCTAATTCAATCTGACATTATTTTAATTAAGCAATTATAAACCAATTATTAATTTTGACATGAGTTGAACATCATGCATGTCAATTATTATTATGCTTATATAGGGGTACTATATTCATGGTTTTCATGCATACATTTATTAATTTCATATAGGGTACCAGTATATTAATTTTTAGGTCAAAGCTCATGAGTAAATATAGGCCATCATTAACTGATAGGGGTGAATTGTTAATTAGCATATGATGGCCTAATTAGAATGCAATTAGGTCGGTATACTCGCGTAGGTGGCAAAGTTTGAACATTATGATGTTAGATTCTCATCAATGCAGTTCAGTGGATATTTTTTGCAATCATTAATTTGATTAATCTAATTTTACTGCTTATTGGATTATACGATATTGCAGTTGGAACTGATCAGCCATTTTCTGGATTAATATGCTACATAAGTGGAATTATAGAGGTATATATATTTAGTTATTAGTTTGTTTATTTTTGATTTGATTGCAGTTATGAGTATAATATCAAAGGGAATGCATTGGGTGTCTTGAAATTGCATTAAATAGGAAAAAGTTTAATATTTTGAATTTATTTGTATTTACATGTTCATGGAGTTTTATTTAGACTTAGTTTTATGAAATAAATTCCAGGAAAATACCATTAATAGGCCTACATTCTTTAAGAAATATATTTTAATCTGCAATATTTACTGTAAAATTGTTAAAAGTTTATCTGCTTTATGTGACCTAAAACCTTTTAATTGCAATTTTATCCTTATTTTGCAATCAATCTATCAATTTCAATTGATTAGATTAGCTCTTACTGCAACAGTGATAATTTTACTTTACAATTTTCCAAGTATAAGCAAACTGCTTGTATTTTCCCATGTGCAATTTAATCACAGTAAATTGATATTAATTTACTCTCTGATAAAAATTGTGCCATTTAGTCAAGTTTTCAAATCATTCTGATAACGTTTTGAGCAAATACACCTATTGATAGTGATTGACTAGTGTTATAGATACACTCAAATCTACTCAAAATGATTATGCAATCAATATTATGATAGAATAAGCTCAATGCAGATTACGGCGTGCCAGCATATTATTATTATATAAACGAAACACACAGGTTTATTTTATTAAAACAAACATGGAACTAGGTAGGTACATTATATGGTAGGCCTGTTTGTTAAAATTATAACTGTTGAAGAATATGTTTGTCATGAGACAATATTATTTGATAGATAGATAGATAGTTAGATAGATAGTTAGAAAGATAGATAGATAGATAGTTAGAAAGATAGATAGATAGATAGATAGATAGATAGACAGATTAGAAGGATAGATAGACAGACAGATTACATAGTTAGCTAGGTAGCTAGCTAGATAGTTAGAAAGATAGATGGATAGATAGATAGGCTGACTGACTGACTGACTGAACTATATCATCAAAAGACAGAATATGACAAACATTTTATGATATGATATCATGTATGATATTATATTATGCCAGGATTTATTTTTATCAAATAATGTGAAATAATGTCAATTATACAATGCAATAACTATATCTCGTCATTGACTACACAATTATGTAAGGAATATTACTGTTGCATTTCATGAGCATATCATACGCATATCGATTTCATGGCTGTGTTTTCAGTTTAATGGTATTTTTTCAAGGTCATTAAACGCATGTTAAACATGTAAAAAACAGAGATTAGCACTCGAGGCAAGAGGAAAAATATCCTGATAGCTTGAATTGTAAAAAAATCTGTTCGAATTGACATAAATCATGATAAAAATTTATCTTTTTAAGTACATAATAATGTTTGTTTTCCATGAGACTTTGAATATATACATATTATACTAGTAATCAATACAAAAACTGAAGTGAAAATACTACTAAAAAATAACAGTGGATACAATATGTATTCTATTGTAGAACTTGTGATGTATCAGCTTGGATGAACTAGATGAACTAGTTCATCCAAAGTATCATTGTATTTATTTACGTAAATGAAAATTGTGCCATGTAACTTACATATACATTAGGAAAATGATTGCAATTGGTTAAACTACATGCAATCAGGCTTGGGGTCAAGTACAACTCGGTGTACTTAAGTACAAGTACATGAGAATATATCAAGTACAAGTACAGCTATTTATCTGAGTACTTAAGTCCAAGTACAAGTACATTTGTTCAAGTACAAATACAAGTACAAGTACATTCTTACTTTTTGGTCAAGTTCCAATTGGCGTCAGACATCGGTAGCGGATTCGGAAGGGGGGAATTTTGAGTGATGTAAACCCGGTCCCCCCCTTGGCCCAGTACGTGCTGAACACTGGTTTAAAAACATCTACGTTCAGATCACTGCAGCTCACAAAAAATATATATATATATATATATATATAGAAATAAAGTTTGATTCTTTTTTTTTCATGATGAAATACATGTTATTATCTTATGAATATACCAATTAATGTGTAAATATATACTTTCGTTTGCTTCAGATAATACTTCCATGGAGAAAGTAGCAGCCATTTTGGCGGCCATCTTGATTGTGACGTCGTGGGTAGAAGCAGACGATGCAGTGCTACACAAAGGTAGGTTTCCATGGTGACCATCATTTAAGCATTGTTTTTGAAAGGAATTGGTGCATAAGATGAACAATAAAATATAGATGGTGTATGATATGCTGTACATGCAAATATGCATATAGGATGTTTATGGTTTCATATCATGTCGATAAATGCTATGAAATCTAGTATTTTTTTAATTATTATACAACAAAAACATAACAAAACTTTAAAACCTTGTCTTACTACCATATCTCCTAAAAAAATTGATTGATTGATTGATTGATTGATTGATTGATTGATTGAAAGCCCTGTGTAATTGTCAACTGTAACTTTGAATACTTTCAATATTTTTTCTAGATAATTTGCATTACTCATTTTAGATCTTACCCAATACACTTATACTGTACAACGATTACAGATCATAGATATGAGCGAGTATGCTTAGTATGATATCATACATATGACTAATGGAAAGCATTTGTGTTTTATTACGATGTTTTATTACATGCGTCTAACGCGCTAGATACATGTTTAACATTATTCTACATTATGTCATTATCTATATATCTATTGCATCCAATCTAGGCTAATCTAGTTGTTATCTTGAAGTGTATGAATAATGGATGAGTTATCTTTATATCTTTATATCTCTTGTACTAATAGTGACAGACATTATTGTAGTGCAGTGACAGACATGTAGTGCAGTGACAGACATTATTATTAAGTAGAGAGGTGCCTAATTATAATTAATCGAGGTTGTCATAATAATGATATTTTTGATTATTGTTAATAATAACTATATGATAACAATAGATATGCTCTCAAAACATCTGAATTAAGTCTAAGATTTGTGTTTGCAAAATTTTTTTATATCGAAGTAACCCTCATTAGCGAGGTAGTCTTGTTGGTGAGGTTATTTTGGCTAGTATGTATTTTAGATTAAAACATTTCAAGATTCTATATATATTTGTATATATATATTGATATTCTGAAATTCTAGCCGTTTTCCTCTACATGTATTTCTATAGGGCGGGGGCCTAGCTCAGAGGTAGCGCTCTGGGCTTCCAACCGCTGGGTCCCGGGTTCGATTCCCGGTCAAGTCTAAGTTGGATGTCTGTTTCATCCTTCATCTCATTGCCATGGTCCCTGCCTGTCCTAATTAGCCCAACTGGTGCAGAAATACAGGACGTAAAGCCCTAATCACACACACACACATGTATTTCTATAAACAGTCCTATTAACAACATTTCATTAATTTTGATGATTTTACTCACACTTTCATTAATGACATCCTGATCTAGTGTATGTTAACGGTAGGCCCTGAAGGTATAGTTTTTCAGAAGAAAAATGTTAAGCGTTAGTCATGTGCCTTGTGTTAATCCTCTTGAAACGTTCACTTAAAACAGTAACGTAAGAAACCTGGAAGGTGGTCAGGTGTTTTTCATCAAGGGCCAACTCTGATACATGAACCTGGCAACTGAAACATGCAGCAATTCTGACCGACAGACAGCTAGACAAATCTAGCAAGACAGATAGACAAACTCCTCTCAGTAAGTATTGATTGAGAGGGGTAAATGTCTAGACAGTTAGTAATGGATACAGACAGACTGATCTGAATTGTTTGAAAATTATTAAATTATTGCTTAGAAGGATAAACTGATTGTTTTACAAAACTATTTATTGGTAATTATTTTATATAAATAAATATGATAAATACGTGTATATAAAATACTTGTCTTTATGTACATGTATGCACATATTATGAAAATTTAATATTACGATAGACTTCAACCAAAAATATGACATAGATAGTTACTAATATGAACAAACTTCGACTAGTATCATTGAAAATTTAATGTCAGTGACTATCTAATAGTGTCTGTGGGTGTGGGTTTACCACAGTCGTTATTGTATTTTACAAGTTATGGGAATTTAATAGATTTTTGGAAAATGAAAGAACTTTTCAAAAAACTTTCGGTGCGATTGAATATTGCCTCAATATTTTTGTTCAAGTTTTTTCATGATATTTGCTTTAATGCTGATGATTTATCTGTGTCTGTCTGAAGCTTGGCCAGCTTATATGACCATCCTCCAGAGGCAGACGTAATGATGAGATGAAAAGGCTGCTTGGAGTCCAACCCATGTTACCCATTTACGCCATGAGTGGTGTCTTTTATTGCCTCAGCTTAGACGTCGATAACAAGACATAGCCGAGTTAACATCTCATGCGGTCGACATCTATTTATTAATATTCAGACCTTCAAAAGGAGTTAGACAAGGAGCTTATCGAAATATTTATTATTAATTTATATTTATTTATTTTCAGAAATGAAGGTGGAGGAGAACACAACCCTCACGCTTTTCTGTCCAGGATTTTTTGGCCCTAATCCAAATGATTCCGTGTCATCCATCAAGTGGTTCAAGGACAAAGTGCTGGTTGCGACCTACCAAAACACTTCCGGCAAACCGTTTATTGGTAAATGTTATATTTTGTCATAAGCTGGCTCTTAATAAATGTGCGACTGAATTTATCTAGCCATCCATGTATCTTTCTGCAGGTCTGTCACGCTGTCTTTTTCTCAACCTATCTTTTTGACTATTCATAAAAATGTATATCTGACCAGCTGTCTGTTGCAACTAGCCTGAAGTGAAAAGTTGATTTTAGTGCCCTCTGGTGTAAATGCAGATCACTTATCATATAAGCTTTTTCTTTGTTATCAACATCCTGGCTGACACTTGCATAAATAATAGAACTGTGAACTGCTCATGAAGAATGGATTGTGTTTGTAATTGTAACATGTAACGGCTCATAGCATATTTATTAGCAGTGACCTCAAACTTGTTGAATTTTCAGTGCTCTCTGCTTTTGAATGCTGTTTACAATCAAAGTGACCCTACCTTTTCCTTGCGATTAATTTGTCTTATTTCATTACCGCGTTACTTTGAAGTGTAATTCTCAAACAATTCTTAGATATTTGTGTTATAGTAATAGTATTGTGTACATTTTCTTCTTTTTCATGCGTTTAAAATTTTCTTCTTTCAGGTTTCCCAAAATACAATGGTCGAATTTATTACGAAGCGACCAACAGCAGCATCCGTGATGGTGGATTGGTCATCAACCCTGCCATCCAAGTTCACGAAGGTCTTTATCGATGCGACGTGAAAACGGACAACACGATGCTCAGTGGATCTCTCCATTTACATGTCGTTGGTAAGAAGTCACTTTGATGTATAGTTCGTACACTGATAATTGAAGTCAAAGATACCGTTATTTAAACAGGATAATTTCATTCAGTCGTACACTGTTTTTCAATGAAGCCCTGACTATTAACAAAAAACAAGTAATGATATAAATAAATGTATATGTTAAAAGAGTATGTACATATGAAGTTTTAGAAGTTAAAATTAGTGGAGCTATTAAGACAAAATGTGATAAAACAAAGTTGAAATTAAATAGATCTGGCATTTAAAATACTTATAATAATAGGCTTTGTAGAGTGTCCCATTGTATTACTGTGAGGTTGCATTACTGTGATGTATACCACTAGATGGCACACTGACCGACAGGTGCTGCCACCTGTTGAGAATTATCATTTACCTTGTTTATCATAAAAACCATGTTGTCGGTAGCACTGGTACCGCATCTGATACACTGTAGTGTGACTTGTCGCTGGCAATTCTCACGTGGGTTATGAATGGCTGAGTCTAAGCCATGCTATGATTGGTCATTGCGTCGTGCTCTCTGGTAGGTTGGTTTGGACATGCCCCCAAAGAATTAGCCAATCAAACACCAGAAAAGAATCGGCCAATCAGCAAAAATGTCAGGATCCGGACACAAAGTCACGTGATAATGGCGGCCAAGACCGACTCCTTTGCACTTGTGCGGAGGAGGGAACCAACTTATGTTGTGGGCAGATTTCAATATACTGGCACATTGTTAGCAGGTGTTCACAGCAATACAACCTGACGTTAAAACAACAGAGCACTCTACCTATCGGTGAAAAAAATTATAGAACAATTGCCAATACATTTAGATTGAAAAACTCTTTCAGTGATGCTGAAGAAATTTTTTACTTAACATGGGAAAGTGATTATTATTCATCCCATCATATCCTGCGATCAAGTATGAATGCAAACAGTCAGCAGCAATGTCATTCAAAACTTCTCCTGAGCTTAAAAAAAATTACCATACTTCTCAAATGCTAGATAAACTACAAAATGTTATCGTAAGTTGCAGAATGACCAGTTGCTTGCTCCTTACCCTTCAAAGTGAAAAAGTTGCTCATAATTTTTGTGCCAGCTGTTATCGTGTGGGATGGGACAAACCAAACAGTGCTTTACTAATTACTCATATTAATTGCAGTGCCCAACAATGGACCTGTTATCCGCGGACTTGACACTCCAATTTTGGCAGGGAAAGACGCCATCCTAGCTTGTACTATGGAAGTGGATAGCAACAGTGAAGTTGTCATTCAGTGGTATTTTCATGGTAAGCTGTCCTTTGTTGAATTGCACATGTACATGTATGTAATTCTGATCTACACTGATAGTTTTATATGCCTACATTGTATTGTATCATAGTGTATTGAATTTTATTGGATGTACTGATTGATTGATTGATAGAATGAATGAATGAATGAATGGATGAATAGAGTTTTAATATTATAAACACTAAAGCTGTTATTGAATCATTTAGGACTTTCCATAATGTTTTGCTAATAATTAGATATTATAACCATTCTCATTTTTATCATCAATTATAAAATATTCATATTTTATTATGGAATTTAATACACAATCATATACTTAATTATATATTGCTAATTTGCAGATGACAATAGCACAGCGGGAGAATTAATACGCAAAGAGTCACGATACGGAGTCGATCGTGTGACAAGCGTTGCCCTGTATTCTCCAGAAGATCCTACCAATGTGAATGATGTCACCTGTGTGGTTCTTGTCAATAACATCAGTTATATTGCCACTCATGAAGTCAATGTATTGTTCGGAGGTATGTATTGTAAAAAGTTGTGAAATTTTGGCATAAGCACCATAAAGCTTGATCAGAACTATCGTTGTCCTGCCTGGCCATATAGTTGAAGGTCCTGGTACCAATTTTCCTTCCTTACGAGTAGCGGTGGATACGGGCTTTACGTCCTGTATTTCTGCGCCTGTTGGGCTAATTAGGACAGGCAGGGACCGTGGCAATGAGATGAAGGATGAAACAACCATCCAACTTAGGCTCGACCGGGAATTGAACCCGGGACCCAGCGGTTGGAAGGCCAGTGCTCTATCACTGATCTGGGCCCCCACTCCCCTTCCTTATGAAATGCAACAGTCATCGTTTCATGATTCTGTGTTTAATGTTGCATTTTCTTTTACTGTGATTCCTGATAGAGCAAACTTGTTCTGGTAAATTTTTTACACAGACTTTGCTAGGAAAATTGTCTTTGATACTACAAACCCTAAGATATCCTTGAGATTCTTAAGATGCATGACCAATAACCTGTTCCAAGGAAATAAGTTTATATTCTCAGAATTATATGGGCAGATTTTGCTTACAATATTGCAAAAGTTAATATAGGGCCTTTTTGCCATTACTATGAACCATGCGTAACTTCAATAGAAATGTTCAAGTGTAGGTTATTGTTTTTAATGTGTTTTCAATGTTATTTTCAGAGTCGGGCTATCCGCGACTATCAAGAGGGTCTACCTCATCACTGAGTTTGGTGTTTGGTCTCATCTCGTTAATTATTTTTCTTCTATTCTTATTCCGAGAATGGCAGTGGAGAAGGTAATATATTTTTACAGTGTGTTGTCTTGTATTGTGTTGTAATGAGCGACCTCAATGTTGTGTTACATTGTATTGTTTTTGTAATGTGTTGTATCAATGGTACCGATCTAACACCTACTTTATGTAATAGATGTCTACTAATGCTGAGCTGAATTCCGCTAAATGTATTTGTGTATTACGAGTGATGTTATATCGAATAATATTGAGAAATATATTAATAACCTAACGAAACCATCTCTAAAATTGTGATTATTTAAAAGATGATTTTTATATGTAGTTGTTATCTCTCGTTAGAAATAAGTTTCCAAAATTTGATTTCTGGTTTCTTGCAGATACGTCAAGAAAATTCAAGACCGAACTGTTCTCACTGTTGAAATACCAACTGGATGGAAACTAGATACAGTTTTATTCCCTGGCTTCCAAGGGAAAACCCCATTTTTCAAAAAAATTGACTCAGTAAATAGTCAATCTAGTCAAAAACAGTTACTGTCAAAAAAACCGGAAAATACTAATTCCGTTCAGAAGCAAAATAGTCTTCTATCGAATCACACAGAAGTCACAATTCAGAGTGATGTGGAATCAGACAGTAAAAATGATGTACCTACGATTAAAAATGGGACTGGTAACCGGATAAGTATGGAAAAACCGGAAAACGGGCAAAATCGGACAAGTTCTTCGGAATGCTGATGTTCATTGTTATAATTGTTTGTAATGTAAGTTTGCTTGTAAAATTTGTTGTTTGTTAAAAATGGCCACCTATACTTACACTGAGTTAAGACTGGAACCTCACGATTAAGACCACCCATTGTTCATACTCAACCATGCATTTACAGTCCTGTTTTCTTCAATTACTTGGCAAGTACAGTTGGCGACATCACCTGCGTGACGACATCGCCACAGGAGTGTCAATGACGGAACAAATGTAAGACTGCCATGGTACAGCGAACAAATTTAATGGGTACAAAAAGCTTTAAATTGTGATAAAGTTCCGCGATTCTTAACTTATCGTTAGGGTGGTTGTAATTGTGGGGTTCCATTGAAGTTAGTTAGGTTATCTCGTTATTAATATGATGTACATATTGTATAGATGTAAATTTATTAATATTTTTGTAACTCCTAAGAGCTTTTTGCATTTGTTTTGTACATATTTACCACTTTTTTAAATGCAAAGCGGTACATCGGTTTCCTTTTGTTTACTTTTTGTATTTTGTGAATATTTTACCAGAATATTTTGCCATCAGGTGTTGTTTTTTTTTTTTTTAACTTTGTAATTTTCTAATTTTTCTTTGTAATACGTGTACGTAAAAACTATTACTGATCTCACATACATTTATAATAGCGATGGAAATTTTTTTTTTTTAAAGCGGCACAGAGTATGTTCTCAGTTTATAACTTTATATTGTCACATATATATGTCTTTGTTGTTCATGATCATTAAAATCTTAGGGTTTAGTGCAGTATAGCCGACCCAAAGTTATGCCCATATTTGGCACTCCTGTAACAAACTATTTTATATATTATTTTACCAAGTATGAGTTCTAGGAGTATTAGAATAACACTGGGAGAAAAATGTGCTTTTACCATGAACATGAAAACCGCCGTCATTAGTTTGTGATGTCATACATTGAATTCAAGCTTTTGAAGTCATATACATAGGCACGCTAAAAGAAATATGGTCAGTAATCTGGGTCCGCTATGCAGCACTTATTCCAAATCTTATGCTTTATAGGTTATTAGCTCTTAAGGGTATAACTGTATGTAATACAAAACTTTAAAGAATATGATTCTAAAATGTGACTTATCAAGTTTTAATTATGTGCCTGAAAAGTTAAAACTACAAAACTGAATATATATGTTTATGCATAAGTGATGAAAATGTTATATCTACTTGTAAATAAAGATGTCATTTTTCTGTGTATAAATTATGTCAATAAAATGTCTAATTCCGATTATCGAATCTGTTGTTGTATTATTATCATTTAATTTCTAGTGACAATGCTTTGATATTAGTTGTTAAAATTTGTATTGTAATCAAATTGTCACATTTGATATACATGTATTAGATCATTTTGTTGATTGCGGAATCAGTAAAATCTTACATTGACACCAAAAGTATTTCAGGCACTTTAACTAATCATATATCCGAGTGTTTGGTGGGCCATGTGAATCCAGCCGTTAATGCTGTCTTATACTCCATTTATATTGTTTTCCTATTGTTCTGAGTGGGCAATAACTAACATAAATGTTAGTTAACTCCCTAATGAGGGCAAATTGAACTTTTCTTGCTTAATAAAGGCAGTAAAACAAAACAAACAAACACATTAGTAACTATGACTAATAGAGTATAAGTTAGTATGCCTTTGGCTTTGGAATATAACCTATAAAAATGTTAGTTAAATCTCTCCTATTCGGGATATAACTATTACTTTATAGTGTACAGGCCCAGCTCAGTGATTGTGCACTGGGCTTCCAACTACTAGGTCCCGGGTTCAATTCCCTATCGAGCCGAAGTTGGATGGCTGTTTCATCCATCATCTCATTGTAATGGCCCCTACCTGTCCTAGTTAGCCCATAAGTTGCAGAAATACAGGACGTAAAGCCCTAATGCACCCACCCACCCACCCACCCCGTCTTACTTTATATTAATTTCAATTGCAGCCTGAATTTACATCAAAATTTGCAAGTGTCTGGCCAATGCGGATCAGATTAAAGCGCTGATTTGGCATTTGCAGATCTGAAGATAAATGTTACAAACTGTCAATTTAATGCAGTCGACTTCCCGCTATGACCATCTTAGTTTTAAGTCCATCTCACTGTAAAGACCACAGCATCGTGGAAGCAGTTACATATTATATAATGTCATTGTCATTCCTTCATTATCAAGACCACCTCATTATTAGGACAATATTATACAAAACAAAGGGTGATCTTAAAGGTGAGGTTTTACTTATAAAGGAAGACTGATATATTGCTTAACCATATGACAAGACATTTTGTATGGTATCAAGTTGGATGGCTGTTTCATCCTTAGTCTCATTGCCATGGTCCCTGCCTGTCCTAATTAGCCCATCAGGTGCAGAAATACAGGACGTAAAGCCCTAATCACCCACCCACCTTTGTACGGTATCAAGTATCAATTCTGCTGTACAAACTGACCTTGACCTTAGAGTCAAATCATAACTTTTGCTGGTCTTTATAATGAGGTGGTCTTAATAGGGAGGTGATATCTAATGACAGTAATGTAGGGCCTAACATTTACATACATTCGAGCGAGATACATGTCATAATGAAATCAAAATAAAATTATCGAATTGAAGAAAAATTTAAACCTTCGAAAAAAGGAAAATTGTTAGATGTGTTATCATATGGCCAGTGGAATGTGAATAATTTATTATCAGGAACCTTAATAATGAAGTGGTCTTAAAGGTGGGTCCCACAGTATACAGTTATAACAGTACTGTAAGTCAAAAACATTGTATAACCTTTGTACAGTGATCTCATGTAAATGCATTTTACACATTGACTTTTGCCCCTGTTGTTATCATCTGCATTCGACCTCTATAACAAAATCTGGCCAAAGTCGACAGAATTCCAATACATTGTCGCAAGGTACGTCATATTTAATAACTCTAAATTTAATTTATTAATACACGTATATTGATTAATTTAAGACAATATTATACAAACGTATATAGATTCATTTAAGTACAAAATAATGGGGGCTGAAAAGGTTTGTTTGGTTTCTTGTGAAGTCCCACACAATCACAGATGCAATTTATTGATCAAATTGTTGAATTGACATTTCTGAGTTGAATTGTACTTACTCTGGGCTGCAGTGTAGGCCCATGCCTGTGGCTTGCTTTATAATATTTGTATAAAGATTTTGTGAATTAATATACCATTTTTGTATTTATTTGTATGTCTAATTTTCTCAGCTGTCTCAGTGCTACTGGCTGCATGCACTGCAGGCAGACAAAATGATGTATCTTTGTTATCAGAACTGCCGTACTTATTTTACCTGAATTGAAAGAACAAGTTTTCAAATCTGATTATATTGTCTTATCTCATTATATTGTCTATAGTCTACTAGGCCTATATAATGACTCACAATGTGTTTGCACTCATCTAGCCTGGCATATAGCCCCAGTTACGGGAGAGCGGGGAACAATGAGATTTTCGTTTTCAATTATGACTAAAATTCAGGACATAACCGGCTATATCCACCTCAGATGTAGGTTATATAGGTGTGCATACTTTCCAGCAGTTTCCAGTTCCTACCTTGTGTAAGTTTAGAGTTATTTAATACAATGTCAATGCAAGTTGTTTGTCTCATTGTTGCCCACTGGTGGGGTACTGTGAGACAAGCTGAGGGGTGGAGTGAGACATTGCCTGATAGTTAGTACAACAAAAATGCAAAATGTCTCCGAATACCCTTATTTTAGGTAGAAAGTCCTTTTATTGTCCATTGGTCTGGAGCATAGCGGGTTATTTTACCTAAAGTCCGAGAAAGATGTAATGATCAGATGGTAAGCCTTAAAATCCACACGATTTTATGCATTTACCCCATAGCTGGGGTCATTAACTTGGCCTGGCATAGACACTGGGTACAAGGTACCATCAACTCAACATGTAATTCAACCGAAATCCAGCTGTGATCTCCCTTAAGAACAGTTACCCTTCCCCACTCAACCCTTTTCTCACCTTTCACGTGCTGATTTTAATATGAACTTGTGTGTGACCTTCTGACCTTCTGACCTGTCTGGAATTAAAGACCGCTATCCAAGGTTTTGCATACTATTAGATGATTTCATTATCTCTATATACTGGAGAATAAGATTGAAAACTCGCTTGTGTAAAAATAGTTACTTTACGTGGTGTAAAACCCAAAAAGTGAAATTGCAAACACCTCATGCTTCTAATTCTTGCAGGTAATGGAAGGTTCTAGTGGTTATGTAGTATTGGCATAAATCCCTGAAGTGCAGTGTTATAACCTTCATTGTGTTGAAACTAGAGGGCGAGTCTCACTGTTCCCCGAGTCTCACTATTCCTGCCCCGCCTCCCCTACAACTTCTTTATGCTGAGTTACAACTTGGCCTTAATGGGGAGGTAGGCCTAATCTTATTAATGGTGGCAATTATAATATTGTATTTGGAAAATAATTGATGAATTAATTAAAACATAATTAGGATTTATATAGTATAAATTAAGTAAAGCAGTAGACAATCCATAGTTCAGTAGTTAAGTATTTTGCTGACTTAATATCAATAAGGTGTCTCTGATAATTGTGAGGTGGTCTTAATAGTGGAGTGAATAAAAAAAATTGTTTCTATATACATTGTACAGCTGTATGTGCATGTTTCAATGATGTTTGCACTGTGTTTGCAATTGATCATGATGTAATATTAGCATATGACATTGAACTATAACCGGATTTATACATTAAAAACCATGTATTAATATAAGACCACCTCACTATCAAGACCATCTGACTAAGACCACTTCACCATATTTGCTGTTACTTCGTCATCAAATGTCACTATGTTAATTTGTCAAGACCCTTCTACTCATGATCAAAATAATACTTATTTATAAGCAAATAATATCAATACCACATCACTATTGCATTTTTAACAACTAATGTTTATTTAGAGTCACAATTTAATAACAAAGAAACACTAGCATAAAAGCTATTTGGTGACTAAAAAGATGTGTACGCATGTGCAATAAAACAAATTAAACAAGAGTGAAACATTAAAGTGTAGCCTACCAAGTAATTTTAAAGAATGCCATACGTTAAATAGCTTTAAAATACAGCTAAAAATGATATCAAGAATGTAGCCCATGAGTGAACGATATGCTATAACTTGGTAAATGTGTATTTTATTGTTTGTGTTTTTTATTGTTTGTGTATTTTATTGTTTGTGTATTTTATTGTTTGTGTTTTTTATTGTTTGTGTATTTTATTGTTAATGGTTTTTAACTGTTATCGATATCTATGGATTTTATTATTTTATTGTTTTTTACTTGATGCAAAGGGCCCGGATGTAAAACAGCTTCAGCTGATATCTGGCTACCCTTTTAAAAAAAATTTGAAATAAAATAAAATAAATAAATATCTTGATAAAATAGCCCATACCTACTGCACCACAGATGTTCTTTATGATGAGGCTTTACTGTGCATGTTAAAACCCGGAGCTTAGTATAAATATGAATCAAAATAGCCTTTGTTGTGGTGACAAAAATAATGCTATGGAGTTTGACCATGAACTCTTTGTGTGGTTTCAAAATGGCTAATTTCTAAATTTGGCCATAGTATCCGGCCGATGTTATGAGACTAACCAACACGTCAAATTGACGTCAGAGTGACATCATCCATGATAAATCAATGTTGGCCCAACATCGGCTTCGACGGCTTGTGTGCGCAACGTCCTGAGTACAATCCACTGGTAGGGCGCTCTCCTCCGAGACATGGCAATTCCTTTCCAATGGTCTTTGCATGCATTTTTTAAAGTATTTAAAGTTAGTTTCGTTAAGAACGACCTGTCAATATTAACCTAAACAAAGCTAAACAACTTCTGCTATACGCTGCTACCTTCCACTAAACGGAAACTCACAGCTGGATTTCGGTTGCATGACATGTAGAATTGATGGTACCTGTACCCAGTGTCTATACCAGGCCAAGTTAATGACCCCAGCTATGGGGTAAATGTGTAACATTGTGTGGATTTTAAGGTTTACCATCTCATCATTACATCTTTCTCTGACTGCCGGACTCATTTTAAGAGTTACTCATATTTGTCATTTCTTGAAAAGATGAATGCCTATTGCAAATACATATTCATGATATATTAGATAAATAAAGGTTTATAGGTTTTCAGTGGTGATAGATGTAAGCCAACTATAAGCTAGGAGTAGACAGAAGCAGCTGGATTTAGCCAGTTATAGTTACAGCTAGGAATAGGTTGCCCCAACAGCTGTCTAGAGTCGACCATATTTTATGAAACTAACTGTACATGTCTTATATACTATAGATCATAACAAAATATCGTTAAAATTGGATTATCTTTTATACCTACTGGCAGTTGCATAAAAAATATAATTTTTTTAATAATTTGATGTTATCTATTTATATAATAACAATTTTCAGATCACTGTCTTCATTTCTCTTCAAAAATCAGACTATGAACTCCTAAAGAGTGGACAGGCAAGGTCAGTCTATCGCTGCTTTGTGACATCATTATTTTATTTTGAGTGCGAAGGTTTTTAGTGGCCAATCGGTCCATCCTCTACAGAGGATAGATACACCATCTAGGTCTCCATCCACAGTGTTACCACCCTTGCCATGAGGGGCAGGGCCTAGCTCAGTGGTAGCGCACTGGCCTTCCAACCACTGGGTTCAATTCCCGGTCGAACCTATGTTGGATGGCTGTTTCATCCTTCGTCTCATTGCTGTGGTCCCTACCTGTCCTAATTAGCCCATCAGGTGCAGAAATACAGGACGTAAAGCCCTAATCCACCACCACCAGCACCTCCCTTGCAATGAGGAGGCCCAGAATGCACTTACAAGGGTATTTAGATTAGTAGACTCATAATACTCATAATCCTGGTGACACAGAGGCTCCTTGCATCATACACAGTATTTAGATTAGTAGCACTGAGACAATGAAAATCTAACATACAAATATCAGGTGTTCTAAGTTAATTTTCTGTCATCAAAATTGTGTCTTGATCATCTGTACCCCCTTTATTTTTCAGAGTATGGTCGTATAGACAGCGAACAAATTCAATATGGCATCCGTTAGGGTGGCTGTCTTTTTCGTACTGGTTCATTTCAGTTTGTCATCAGCCATCTTATGGGCAGAAACCAAACCTATGCCAGGAGATATCAAAAGTGATAAATGTGAAGAAAATTGTTTTTATCATAAACGGAATGAGACTTTTTCCTGCAACCATAAGGCATGTTCAGCGATCCCGGATGAGATTCCGCCAACCACCAAAACTATCATCCTCGAACTTAACAATATAAAAGAGGTTAATGTCCTTGATTTTGAGTCGTTGGAAAATATTGACTTGTCAAGTAACAAGATTGAGAACGTGCAACCAGGAGCTTTCCGGAAATGCAAAAACATCAGGCGTATAGATTTGTCGCTCAACAATATAAAAGAAATCACGAACAGAACCTTCGAAAGCAATGCATTTGACTCACAGCTGCAGACACTGGATTTATCTTATAACAAAATCGAGGAGCTGGCTCATGATTTGTTCCATGCTGATTTGAGAAAGTCACTAGAAGTTCTGGACCTAAGTGATAATTTCATCAAGAAAATCGGTGATTCAACTTTTAAAGAGCTTTACAGATTGAAAAAATTGGTCCTTTCCAGCAACAACATCACTGAAATTCTGCCAAAACATTTCAAGGGTGAGATTTTACATTACTTAAATATTTCAGAGGTCACTATCAATTAAATGGGTGACCTAATAGATTTTCCATGAATCAAATATCAAAAGGGACAGGATTATTGAGAATGCACTATTTCTTTGGTTTGTATCCAAATTATAAACTTCCTGGAAATCTTCACCTATTGAATTTGATGTTTGGTCCAGGAGAATGGTAATAATAATTTCAACCCACTGGTAAACCCACATGTTTTATCTGGTGCAAAAATATGGGACGTAAAGCCTGTCTCACCAACCCACCAAAGCCGACCAGCCTGACATAAATCTCTTGCATCACTGAGAAGCTGCCCTGGCTTACCCCATATACTGTTTACTGGGTGGTCCTGATTTCCTTTCTAACCAAATTATTTTCAAATTAAAGTATTCTAATTGGATCTGTCAGGAAAAATATATTATTTTAATGTACTTAAGATTATACAATTTTTTATACTTTCAGGCATGTTTGCTCTTGGAGAGCTGGACTTAAATGATAACAACATTGAGACCATTTTGGACAGGACTTTTGATGAACTAGACTACTTGACGACACTCGACCTGAAATTCAACCAGATTTATGTGATAGAAACTGATGCATTTAAAGGACTGGACCAGCTGGAAGACCTAATATTGTCTCGTAAGTTGGATTGTATTCTGAATTTATACCCATGGCTGCCACCCAGATAGCATTCCAAATCGTTTCAACATCTGCTCGATGTCAGCGATGTTGAAACGATGTTGTACCGAAGGCGGCCAATACAGAAACGACGCTGGCCCGATTTGGAATGCTATCGGGCAGGAACTGACACCATTATATAAATCAAAATATCTGAGGCCATCTTAACTAAATTAGTTATAGTATTTAATACATCTGTTGATGCTACTGAACATGTTAATATGTATTTTATATGTAAAATATAACTGTGTGTTTATGATACAAGCTGTATGTAGAAAAGATTCTGATTGGATTTTATAAGGAGTGGATAAATAGCTTAACTAATGTTAACTTTTATGTAAATACTTAAATTTGGTGGCTGGAACCATCTGTATCTATAGTCTTTGTTGTATTCCCTATTTTTTATTATTTTCTGATTACTTCTGACATCATCCGTCAATGAAATTATATATATATATATATATATATATATATATATATATATATATATATATATATATGGCCAGCTCTGCTTAAGGCTCGTTTCTCAGGCTCCTTTCATGAGCTGCATCTGAGCTGGATGTCGATCACATGTTCAATTTCGAGGTGCCTTATACTTTGTGTCTATGCTGAAGCAAGTCAAAGACCCTGCCCATGGGGTTAACATGTGTAACATGATGTAGAATCCAAACCTTTTAATCTGGTGGACTAGACTTCAGACGAGAAGCATTGGGAGAAACACACAACCTTAAATCTGTTTGCAATTTTTCAGATAACCAAATAACTACACTGGACCCTGGAGTGTTTACTCCACTGGTCAGCTTGACCGACCTCCATCTGGACTTCAATCCTATCATGACCATCTACCCACAGACATTTCCATCCAGCCTTGTGTACTTGTCGATGGTCAAAATGCCCAATCTGCAAGAGATTCATCCAAGAACATTCGCTAATTGTCATTCTCTCAATGTAAGTATCTTGTAATCTTATGTATTGTACTGTATTGTATTGTATAACAGCCGATTTCATAACACCAACCGGACGAACCCAAGACTCCCACTGGCTGAGGGACTGCCTTAACCAATGGGAGGTCTGGATCCATATGACGTCCTCAAGCAGTTTACCGGAGGTTTTCAAGTCTGCGTGACTGTAATGGCATTGTATTTAGGCTTTGAGTTTGTCTCATATGCTTGGGGGTGGGGGCCTAGTTTGGTGGTAGTACGCTGGGCTTCCAACCACTGGGTCACAGGTTCAATTCCCAGTCGAGCCCAAGTTGAATGGCTGTTTCATCCACCATCTCATTGCCATGGTCCCTGCCTGTCCTAATTAGCCCAACAGGTGCAGAAGTACAGGACGTAAAGCCCTAATCCACTCACCACCATACGTATGCTTGGATCTCAGTTCTTCCACATGCATGAGTATGACTCAATCTTGAGCCTGTCTCCAAGTTAATGACATCGCTACAGATTCTCAGATTCTCAGACTCACTGAGTACGACTCAAATGAGACACAGTGGGTGCAGTATACTGTTACACACAATGGTATTGAAGTGACCTCTCATTCTGTGCCTTGTACTCAATCTATCCCAAGTGTAACATGCAACATTGGTTAGAATTCAGTCAGAAGTTACATAAAATATACATATTTTAAAAGTTACATATGTTTAATATACATATTATAAAAGTTATTATTGGTTATTTGCCTTGTTATTCTGATCACTTCCCAGATGGCATTCCAAATCGTATCAACGTCGGCGCAATGTTGGCGATGTTGAAACGATGTTGTACCGACGGAGGACAATGCAGAAATGACGATAGCCTGATTGGAATGCTATCTGGGTTGTAGCTGATGATGTGGTCTGCAGGGTGGATACTTCAGTACATCCCATCCTTATCAAGGTGGCATCCCGATAGTGACAAATATGTCTATGAGATGACTCCGCCCAATTACAATTAATGTTTTTTAATATTTCATACGCAATATTGTGTTTTTTTCTGTTTGGGAAATAATTGATTTTCTGACTCAGACTCTGATTCAATGACACCCGCCAACGACTGACATTGAAATGATGAAGATCCGATCCAGCATGCTGTCTGAGAGTGTAGTTATAGACTGATACTGTAATATTATATGGTTCTCTAAGGAACTACCTTGAGATGTTAGAGAAGTTGCCACATTAAATGGTGGAGAATCCGCTCGTCCGTGAGCATAGTTATGCACCTAGCAAGATTGTCTAGGCCTGTGCAAGGCAGTTAGTTCAGTGCATGAACACTAGGCCAGTGCAAAGCAGTTTAGTTCAGTAAATGGGCACCAGGACTGAGTAGAAGGAAGGTCACTAGGTGCAACAACGTAGTACTGAAATCCTGCAATGCAAAACGACCCTTAAATAGCCCAGAATCGCCGCAATTGGTTACATTTTGGCTAGTATAAGTAAGATGAAGAAAACATCAATAATTAGAAGGGGGAAAGGTTAGCAGAGAGATCATAGCAGAGAGATCATAGCAGAGGGATTATAGCAGATAGGAAGAAGAGTGGTCTGTGATGTATGTACAATGATGCTGATGTGAAGAAAGACTCAAACTGGTTTTGGTGTTGCCTTATTATATGCAAGGGACACAGCCTGATTTCCGGCGGTCAAGAGGTCAACCCGGTCCTCATCACGGAAGCGAGAAACGACCCCACAATGAAATCAGACTACAACACAGTATACTGGGCACGGTGTTAGAATCAGAATAGAATCAGAATCAGAATCTCTTTATTGTCCTTTCGTATACATGAAAAAGTAAACAAAAAGTAATGCATAAATATTTGATAGGACTCGGGACCATGGATGAAAGAGGAATGCCTGCATGCACAGACCTCTCAGACAGTGTGAGGGATGCTACTTCTTCTAAAAAAAACACCTAAATGTTCTACTAAAAAATATAATAACATTTGCATGAATGAATGTATGAAGGAAACAATGACAGATGTCTCAAATTCTATTTAAAATACAGATAATTAATAGTGTAAAATTAGGTGTTAGGTTGTGGGCTTGGGTTCAACACCTCTACTTTGCTGAGTTAGCGAGCATTGCTCTTTCACTCATTTTGGTAAAGTTGCCATCTAGATTATCAAAAACCTTCCAATGTGATGCACTGGAAATACTTGTAATGCAACATATATATGTTCATTGAAGTAAGATGTTTGTGGAATGAAAATAATATTTTGCTCTATACTATTTATTTAATGCCTGATATTGTAACAATATAATCAAGGAAAAATTATGAAGACATCTTATAATATTCAGAAAGTTCAAGTATATTAAATCCTTTTTTTTTTATTTCAGAACTAGGAATCATACATATATTCTATTTCATTCTTTATTAATTTTTTTTGTGTGTTTTTGTTTTTTTAAGACTGTGCATTTGGGAGAAAACTCACAGTTACATAATATAGCAGCGGATGCATTTAGAGGAAAGAATTCTTCAGTCAGGCAACTGAACATAAAGAACAACGCCTTAACTGCAATTAGTGAAGATTTGCTGCAGTGGTGAGAATAGTTCCTTTTAACACTAGTAGTGTAAATGATTTCATAATCAGCATTAGTCAACATCGGCTAAGTTGACAGGCTTCTGAACAAGATCTAGTCATTATGACTGTAATGACCTATATGATATTAACTAGACTTTTACATTAAAAGCCTTGGATGGCTGTTTCATCCATCATCTCATTGCCATGGTCCCTGCCTGTCCTAATTAGCCCAACAGGTGCAGAAATACCTAATCCACCCACCCATCCCTCTTTTTACAACTGCAAAGGTTACTTAAAAGAGCCTAAGTTGGATGGCTGTTTCATCCATCATCTCATTGCCATGGTCCCTGCCTGTCCTAATTAGCCCAACAGGTGCAGAAATACCTAATCCACCCACCCATCCCTCTTTTGACAACTGCAAAAGTTACTTAAAAGAGCCTAAGTTGCATGGCTGTTTCATCCATCATCTCATTGCCATGGTCCCTGCCTGTCCTAATTAGCCCAACAGGTGCAGAAATACCTAATCCACCCACCCATCCCTCTTTTGACAACTGCAAAAGTTACTTAATAGAGCCTAAGTTGGATGGCTGTTTCATCCTTAATCTCATTACCATGGTCCCTGCTTGTCCTAATTAGCCCATCAGGTGCAGAAATACAGGCTAATCACACACACAACAACATTGAAGCAATTGAAAAAAATTATGTATAGATGCATTTGATAGTTCAAATGAGATTGATTGATTGATTGATTGAGTGATTGATTGATTAATTGATTGCAGGGATAGAGTGACGGATATAGACCTTAGGGGCAACAAATGGAACTGCGATTGTGAAATGAAATGGATCAAGAGAGCGAAAATCCCGTCCCGCAACAAAGATGAAATTAGGTCAGTATTTTTCCCCCATTAAAGATTAACATTTTTATGACCATATGATAATGCATTAGTAAAAAAAGAAATGCAAAACTTTTTTAACTAATAGCTGTCATACTTTATGATTATTAATTATTTACCAGGAGGTTTTAAAGTTGATGATTTTAACAGTTTTAAATGCTTCATTAAGTCATATGATTTTAGATGTAGTAGTCGATGTTGCTTTTTATGTACTCTTTTTAACTTGTAGCCGTTTCATTTCTCATATGAATATACTTTTATATCTATTCATATTTTTATATTTATGCTTATTTCGCTGACTGGCGCTTCCCAGGTAGCATTCCAAATCGGACCAGCATCGTTTCTACATCGTTTTGACATCGCCGACATCGCGCCAATGTCGATACGATTTGGAATGCTATCTGGGTTGCACTTTTGTTGATTGTTACTGTACTTTACCGAGCTTAAATACAATTTTACTTACTTTCTTACTTACTTACTTACTTACCTAATTTGTAATTTCAGATGTGCCAGTCCACCTGTCTTGGCACATCACTCAGTTGTATCTCTGCCGGAAAGTGTCTTCACCTGCTCAGAAATAATTCCGAATAAATCCGCTTTTCGAACTGGGATGATCGCAGTGACTACTTTCGCCTTCTTTTTCATACTGTTCGTCTTTTTATACAAATGCCGTTACAGGGTTCTACCATGCTGGTTTGCTAAACCCGGCAAATATTTCGCTCTATACAATGTCAAAGATGTGGATGATAATCAAATGGTGACAAATGGTTATACTTCCCAAGGAGTCATAAAACACAGAAATGGAGCTCCGGCCCCGGTTCATGTATAATGCGATTGTATTTATATCATGTGGTGGAAAACTATTGGATTGTCATTAAAGTTTGCTTATTTATGTACAGTTTGCTTAACAGATATCTTAGACATGTACAGTGGGGGGGGGGGGGGTACCTAATCATAAGTTAAATTTGCTTGCTCTTTCTTCAATAAAGGGGTGGGGGCCCAGCTCAGTGATAGTGCGCTGGGCTTCCAACCATTGGGTCCCGGGTTCGATTTCCGGTCGAGCCTAAGTTAGATGGCTGTTTCATACATCATCTCCTTGCCATGGTCCCTGCATGTCCTAATTAGCCCATCAGGTGCAGGACATAAAGCCCAAATCCACCCACCCACCCACTTTCTTCAATAGAAGCTTCCTCTCTGATATCAGTTTGTGAAAGTTAATTCACAGCCTATGTTAGTTTGTGTGCAAACAATTTGATATTGTGAATATTAAAAGACAGATTAGCAACTGATAGCCATCAAATGTTCATAATTCAAATAATATTTATATCACAGCTGTTACATGAATGCAGAATCTAAACATAGATTATTTTTACATTTTATGAAAACGATTGAGCTATTTCACACTTAGAAAATCTCATTATTTTACGCGAAGATGTAATTACGTAGTATTATGCTGATATCATTCCATTTTTTGTCCCGTATGTGAATCTTTTTTTCTTTCTTATTTTTGTGCATTGTTTTACTTTTAAACAATTCCAGCATGTAAATGTAGCGAAACGTGGCTACAGAGCGAACGTTTACAAATTGACAGTCCCAACCCAGCTAATATTCAATTGCTGAGAAATGTATATAGAATCTAAGTAATAAATAAACTTTCTAATAAGTTTGTCCTGTCAATTTTGTCTATCTCTATAAAAAGAAAGAACGAGTCAACTGTAACTGAAACAGTTACGGATTTCTCCCAGTTATAGTCTTGAGTTACTTTGTCATGTAATGTGTAATTAAATTGAGTTATCATGTCATGTTACTTTGTTACTGTTACAACTATACCTTCATTATTATAATCTAATGTATGTGACCTTGATGTAACTGTCAAGGTCGTTCTGTGACCTTGAACTTTGACCAAAGGTCATCCAAAGTATTTGTACTAAGTCTGTGAGACTTCTGCTGTGTTCAACCCAAATTGGGTGAAGATCTGATAATTCAGTGAGGTATGTTACCCCATTTAGGGTATTTATCCTCTGGGGTTGCAAATGACAGTGTGAGGGAATCACTGATGTGTGACCTAGATGCAAGGATGTTTCAACCCAGCATCACAGCTCACCTGTTGTTTACAAACACAACATTGGTCAACATCACTCAACATAACCCAGCGTCATGTTTTGAGTAAAATTCAGGCGCAAAGACTTTTTAACGTTTGACCTTAAACTTTGACCTTACATTACCCCAAGGTCAAATGTTATATAATATCTTAAAACACCTTTGTGATAAAACGATTTTGACACCTTGTTCAAGAATATAACTTAAATAGTAATTGAGTCACGATAATTTATGATCTTAAAATTCAGGGTGACCTGTGACCTTCACCTTTGACCCAAGGTCATTCACACTCATAATTTATGTTTACATGCTCAAAGACTATACATGACTCAAATATGGTTCAATTTCAATGAACCAATCTAAAGTTACGGAGTTTTTTCTTCTTCTTTTTTTTTTTTTTTTTTTTTGGGGGGGGGGGGGGGGGGGGGGGTTTATAAGAAGTTTTTAAAACCCTTTATCTTAGTAACCCTTCATCTACTTGCCACCAAAAGTTCGGCTGCGCACTAAATCGGTCATTACACAATCTAAATCTATGCTCAACTAAGTTCAGCAACTTCTGGTTCTTCTCATTTACACTCAATAACTAAAAGTGCTTCATTCTTGTGCACATGTTTGTAGGCACTAAAGGGTCTTCACTTCCCACCCGTCAAACTGGTAAAGGGGCGAACTAGCTCATTTTCAAAAATCGATTAATGTTATTGCAATTTGATTAAAAATCTGAGTAAAAGGTGACCTGTGACCTTGAGAAATGGGTCAAGGTCACCCATACTGGATCAAAGTTTTTGTGTCACCCCAAGGTACAATCTGACCAAGTTTGACAGAATATAAAATACAAAGGTTTTACCCATAGTAATGGGTGAAGAGTGAAGACCAAATATAATATATGATATAATTTGATATATAATACGATATGATACGATATGAAACGATATGATACGATATGAAACGATATGATACGTTATGATACGATATGAAACGATATGATACGTTATGATACGATATGATACGATATGATACGATATGAAACTATATGATACGATATGATCTATATACGATACTATATATTATACAATGTGAAATATGGAATAGTAGGAATAGCATATGCAATGTGTGATATTATTCTATTTACATATACCATATATCCTTGAATAAAGGTCAATAATTTCTTAAAGGGGTCCTAAAAATAAAATCGAAGATCTTGTCAAATAATTCTGAAAGACCTCAATTGTTTTGGTCAAGTTGGGGCCCATCACCTCCTTCCCCCCCCCTTGATAGTACTGTTTATGATAATGATATGGTAATGAAGGTGATAAATAAAAGTTCTGACAGGGTGTAATGAAATAAACTTGCTTAAAATCTACTTCGGAGGGGGGGGGGGCTTCTATTTGAGATGCCTTTATTTTTTTATTTTTTGAGAAGGCAGCTGCCCTGGGCTTCTATTTGAAGGGGGGGGGGGCGTTTATTCGAGTAAATACGGTATGTTTAAAATGGTACTTACCAGACCAGACTGATATCTGACAAACTTTTTTTTCTTTTGTCAGTGGCATTTAAATCAATATGTCATCAAATAATGCTTGTTATACCACTGTTTGCCTTTTTCATCCAATCAGAGGCCAGGATTCCAGGGGGATAAATTGTATATACCTGGGAGAATATGGTCACACTTGACTGGCTACCAGTTGTAGTAAAACGATGAAACAAAACACAACAATCAAATGAACATCTTATATAATAAGCAAACAAAAGTCTTAAGGGGAGAACATAATAAGCAAGTGATCAAACAACTACAAACAAAACAAGTGGCATAAGTTAGATAATGACCTTGTTTTCATGATTAATAATCTTCTTTAATTAATCTCTTTTCAGTTGATTTTAATTTCTTGTATTCATTGAAGAACTTCATTTCATATGCTGAGCTTATGATATTATTCATTATTCAATTATTCAGGTTTTATTTAATGAAACAGCAAAAATGTGAGTATTTTAGCTATCTATCACTGCATATAGCTGTGTTATTATTGCTATATGGTCCTGAGTCTTTTGCTGAATTTTAAGTTAATTCGAACAGTTGTAAAATTCAACTAGATGTTGCCAAAAAGAAAGTTCTATCTATCTATCTATCTTTCTTTCTAGCTGCCTGTCTATATATCTATCTATCTATCTACCTACCTATCTATCTATCTATCTATCTGTCTAACTATCTATCTATCTATCTATATATCTATCTATCTATCTGTCTATCTGTCTATCTATCTGCCTGTCTATCTATCTATCTATCAACCTATCTATCTACCTATCTACCTATCAATCCATCTATCTATCTATCTATCTATAATTTCAATACTACGACTTGCCAGAACATGCTACATTAAATTTGATTATTCTGGATTATAGGAGCATTTTCCTAATATCCCTTTAATTTTCCCAGCATGATCACAGTACATATACATTATAATGGCAATGTTAGTGGAATAATAATAATAGCTACCTTTGTTTTGCAACGTAGGTCAAACAGTTTGATAATCTATTTTACTGTAATGTACATAAAAACAGCAAACTTTTAGGCATTTTGACTATAACCTTTTTAACATTGACTTCATTTATAGAATAACTGAATTGCTCAGATGTTCTAAAGAAATTAGTCGGCTCTATAGTCACTTCAAGATGAATAATTTGTTTGTCAGAAAATTACAATTGGGCACAGTCATTACATTGACACTGAAAATGTCTAAGAACTTAGATTAAAAAAAAAAAAAGTTTGCATCTTTCTTTAAAAAAAAAAATCTATACAAGTTTAAACATAATCATAATGAATTCAGCAAATATTTGGTAAATTTAAATATTGGAAAGTGAACAGAGTATGAATAAATTTAACGATGTTAGTCTGTTTATTTATCTTTGACAAAATTCAAATACATGCCCAAATGTGCTACGTGCGTTTTCCATGCGTTTGGATAAACTCATGGAAAACGCATGGTTTTCACCTCATTTTAATTATGCAAAAACCATGCGTTTTCCATGCGTTTATCCTTCTCATGGAAAACGCACGTGGCACATTTGGCGATGTAGGAGCAGAACTGTTTTGACATATTCTTAATTTTCATTATTACCTGATATATGTATTGTTACAGTCGTGCCCAAAAGTTTACTATCACTTGATCGAGATGTTATAAATGAAATTGTTGAAAAAATTACCCAAATTGGAGAAAGGTCCCTAAAATCTTTGATCGAAATAAAGGAATATGGTTAAAATTATTATTCGAATATAAAAAATATAGTAATAATTTATCTATGAGAAAAGATTTGGAAATGCAAGTGAAGTGTATTTTACCCAAGATTTATAAATTTAAACTTTTGGGCATGACTGTATTTTGGCCTTTCTCTTGTTTCCTGAATTGTATTTTTATCTGTTTATTAATTTCTAATTTTTATTTTTTTTCTGTTTGCTATTTCAGGAAAGCTTCCAGATTTGAGAGGATCACGCTTGCTGCGTTTGGACTGCTCACCATCTTTATATGTAAATAACTTTTTGTTATTATTTTTTTCTTATGAATTAAATAACCTTATAGTGATTTAAATTAGGGTCGTCATTGATATCAATATTTCATTCGATATCAATATCAGTATTCGACTTTCGATATAACAAAATGACACAATTTTTGTATTATCAGCATTCCCAGTTAGAAATGGAACCACTACATGGCCATATGTGCCACGTGCGTTTTCCATGAGAAGGATAAATGCATGGAAATGCATGGTTTTTTAATTATTATAATTAGCTAAAAACCATGCGTTTTCCATGCATTTATCCAAACGCATGGAAAACGCACGTAGCACAATTGGCCTTGTAGTCACAGGAGTATATCTTCCAAGTCATTGTGAAACCATTTACCTTTTAATGTGATAACTACCAAGCCAATTTGTTAGTCAAGCAGTTTGCAATTTGGGGTGGGGGCTGTAGTCAAGTGCTCATCATGGCACAAATGTACAATTATAGAGGATAAACAAAGAATCGAAACATGAATTTTGTCGATTTTTCAATATCGATATCAATATTTTCGATATACAGCATGTCGATGACAACCCAAATTTAAATCATTAATCATTCTTTTAACAACTGCATCAACTGATATAATGCACAGTGCCTAATTAATGTGCCAGGTATTTTGTATAAATAGAAAAGGAAAACAATTTTAGATTCCCTGCTGTGGGGCATGAGTTCGCAAAATACTGCATATCATATACAAGGCTTCCAAAAGTATTTAACACCATGCCAAACAATTTCAAAGAAAAAAGAAAAAACTACCAATTCTATTATATATTGTAATTAATATATGCACCTATTTAAAACAATTTCTTTCACATTAGTAAATCTTTGCGAAAGTGGTATACAGGGGCGGATCCAGAAAAATGTTCACGGGGATGTTGACAAATAAAAATAAATATTCGGGGACCACAAATTTTTTTTTTAAATTAAAATGTACTAGGCTAAGGGAGGGGGGGGTGGGGGGTTACTCGCATACACTTTGAATTTGGGAAGAGGCTATTTCAATATAAATAATAGAAATAGAAAAACATAATAAATAAACAAATAAATAAATTATAAAATAAACTGTATAATTTACTGCATAACAGCCCCTAATAGCTCATAATGGCTTGATTGTGACAGTGTGACATACCCATGGGTTTTCTTAAAATATGTTTATATAATATAAGACCTATATAACACTAATATGACAATGATGGGAACACTGAAGTCCAAATTTAGAACACAAAACAGTTTTTGGGATGTATTTAATATCTGCTCAGAACATTCACATTTCAGACAAATAATAATTATTAGTATTTACCAATGAATGATAGAAATATAGCACACATAAAAGGCAAACATTGACACTCAGGTTGCAACTTAAAAATATTTTAATAGTTTAGTTTAGTTTAGTGAATAAAAACATTCATGTACATTGTACAATAAAAACAGCTAAGAGTTAGTGAAAATAAATACATAGCCAAATGTGAAACATGCGTTTTCCATGCGTTTGGATAAATGCATTGAAAACGCATGGTTTTCACCTCATTATAATTAGGAAAAAACCATGCTTTTTCCAGGCGTTGATGCTTCTCATGGAAAACGCACGTGGCACATTTGGCAAAGTATACCTTAGAAATTTACAAAGCGAAGTTTTTGTTTGAAACTAAATACAGAGTGGCTTTGTACAATATTACAACAAAGGCAATTCCAGTTATTAACTAATCTGTTTATCCGAAACAATTATCTTTTCCTAGTTCTGCAATAATATTTATTTAAGTGGCCAAGCCTCTCAACTGGCTTGAAAATGGCTTAAAACCCTTAAAATCCAAAGCCTTAAGAGTATCATCAATCTTGTTCCATAGCAGAGAACCTCCATAGCATTAGCAACAAGAATATTCTTTTTCAAAAAAAGAATATATACCTGGTGTTGTGTGTAGAATGCCAGCAGCACTAGGCCTACAATGTAAACACTTTAATACAGTATGATGGCTACTGCCTCATTAAGACCAGTGTTTGTGCCTTGTATACTCCATTCTTTACTCAGAATTTCACAAATTCATTATCTATTGTATAAATATAAATTCTACACATGTTCCTGAACAATTCAGTCTTTATTTGACGAAAATCGGGCCAATATTAGAAGAGCAGCAGCCTTTTAAAGTATATGAATGCACCCCCCTCCCTGCCTACGCTGCTGTTGTGTTGACCTAAAGGCCTAGGCCCAGGTATAAAAAGATATAAAAAAAATGAAATGTCTAACAATGGACAGGAATCTATATAAACATCTACCTTCATGAATAGAAGACACAAATTATCACATATAATTCAATGAATGTTACAAAGAAACTTGGTAACATAATGGATGAAAGCCATGTCTTAAGACATTTGTTGTGTAATTAGCATATTTACATTTCTTAAATATGTCATATCTTGTATTATATATTATATTCTTTTTTTCTGACCAACTCACCACTGCCATACAACTGATCACTGTTAAAATTGGATCACTGTTAAAATTGGATCACTGTTAAAATTGGCGCGCTTTTACTTTCAATTGATAATTATTTTTCTTCTTTTTTTCAGTTGTACATCAAAGGCCTGGTGTTCACGAAAAGCAAAAGTTTCTCTCGCAGGAAGCTCGGAAGCAACTTGTTGAAAATATGTGCCAAAAATACAAGAATACTCGTCTCCACCAAAACAAAAGTTTGGGACCACTGACAGCATTTTTGTTTACAGAAGACAGGAGACAGTTCTCGTACTGTTTCCTCACAAAAGTCGCCAACACTAATTGGAAAAGAGCTTTGTTGCTATCTAGAGGTAACTATCAAGTGTTATCTTCCATTCTTTTGCCAAGTAGTAATATGTGATCTAATTTCCAATTTTTTTATTTTTTTTTTTCATTTATATATATATATATATTTTTTTTTTTTTGGTATATTTACCCATCATGAAGAATTTATTTATTTATTTATTTTTTGCTATTTACCTTTTTGTAATGCTGACATGATCAGCACACATCATTCATTCATAAGGACATGCTCATCATAAGTTTGTTATTTTTAACATGGATAATACTGGTCGGCTATATTACCATGGAGCCACTGGTGGCTCCATGATATTACTAAAACCTTATTCATTGAAAACAGGTAGTTTCAGTCAGAATCATTCAATACTTTTGACAAAATTTAAAAACTTTGATTGGTCAATAGTGTGCATGCACTGTAGTAATGAAATAGTGTACATTTTATAATCCTAATACTATGATATTTTTCAGTTTGTGAATCTATGTGTGTATAGATCCTCTTTTTGTTCATACCTATTATGGGATGATTAAGCAGTCATTACTTAGGGTCCCAGTATACTGTTAATACTCATATAGTTTCAATATACTCAAAATAATACCAATATAGTTTTTTTTTTTATAACTGTAGATGTTACAGATTAATCTTTTCAAAATTTATGCATAGAAATATATAAGAATCATTTGTGCAATCTTTAATTCCTCTAAGGTGCTGAATTGTACGATGGAGTGCTTTACATGTGTGCTATTATTATTATTATTATTATATATACTATACTGCAGAATAGATTTGTTTTATAGATTAGTTCTATACTAATACTTTCCAAAGTGCATATTATTATTCCTAATAGGTCGTACAGAAGCTTCGGCTTGGGTCATATATTTTGTATTGTACATTGAATGTGACACCGTGATTTAAAACGACTTTAAATAAAATTTCACTACTGCTTCTTATGAGCCATATCTCAGTCCCGGTCCGATCACATATGGATGTACTGTACTAATCATCATCTCATCCATGGCAGTGGGTGTATGAGTTCAAAGCCCACTCCCTGTGCTGTTTATGAGCCACTATTCAATCCCTGTCCCATCACATTGGATGGAAACATCATCATCATCTCTTTTCAGATAGCTTGTAACACCAGCTGTTTCTTGTGGTAAAAGCAGCAAAAGTGTGATGTTAAATAACCTTACAAAGACAACTGACTTTGGATGTTAGGTGTAATCACCTTTGTTTACTACTTAAGTCTGAACACCTTCGTTTACTACTTAAGTCTGAACACTTTCGTTTACTACTTAAGTCTGAAAACCTTCGTTTACTACTTAAGTCTAAACACCTTCTTTCACTTTTAAGTCTGAACACCTTCGTTTACTACTTAAGTCTAAACACCTTCGTTTACTACTTAAGTCTAAACAACTTCGTTTACTACTTAAGTTTAAACACCTTCGTTTACTACTTAAGTCTAAACAACTTTGTTTGCTACTTTCGCAGGCAGCATTACAGCGGATGACTTCGAACGAATTGCAAAAGAAAACAATCATTGGGACCCCCTGAACCCTTCCATGTTTGTTCAGATTAAGGAATTCAGACAACTCTTCAATTTCACACAATTAGGACAAGATTTCCCGGAGGAAGGAATAGTGAAGCGGTTGAAAACTTTCTACAAATTCATCTTTGTGAGAAATCCATGGGTGCGGCTGTTGTCTGCTTATCGAGATGTTTACGAAGGCGTGAAGCCAAACAAAACCCAAAACGCCTTATATAGTGTGTAAGTATTTATTTTGAAAATGCATATTAATCATAATGATAATAGATTTATTTTGTACAATAGGTACATAATTACACGTACATACATAGTATATGCATTGTATTAACAATACTTTTCTCCAACATGGCACCTATCCCTCATCATACTTAGTTCTCTTTCGTGACAGCCAACTCTTTCATCATCTCTGTCCATCACATTCATTACCTTGTCCATCATGTTCTTAATAACCACATTCCACTCAGTGTAAGTAAAACATTCCAACAGTCATATCCATATTTTGAACAAATATATCCATAATTTCTGTGAACTGTCCATCTATATTACATACAGTTAGTTTCATTAAATGATCTGTCAAATTGAACCTAGACAAAGCTAGATTACTTCTGCTATACGAAAGTACATGCAGCACCATTTGTTGAGTAAGTTGAGAGTTACACATATTTGTCATTTCTTGTTGAAAAGATGCATGTCTATTGAGCATACATATTTACTACATATTGGATACATTTCTAACATTTACCAAGTTTTATTTTTTTTCAGTGGTGGTAGTTTAAGCCGACTGTAAGCTAGGATAAGACAGCAGCAGCTGGTTTTAGCCAGTTATAGGTACAGCTAGGAATAGGTTGCTACTGCTGCCTAGAGTTAATTATATTTTATGAAACTAACTGTCTGATCCTATAGCACTCCTTGGTTTTTATTTTTATTTTTTTGGGGGGGGGGAGGGCGTTTTTTTAGTTATATATTTCATATTCTCACATGTTTTCTCATATCCATTCACCTCTAAACTTTAGAAATTCATGAATATCACCGCATTCCCTCCTTAAAGAACTGCTACAAAGTTTGCGATGAACCTTGACAAATTCTGAGAAGTCAAAGTTTCTGGCACTCCTACAAAGTGCATATGAACTTCTACTTCTACTTCTAGAAGGCCATGATTAATTTTGAACATGTCCAAAAATTGTCGTCGCCTTCCAAGAACTGACGAACTCTGACAAACTTTTACAGTCTCTGACAAACTTTCACGATCTCTGACGAACTTTTTGACAAGTAGTTCGTAGAAGTTCGGCATAAAGGTCGACAAGGTGGGAACGGGGTTCACATGTATAGCAATACAGTCCATGGAGTTGTATTCAGCAATGACTGAGATGACTCAGGCATAAAATTTTTGTTTCATTTGCTCAACAGGTTTGTTTGAATAGGATAATTTTCTGATTTTTTAATTCTTTTTTATTTCAGTCACGGAAGTCGTGCCATAAAAATGTTCCGCGTGGGTGCATCACCGGAGGATATGAAAACCGGGCATAATTTGAAATTCACCGAATTACTGAGGTATATAATTCACCAAAACCAAGTGAACGACAGGTTTGACATGCACTGGATGCCGGCATACACAATGTGTTATCCGTGCATCATTAAATACGATTTTATCGGTTATTTCGAGAATTTGTTGGGAGACGCACAGACAGTTTTGAACCGCATTGGAGGAACTGGCGATGGCCTGAAAGAGTTTCCTTCCCCCAAATTAGCACCGTCTTCGGTGCATTTGAAGAAAACCACTTGTGACGTAATAACGGAATATTACTCCCAAATATCGAAAGATATTCTGGACAAAATTTACAGAATCTACAAATTTGATTTTGATCTTTACGGATATCCCAAATCCATACCTACCGCAGAAACTTGTCGGTGATGTTTACTTTTTTTATGATATTATTTTGTTTCCGGTTTCTACAATAAAAAAGAAATTCGTAAAAATCATCTTGAATTTGTGTCCGTTAATAGTTGCATTGAGCTTTTGTTCTTTTAGCCAAGAATTCCAGAGAAATATATGACGATTTCCCGGCATCTGCTCAGGTGGAAGACATCAAGAAGATCCTAGCTAAATTTGAGTCTTTTAGGGAGTAACTTTTTGTATTTTTGATGTGCAATTCCCTTGTACTCGATCACTCAATTAAGTTCAAGAAAATTCCATTTTTAAAATTTGAAATGGTACAATCAATGTTTCACTGATTGCCTGATTCTTCCTGGCATAAGTTGGGGTAATATTAAGAAAATTCAATAGTGTACAAGTGTTTTGTATTTTTGGTCTGCAATTTCTTTTCACTCGATCACTTTCTTAAGTTCCATGTTTCACTGATTGCCTGATTCTCCCTAGTGTAATTTGGGGTAATAATAGGAAAATTCAATAGTGTACATTCATGCCCATTATTAAGCAAAAACAGATGTCATGCCCTCCTGGTTCAGGTGCACTTCTTCAAACCGGGAAGTTGTTGGTTCGAGCCCCCACCATGGCATGTAGGAACTGAGCAGATCCTCTGTAACCCTTTGCTCCACTCCATCCAGTTGTAAATGGGCACTTGGCCATCGGCAATGAGGGCAGTGATAATGATTTTAGAGCGCTTCAATATAGGGCAGGGGCCTAGCTCAGAGGTAGCGCTCTGGGCTTCCAACCGCTGGGTCCCGGGTTCGATTCCTGGTTGAGCCTAAGTTGGATGGCTGTTTCATCCATCGTCTCATTGCCATGGTCCCTGCCTGTCCTAATCAGCCCATCAGGTGCTGAAATACAGGACGTAAAGCCCTTATCCACCACCACCACCAGAGGGCTTCAATAGCTGCTGTTCTCAGTGCTCAGCTACACAGATAGCATTCCAAATTGTTTCAACTTCGGCGTGATGTCGGCGATGTTAATACGATGTAATGACAGTGCCCTATAATGAAACGATGCTGGGCCGATTTGGAATGCTATCTGGGTATAACCCCCAGGAAGTTGAGAAAGGCTCATAGGGTTGACCAGGTCTGCCAGTGATTCTATGTAGTAGTCATTTAAGTGGCAGGCTGCCTTAACCTTGAGCAGGTGAGTGGACTAGTAGCAAGACGCTCGCCTGCTCCTCTGAATGACTCGGGTTCAATCCCAGGCCTGGGCAACCTTTCATGAGCATCATCTCAGCAGCTGGATGTCGTTCGGATGAGGCGTAAAATTGGCGGTCCCTTGTACTCAGTTTCTATGCTGAGGCAAGTAAAAGATCCCACACATGGGGTAAATGTGTAACATGGGTGGACTCCTCCTCCTTCTCATACCTCATCAATCAACCCTCGATAGTGACAAGAACTTGCCTTAGAGGGCTGCACTTCCCATATCTATCTATATGGAGTCAAAAATAGATGGAGTGGAAACTCTTTTTCTTCACACCCCTTTGCTAATGTTTCTTCAAATTTGGCGGATTCACCCTCCACTTTCATTGGCCGTTTTTATAGTCTTTCATCCAATCAGTGTCGCAGAGAGGAAAAGGAGTTCCCTGGCCTCTCTTTGATTTCTGCTAGAAAACCCCCCCCCCCCTCTCCATATTAGTATGTCAATCACTGGGGGGGGGGGGGAAACCTTAATTTAAAGAGAAATAATTATGGTTACAATATGGCCTGACACCTGGTGTGTATTTGGACAAAAAAAGAAATTAAAAAAAAAACATAAAAGTCTACATTCACAAGATAATATAGTGTAAAATTATTTGCATTGGCTCCTGAAATAAGTGTTTTTAATCTAAATAATGAAGTTACTGAGGCAATGCCATTGGGATAGCTCACTAAGGTTCGAAAACATGCAGGGTTGTGATAATCTGTCCAGTTACTAAAATGAGTCTCATGTCAAACCAAGCATGACCACTCAGCTACAATGCACTAATTTAACTGACACAATTCAGTATCTAATAGTTAATTATATAACAGTTTAATTAATCAATTCAGTATCTAGTTGTGTCATTTTGGAGTACCAATATACTAGCTATAGTGAATGAATGGAACTACATGTTTTTGTGTTAGTTTTTATAAATTAATAATACCAAAAGGAGAAATATTATTTTTTTACATTTTTTTTTGTTTTTTGCAAAACCATACCTTCAAGTTAATCTATATCTATAAAATCATTGCGTCTGTTTGTCCACGTTTTCGGCAATTTAAACGAACAAACACCCCAGAATATCCTATTTTTTCTTCACAGTACCTTCGAGTATTCACTTCACTCTGTCCTGCCCACCTGAATCCTGTCTTAATCACTTTTTAAAATAGTTTTTAAACAACTTTTTCATATATTTTACATGTTTGTTTATATGGCACTTGACCCAGTTGTGCCCCGCATCGGCGCCCTCTGTTGATTGACAATACGATCACTGCTGCCATCTACCGTTTTAGGACAAATTTGTCGTCTGCTAAAGTTTCGTCTGCAAGTATTTCGTCGGCTATTAAGTACACCAAATAATATACAACCTCAATCCAAATCAATTTAGTTTGGTAGAAACTCAACTGCTCTTCCAATTTATATAGGCTATTTTACTGTTGAATTTGCAGATCCAAAATTTGAGTTAGATGTAAAAGGGGAGGGGCTGAATAATTTTGTGATACAGTATGTGATGTACACAATTACAAAATTGTTCGCAAATACGAATAATTCAACTTAAATAAAACAATCCAAATCATTTTAATTTTAAAATTACTAAAATTACTATTATTCTGAGAAAGGCACTTCCCAATAATGTTGTGATACAGTATGTACACAAGTACAAAATTGTCCGAATAGTTCACTTAAAAAAAATAAAACAATCCCAATCATTTTAATTTGTAAAATAACTATTATTCTGAGAAGGGGGGAGGGGGCACTTCCCAATAAATTTGTGATACAGTATGTGATGTACACAAATACAAAATTGTCCGACTGTGTATTTTTATCAACAGGTGCATTTACCAGTGGAGTACCTGAACACTCTGCGAGTGCCTGGCATGCCACACCACACCCTAGAACTGAAAGAAGGAACCCTGATCATGATTCTCAGAAGCCTGGATCCACCTCGAATAACAAATGGAACCCGATGTATTATCAAGAGACTTAAGCCAAATATCATTGAGGCAGAGATCTCCATGGGACCATACAAGAATGAGTTGGTGATGATACCTCGAATACCAATAATCTCCAATGAGTCCAATACATTACCATTCCAGTTCAAGCGACTGCAGTTTCCTGTTGCTGTATGTTTTGCAATGACTATAAACAAAAGTCAGGGCCAGACCCCTTTGAGTAAAGCGGTCTTGACCTCAGCACTAGGGTCTGCCAAAAAGTTGGCTGTTCTTTGCACACAAGGAATGTATATATCTACAAAAGTTCAATATAATTCAAATATTTTCGTGCTTTTATTTCAATCTGTTGGTTTTGTTAAAAAAATGTGTAAAAAGAAAAGTTTAATACTACCATGCTCGACACAATGGGGCCGTAGGCCTGATCAAGGCTTATTTAGGCTCCCAATAGGGAGCCTAATTAAGCTAGTACATATATAAAAGCATTCAACAATACCTAGTTAGAAATAGAGTATAATACTTTTGCAACCCACTGTATATGTTCTGGATTGTGATAAACCTTGGTTAAAGGATAAACAATAGAGCGCTATGCTGGATCAGCCTTGTAAATAGGTCACTGTTGGGGGGTGCTGTGACCTACTTCCAGCTATCTTCAACGCTAGTTTTCGTCTGGGCTACTAGCTAGGGTGGCGTTAGTTTGGCTGAGATGCACATCCCTATGCATATCATGTCAAAGTTATGTGGTACACGTGTGTCTTAAGAAATTTTCATGTGTCTATTCTACATCATACGTGGATAAAAATTAGTTTGGAGTACTTTAATAGCTGAACAGGATGTAAACAAACCGCCTTTAATTATAGAACGATCGCCTGATGTAATACTGCATTAAATTTGCTGGATTAGATTATCTGTGGATTATACGTGTCCAAACATATTGACATTTTAGCCTGTGTGGATGTTTTCTTTGAGAATGATTAGTTTATCAAAATTACACATAGGCATAGTGCCACAGCAATGTAATGCCAATATTGATAATGTGGTTCAAACAAATCTTGGAAACATTTTGACATGTTGGTTGTTCGTCTGTGAGACTCTAAGTCAGGTCGAATCCTGCACCAACCTCTTAATATTTTTGTTTGAATAATTTAACCAAGTTTATAAGTTAAAGTTATCAATGTTGGTACATGAATTTTTCAACAAAAAAACAACAAAGAAAACAAAACAGACAGTATTTTATCATAAACAAAGTACACATTATACATCATGGCCACATCTGAACCTCTTGATGTAAACTTGGATAAACCAGTTGTCCAAGATGTAAATGAGCAAGACTGTGAAATGAATAATACAGATTCCAATATTGCTCAAATATCAAATGTACAAGATTCTGACCCAAATGATGGGACATCGATAGATGATGATAATACGAATGCAAATGTATCGATAGATAATACAAATACCGTAAATGCTAAAATAAATTCAGTCGACGACACTCGGACATGCTGTTTCAAGTATTGTTCGACGACCCCAACCAAAGTTTTCACCTTCACCGCAGTGGATTTTCTCTTGCTCGTGTTCTCACTTGTCACCTACATAGCAGACATAGCGTCAGACTTTTGGGTGGCTTTCCTTCATTACCAAAATGGTGACGTCTGGTGGATGTCATGGACGCTAACGTTCATTATCGGACCATGTGTGGTCACCGCGTTATGGAGACTTATCATGTATGATCATTCCTGTAAAGAAATCATCAAGAACGTTGTTCCTGTTGCAATACCCGGTGGCTTCATGTGCTAGTAAGTACCTCTAGTACCTCTATGTGATGTCAGTGTCATTTTATAATAGATTTAAAAACTTTTGTGCCATATTTATAATAAAAGACAGTGAATAACTCAAAAATATTTAAATGGTGCCCAGATAGCATTCCAAATTGGGCCAGCATCATTTCATATCAGCTGCCATCGGTACAACATCGTTTCAATATCGCCGACATCGTGACAATTTGGAATGCTATCTGGGTGGGGGCCTAGCTCAGAGGTAGCGCCCTGGGCTTCCAACCACTAGGTCCCGGGTTCAATTTCCGGTCGAGCCTAAGTTGGATGGCTGTTTCATCCATCATCTCATTGTCATGGTCCCTGCCTGTCCTAATTAACCCATCAGGTACAGAACTATAAGACATACAGCCCTAATCCACCCACCCACCAACTAAAAAATATATTGTTCATGAGACACAAGTTCGCCAGGTGTGATAAACTTCCCATGTCTCATATGCTTTATTTATCTCATTAGAGTTTGTTTATCACATTAGGGTAAAAGTAGAAGTAGAATCCAAATATCATGTGAGAGTGGAAAATGAGTGGGCTGCTACTCACAACATGGTCCTGCCATAGCAGTTGGCTTTTAAACCAAGAGTAATGCTAGCTGATAACCATTCTTAACTTCACAGAGAAGTATTATTACCCTTTAGAGAGTTGGGGTTTGAACTATTACATAAAGCTGAGTGGTCTAGTGTAAGACGGCTCCTCTGAAGGACCTGGGTTCAATCCCAGGCATCCCAGGCTCGGGCACCTTTCATGAGCAACATCTCTGCTGGATGTTGTTCGGATGAGACGCTAAATTGGGGGTCCCTTGTACTCGGTGTCTATGCTGAGGCAAGTAAAAGATCCCACCCATGGGGTTAATGTGTCACAGCAATCAACCCTCGATAGTGGCAAGAACTTGCCATAGAGGGCTGCATTTCCCATATCTACCTGTCTATCTATCTATCTATCATACACTTTTTTCCCTTTCAGTTTGTGAATTGCATGACAACCCACAACCAAAAAACCATGGTAATTTGGATATCCATTTAGAATCCTACTGTATATTTGTCAGGCACCAAATGCACATATAGTTTGGTCAAGGATCAAGTATTACTTCACGAGCATTTAGATAAAACTTATTATGCCAGATAGCATTTTCAATTGTGCTGATGTCGAATTGGTATCACTGCTGTTAGCCCAACGTCAAGTCAATGCAAGCCCAACAACAGCAATATCAGCCTATGTTGGGCCAAGGTTGTGCTAATGGTGCCAGGGCCAGATTTGTGATAAGGCCATTCTTAAAAATATTCCTGTTGCGGGTTACACGATCATCTAGAAAAAATTTTTTTACAGCTTGTCCATAAAAAAAACACCCCGCGGGGCGCTGGGGTATTGTTCAGCCATTTGTGCATCCATCTGGTGTCTATTTGCCTTTTTATGGAAGCTTTTAAAGATAAAAGTTATATTAGTTTAAAGCTTACTTCATTGTCTTATTCTTTTAAAATCTGTATGACTGTGTCTATGTACTGGTTGGGTAAATATTGGTATTTTCTGAGGTAAAAAAAAAGATCCTACCTGCCTGATGCGTGTAACCCCCAACGGAAGTATTTTTTAAGACTGGCCTAACATGCAAAATTGGGTCAACATTGGCCCAGATTGGTCAACCCCCTAAACAGCATGCTTGACATCGATCTTTCAAATGTTGGCCATTAGCAGCCGTTGTTGGGACCATTTTTGAGTCAATCTTTAGCCAATGCTAAGCCAATGACATACAGTTAGTTTCATAAAATACGGCTGTCTGTGGTGACCTGCACCTGGCTGTGGTCTAAACATGCTAAAGCCAGTTGCTTCTGTCAACTTCTATAGCTAATGATCGGCTTACATCTATCACCAGATAAATATAAACATTGGGAAATGTAGAAATTAATCTAATATATCATAAATATGTACTTTTAGATCTGGTTTCGAGCAGCCAGCTATGACAGCTTTGTCTAGTTTCAATTTGACGGGCCATTTTAATGAAACTAACTTTATGTAATCTAGGCTTTTTCTTATGTTATCTGTATATCTAGAATCTCCTGAGAAATATTTTTCTGTAAATTAGTTGCTTTTTCCCTTAATTTAATCTTGTCTTATCTTACAGTTTTATCTCGGATATACATGATGGATTAAAAATCCTGAGAGAAAGGAATGCAGAAAAGAGGAAGAAAATGTCAAGCAAAATGATTCAGGATTTATTCAAGTCCTCTTTTTTTCGCCTCTTTGAAGGATTTGTTGAAGCTGCTCCCCAACTTGTCCTGCAGTTGTACATAATGTTCAACAGTCACACCAAACATGGCAGCCTGATGGGTAAGAAAATTGAAGTGCAGGTTTGGTAGTAAGGATAAAAACGATTCAAATAGTGCAGAAAGAAGCACGTACCGGTGAACGTTGATTGTTGAGAGAGGGTATTACAAAAGTGAAGAATATTGCTATTTAGATTTTTTTTCTATTTTATCTGATGTTGGGGGTATGTGCTATAACAAAACCAAATAATTAACTTAATAATTTTGGTTTTGTTTTACCACATACCCCATAGTCAGATAAAATAGAAAAATTTTAAATTGTTAATCAAATCATTTTTATTTTTGTTATACCACATTAAAATTTACATTTTACTAGATGTCTTTGTTCACGAAGACACCAAACATAGGCATTGCCACTGAAACATCTTAATAGCGACATAAATGTCTCATCGCTCTAATACACACAATGATGTCCGGCTTAGAGGTAGCTCAAGGCTCGACATCAGGCCAGCGTTGCCTACATCAGATTGGCATTAAGCCGATGTTGGGTTATGTGGCAGCTAAACCGGGCCAAGGTTGGGCATGTGTTGCTGCATCGGCCGATATGGGTCCAACATTCGGCTGATAGTGACAAACACTAGGCCAGCTTCATTTGATATGTTGTCATTGAGGCCCTTTGTAATAAATAAGAAAGACAATGAAAGTAATGAAAAGTGTATTTAAAACAGTATACACAAATATTAAAATTTGCACTTATATACAATATACACAAAACTTTATGTGAACCCCCAGACAGCATTCCAAATCTTATAAACGTTGGCGTGATGTCGGCGATGTTAATACAATGTTGTAACGACAGTGGCCTATATGGAAATGATGCCGGGCCGATTTGGAATGCTATCTGGGATGTTCTGTATTGACAATGGCTTAACCAACCTGGCGCACCAGTAATAATACCATGATTGTCAGTGGTTTAGACCCAGCTTACACAACCTTGACATACCAATTGCCAGTGGCTTTAACCAACCAGATGACATATCTGCTTGACGTCAGCGTAGCATCAGCCAATGTTGGTTATCTTTTACTGGATCTGGGGTGCCATCTGGGTAGCGCGAGCAAACAGATTTACATTTCATCTTTTTCTTAAGAACTCCAGATGCAACAGTGCTTATGAAATGAGAACCACATAGAGTTCTTGCTATTTTTTGTTCCTTGCAATGTGACTCCAAACTATGACAACTGCTGTTGGGCAAGGAGTCATATACATGCTAGGTTGCCCAACATTGGCCCAACGGCTGGACCACAATCCAACATGGTCAAGCCAATATCAAGCTAATGTGACTTGTTGTTTTGGTTTGATATTTCTTATTGCAGTACCTAGAATTCTAAGTCTTATCATCTCATCTTTATATTTGCCTCTGTTAGCTGGTCATACAAACTGACTTAGCTTCAGACCCAACAGCATTGAGACATTGAAACGCTGGACAGTGCTTGTGTGACCTTGTACCCGAAAGTACTAATACAATACATGATGTCACCACAGCCCAATTATTGATGCCGTCATCTAGTATTGTACATTGGTGATATCATAAATTGGTTACTAAGTAATGATTGATGACTATTCCTTTCATTTCAGAGGCAGTCCAGTGGGGGTCTGTATGCATTTCACTGGCCTCTCTATCATGGGCCATGACCTCCTACTACAAAATTCACCGTTTGGATAGAGGCAAATACAAAGTCTCATTGCCTGGAGTGTTATTGGTGCTGGCGTCTCATGTCTTCACCGTTGCGGCCAGGGTGTTGGCGCTCGCTCTCTTCGCGGTGTTCTGCGGGTATGCTCTCCTTCTTCTGTGTGGTATCCACTATGTCATCATGCTGATTTGGACGATGTTGATGTTCAACTCAAACTTATGCCGAATGGATTGTGAGGACTACGGAGATTCCGTCGTCTTTGCCGTCGTCGCCATTTTCTGTTTTCGCGATCCCGACCATAAAGGGCCACTCCGACTGAAGTACGCTTTCTTTTACACGGTGGTGTACATAGAGAATGTTGGCATGCTACTCGCATGGTATTTCACAACCCAACCACTGTATGATTGGCATAGGTACTTGGCCTGTGTAGTGATCATCGGTGGATATTTTATTGGTATATTATGTCTTGTTGTGTACTATATTGATCTCCACCCAAAGAATTTCTTAAAGAATCCTAAATACCACATAAAAGTTTGCGTTCCTTGCTCTAAATTGAAATTGATCGAAGAGCGAGAAAAATGCAGAGGTGGGTGTATCTTTTGTTCTGGTTGATTTGTCATGAAATACGCTTCTAATATCTCAGTATTTTTATAAATAAAATATAGGATTGGTGAAATTCTTCCTATTAAAGGTGATGTAAAACTCTGTACTGCAATTACAACATAATATTATGACATTGTGTTAATGGTTCTGGTTGATAAAAAAAATCTCTGCTTCTTTTATCTAAGCATTTTGATAAATTATTTAAGTCTTGTATGCAACTTTCTACATCTCGTTCAGCTAAAGAGCAGCCCTGCCCTCTAGCCAAGAGCTCGTAGGCGTGTACCGAGATCGTAATACTATTTCCCCAATGACCACCTGAGGTTTTGACCACTCCTAGTCAACAACCTCACCCCACGGGATTCGAACCAACTACCCTGCACATGAGGTCAGAGGGGACCAGATTCTACACCATCTTGTGTGTAACTTTCCTGCACTCTAACATTGAGCAGAAGAGCAGCTGCCCACCAGCCAAGTGCTAGCAAGCGAGGTAGTTGTGTTCCGAAATCATGATACTATACTAGATAACTCTTTTTCTGGTGGGGCATGTGTCTGTGTATTCTCTCAACAATGCTGTTTTTCTGCCAAAACTTTTCTGCTGAGAATCCGACAATGTATGTCTCTCTCTCATTTGTTCACAGAGGGAGCCTCTTACTTGCTATGCGCCATCTAGTGGATGAAGAATTAGCAGAATACTAAGAATTGAGACAACATGGTGTTCCAAAAAAGTACTTATATTTAATTGTTAGCAACAAATATAGCATATCATTTCTATTCAAGAAATGTAAAATCTAGTTTTAAGTCAAAAGCTTTCTGTTAATAGGCAGTTGACGTGTAAAACTCTGAATTAAGGCAGTCAACAACAAAAGAAACACAACAACAAAAGAAACAGAAACACAACAACAAAAGAAACACAACAACAAAAGCACATGTTATTGTGTTCTGGTTTTTTTCCCCTTTGTTTTTTCTTTTGTTTATTTTTTAAAATCAGGTCTTTGTGGTTATTTTATTTATCGATCCTGTGTCTCTACGCTCTTATTTACCACATTAAACTGTGTTCTCCACTTCCAGAGTCAAATACAGAAATTTGAAAGCTTGTACAAAATGGGACCACAAGCCAAAACAATGATGTTTGCCCAGAAAAGTGAAAACTGTCTAAATCACCATTTTACTGATGAAAATGTGATAAACATTCTTTCGATGATAATAGGCACAGTCAATTAGTATATATTTGACAACTTGGTTGATGTTTAATGAAACAGATTTTTGGCCTAAAAAGTCATGAAAAGATTCAGACGACTCAGAAAGGTTTATTTTAGGACAAATCTAAGCAGGTAGGACAAACTGGAATTGTTCATTTGATGGTTTGGTGAATATTTTCAGTTTGGCTGTCCAATGTTCAACAAAAGACACTATTTAAATTGTAGTATTTTCACTTTTTAAACTTCATTTTGATATTTATTTCATGCTAATTACAAAATAATGGAAAATCTGGACTGTTCAATTAAGTGTCATGTTTTCAAGTGCAATGGCCTATTGTACTTCCAATCTTCCAAGGCAGGATTATCTCTGGCCTTGGTAGGACAATGCAAGACCATTCGGAGAAGGTACAGTATAGCGGACCCAAATTAATGACCTTATTTAGCGAGCCTTTTTAATATGCCTATGACGTCATATCAATGAATGACGTCACAAAAAACGACCGCTCTTTTCATTTTCAAGACAAGACATTGTTGATTTTTTCTTTTATTGGGGGCAAACCCCCGCTGTACTACGCCAATATTATTCCTCTTCTGTGCTAGAACAAATTTTGGCTAAAAATAGTGATATTTTATTAACATCGATGGACGCCAAATAAGGCCATACATTTGGGTCCGCTATACTGCTCTTCTTCTTCTTCTTCTTCTTCTTTCTTCTTCTCTTTCTCTTTCTTCTTCTTCTTTCTTCTTCTCTTGTGTACTTTCCCACATCAGGTGGGTTGTTCCCTTAAGGAAATAGTTCTTCGTTAACATTCATTGAGCCGTTTCATGATTTTAATGATTTTGTTGCTTGTGTCTTTTTTTTAGTTGTTCTATGTCTTCAGTGAATATTTCCTTCTTGGATTATTACACTAGGAACTTTGTTTCTGTCCATAATTTGGCATTCTTCGATGATGTGTTTTTGGGTTTCTTGGGTTAACATAACAGTGTCATTCTTCGATGATGCGTTTTTGGAAGTATCTGCAATTTTGGTTGGTGTATTTGTTTTTGTAGTTTGGTTTTACTTGTAACATTCTTGACCTTGCATATGGCACTTGCTTGGGATCGGTTGAGTTTTTCCATATAGGTGGGAAACTGTCGTGCCCTGCATTGCACAAAATGGACACACACTTTGGTGCAAATTCTAAAGTTGCAGTAAATGCTTATTGTCAATCACGTTTATGGTGTTACAGGACTGAGATGTGACCTGGCAAAAAAAGAAAAAAAAGAATCGTTTTTACCTTAGGTTTGCGGTCCACATCAGTTGAAACATTTACTGGTGCACATTATCTTGTCTTGTCTTATCTTATCTTATCTCCTCTTATCTTATCTCCTCTTATCTTATCTCCTCTTATCTCATCTCATCTTATCTTATCTTATCTTATCTCTTCTTATCTCATCTTATCTTAATCTAATCTTATCTCATATTATCTCCTCTTATCTAATCTTATTCTTATTCTTATCTTATCTTATCTTATCTTATCTTATCTTATCTTATCTTATCTTATCTTATCTTATCTTATCTCATCTCATCTCATCTCATCTCATCTCATCTCATCTTATCTCATCTGATCTAATGGTATCTTATCTCCTCTTATATAATCTTATCTAATCTCATCTTATCTCGTCTTTATCTCCTCTTATCTTATCTTATCTCATCTTATCTCATCTTTATCTTTATCTCATCTTTATCTTTATCTCATCTTAAATCTTATCTCATCTTCTCATTTCAATCTTTATATATATCTTTATCTTTGTTTTTACTTATGGTAATGCTGTGTTGAACATACTCCAATGTGCTTCTCGGCCCTCTGTCTAATAGGTATCAATATTTTCTGGGCACCTGTTGTGTTTATTTTTTATTTTCATTTTGCTATTGATTGTATATTTCTTACGAAGTTGAAAAACAATTCTTTGTTTTAATCATGTAATTTTGATTTACTAGCTAGGTATGCGAAAACAATTCATAAAAATATTAGTACTATTTGCTGTGGGCGTTAATTAATTTATATGTTAATGATTTGGAGTGTGAACCTGAATTAAATACCATGATATTGCAGTCTTTCTTAATTGAAGTATCTCAAAAGAAAATTGACAAATTGTTCCACAAGCTTTTGAAAGAAGCCAAAATCAGGTGAACATATAATTCGAAAAAGCCTATAAATAATGTAATTTTATGGGCCTTCAAAAATGAAAATATATACCTAGCGATAAATCATAGCATTAACAAACAAATTGCTACAATTTGTAGTTATTGAGAAGAAACTCTTAATCGATATCGTTGAAGCATGGTGTATCACAAGGATTCAAACTAGGTCCAATATTGTTCAACTGCTTTGACAACATGCAAGGGCGCAAATAGATCTACTTTCTTCCCCTTCAAATTTTGAAAATATTCATATTGCCTGGAATGTTATGACATTATCTTATCTTATTTTATCTATCTACTGCCTATCTATATCTATCTACATCTTCTATCTATCTATCTATTCTTCTTTTGTCGACTTTAAAAGATTCTATTCTATTCTATACTATTCTATCTGTATAAATACACCAGGTGGCGACAGCTGCAAGAGGTGTTGGTGCCAAAGCGATGTAAGGCTTTCGCTGATTGGCTGAGACTGAAGCTGCCTTCAAGTAACCATCATGTCGTCTTGGTCGATTTTGGAATTGAGATGTGAGGCTAAATAAAACGCGCATTTCTCCCAATGGAAGAGTGGATATTACCAAAGAACAGTATTGATGAAAAGAGTGGATTTTACCGGTTGTTTGGGGGCCTAGCAGTGGATGTCTAGCACTGATGCCATGCCGACAATTTTACAAATTTGTTTGCTGTTTTTGGGGCTGGTCTGTGGGACCCTCGCAGAAGCAGGTATGTCTAAAAGAATTTTACCAAATACGGTTTTGTATTGCAGATCGCTTGTAAAGACCAACCAACCATTAACATCACTCTTAAAACCAACATCAGACATTATTATGAGGGTCTGTTGATATTTATGGCTGTCAGATTCAGTTATTTCTCTATTGTATTGAATGAAGTTACATTGCCGAGCATGCCATTGGAACTGCTGGATTCTGCAATGCCGCCAAAATTATTCTTTTGATGTGTTGGCTAATGCCATGCAAATATGTGTGAACCAATTTAATCTACTATATATTTTTCTACATGCATTCATATTTTTACTTTTGAAAACATGATTTACCAATGTTACATGTCCAAAAACATGTTATGCATTTTAGGCCCGTTGAATTCTATTGATGTGTGAAATGGCTTTATTGATTGTATATATATATTGATGACATTTTAATGACTTTATTATGTGTATTTACAAGTTCTAAATTATGACATATCAATTATGGTTGACATATAGATATTGTCGTAACACATGGTTAGCCTGGGGGTCTATTTAATCAATAACAATATTAATGCTATTCTTAAAGAATCTCAACAATTATTAGATTCTACAATTAATTAATAAATATTTCATCATTGATATTTGTATATATATATTTTTATCCCTGTTTTTGAAAACCAATCTCTCAATTCAAGTTATCCAAATTTTATAAAATGAGTAAAAAAACTAAAAGTGATTTTCCCCAGCCTACAATTTTTCACCCATGGTTGATAATAGAGGTCACATAGTCAAAATTCTGGTGCTGTGAGAAAGTCAGTCATGCGTGAAAATATGCTATTTTTGTCACATCCGTCACGGTTGGCTGATTGGGTGATGTATTTTGAAACATGAGGTGCCATATTGGAGCCCATGGTGTCTAAAATTAACGTGGACCATTTTTGATATGATTTTTCAGTGATTCAATGTAGGGTCCTATTTTTAAGAAAGAAAATCTGAACAGATTTTGGAAATATAGTTTTTTTTTTAATAAAGGAACAGAGTTTAATAATAGTAACCTAGATGTCAATTTGAAAATTATTGATTTGTAAACTGATCAATTCAAATTGTTTTGCAATAATTAAAGCCATGTGTCTTAATTTGGTCTTATTCTCTAGAGAGGTTTAATAATTTAAAGACATATATATATATATATCAATTTATATTCAACTATGCATTTGCAAATCAATGAATATTTAAAAAAAAGGAATACAATTTAGACCAGAGTATAGACCATTAAAACCACCTACAGTTATTTATTTCATCGTATTTTGTTTATTTTTCGGAGCTTATAAATTGTGTTTGTTAACATGTATTTGACATTGCACAACAAATGAATTATTTTGGATTCATAAAAGAAATCAACCCACGTCTGCTGCAGATTATGCAAAAAAATAATCCCCCACATGAAATCTCGTTGATTGCGTGACTTTAATGAGAAATCACGAGATTTAATCCCTTATCTTGAGACAATATTGTTGCACATTTTTATTATGGGTTGTCTGACCTAATTTCTGACTGATATATATATATATATATATATATATATATATATATATATATATATATATATATATATATATATTTTAAGTAATAATCTATTTTGAAACGTGTATTAAAAAACCAGTAGCGAATGCATGTACAAATGTATTTGAAAGCCATCTGAAAATTAGATATACCTAATTTTGTATAATAACATCAGAAAAATAGCATTGAGATCGTATAGAATAGATCTATACTAGATAGATGGAAAAAAAAAGCTAGACACTAGCAGATATAAACAGATTGATACATATGTTATATTTACCTTATTTAATCATTTATAAGGCGTAAAGTGACGTTTTCTATCGTTTGATCTGAAAATGTTTCACCATTTTTCTCTCTTTTTCTTCTTATTTTTTTTGTGGTGGTTCAAGTTTTGACCAATCAGAGGGCAGGAATGACCCTCAAGGCTATGACGTAACATTCCCATCATGCCTTGGGCTTCCCAGAATGCCTCATTTTGTGAAAAACGTTCTCTCTGATGCAAGGGAGGGGAGTTGATTAAGTTGAATAGAGAGTTTTAGCCCTCCTTTGATCTTAGCTATGCATTGCATGCAACAAAAGCCTAACTCCTTCTCAATAATTGTTTAATCCCAAGGTATTATGGGTAATAATGTTAGAATATATTATCAAAATCAGCAATGAATATTGGGAATTTTCTTGAAAAACCATCCTTACCTATCTATCTATATGTCTGTCTGTCTATCTCTGTCTCTCTATCTCTCTATCTATTTATATATCTATCTTATCTATCTATCTATCAATCTGATGTTAAAATCATATATCTAATGTAGAAGGTTGTTTACACAATGTTTTTGCTTGGTCGATTAGATGTTATGGATAATGTAGTAATGTACATTTATAAATAACCTTAACATTTCTCCCGTCTTTCATAAGACCGATTTTGGCCTCTTTTCCTTCAGATCAAAGGTATCCTACATTTGTGCTAAAATATTGTTACTACTAAATGCTTCAATTCTACAAAATGCTAACAATTATAACTTATTTTTACATTTTTAAATCATGGCATAATAAAGTTAGTGGGGCCCCCTATAATTTATTGCGCAACCTTCAAGAAATTGATGCGTTTTACCTGTTATTAATTAGATCTAAGTATTTAATAAAATTAATTATATAACATGTATATTTAATTACTCTGGTAAACGTTTGAAAATTAATTTTAGATTAGTAAAAAATTAACAATCATACAATTTTCTGTTGATTTCATTTGTTTTACAAAATGTTATCATAATTTTAATTAACTTTTAATAATTTTTGACACCTGTCAGGAACATTAATTTGTGGTCGAATTTATCAAGCCAAAATAATCAGGTTGTTGCCCTTAAGTTATTAAATCTTCAGAATTCTCAGATGAAAGAAAATAAGCAAAAAAAAAAAAAACACTTCAAAGAGGTTCTGCGAAACACTTTTGGAAAATGTGTGAAATTAGGCGAAAAATCCAAATTAAAACCAAAAAATATCAAAAGAAATGTTGAACTGTTAATTACACATTGTAATCCGTTTAAGAATGTCTTAGAACCAATGTTGTTGTCTTGAAATGGCAAAGGTGTCAGTTTATCAGCTTTTTACATTTAGTCACAGTTGGAATAATGAATTGGTTTTTATTATTTATCAAATTGAAGTTGACTTAGTTGTGGATTACCACTATATTATAACAGGGTTATTTTAAGGAATGATAGATAGATAGATAGATAGATAGATAGATAGATAGATAGGTGGATAGATAGATAGGTGGATAGGTGGATAGGTAGATAAATAGATAGATAGATAGATAGATAGGTGGATAGGTAGATCAATAGATAGATAGATAGATAGGTGGATAGGTAGATAAATAGATAGATAGATAGATAGATAGGTGGATAGGTAGATCAATAGATAGATAGATAGATAGGTGGATAGATAGGTGGATAGGTGGATAGGTAGATAGGTAGATAGGTAGATAGGTAGATAGATAGATATGGAAAGTGCAGCCCTGTAAGGCAAGTTCCTTGGCACTCACAAGGGTTGATTGATGAGGTGAGAGAGAGGAGTCCACCCATGTTACACATTTACCCCATGGGCGACATCTGTTACTTGCCTCCGCATAGACAATTGAGGTGAACACTCGGGTTGTCTTAATATTGGGTGGTCTTAAATATATGTGCAGTTTCACTGTATTGCAAGTTGCAACATGGTTATTTTATGGAATAATGAATGGATCTTTAAAATGGAGGTGGTCTTAATATTGTGGGGTCTTAATATTGTGGGGTCTTAATTACGAGGTTCTTCTGTGATGTAACATGGTTACTGCAAGGCGGCAGGTTGCATTATTCCGCCGGGCACTTTTTCAAGTCTTGTTGTCTTGACGTGTCATGTCCTGTCATAAGCAATGCGCTGTGACGCGTCAAGATGGCGTGATGGGATTTTACCCCTTTTCCTGGGTAATTCTCATTGAACTAGTGGCACCATCTACTGGCATCTAGTGTTGGTAGTAAGGGTAAATAAACGATTGATTGACTGTATAAATGACAGATTATGATATATATATAGTATATGAATATGATGTAGGTTATATATGTATATAAATTATCTCTGTCTATCTGTCTATCATCTATCTATCTATCTTTCTATCTATCTATACTATCTTTCTATCTTTCTATCTATCTATATACTATCTATCTCTATCTTTCTATCTTTCTATCTATCTATCTATCTTTCTATCTATCTATCTTTCTATCTATCTATCTATCTCTCTATCTATCTATCTCTCTATCTATCTATCTATCTATCTATCTATATCAATTTCTTTTGAATATTATAGCATGTTAAAATTATATAGATATTGATCTTTTAACCTCACCCCAAGACCACCTCACTATTAAGACCAGCTCAATTTAAAGAATCTGTTTTAATTTCATTCAGTGATTCTTGCTTAGATATTTTTACCTGTACATTAACTCGATAAGTGCATACTAAAACCTACTTTAGAATTCCACCCTGGCTAAATAGCAATTCGCAGTTTTTAAATTCCAAAGGGGTTTTTTGTCTGGGACTAAAGTATGCAAGGAATGCGTGAGAGGTATTTGGGTCATGGTGACATGTTATCATGCTTGGCTGATTTCCATGCTTAAGCGTCAAATTACATGCATAGCATGTCACTGGGGATCATGTGTAATTTGGGGTGCAAAAATGAGATATTGAAACATGATAAAGGGTGAGATGTTTGGGTGTTATGCATGTCAATATATGATTATTTTATTTTTGGGAATGTCTTATGTTTTTTTTTCTGATAGAGAATGAAAAAAAAAGCAATTGTCACAATAAATACTCCCTATATGTTCATCAATTTCAATATTTAAAAGTTTAGCCTTAAAATCGAGGTGTTCTTAATATCGGGTGATCCTAATTATGGAGTTGATCTGTATTTACTATTATACTATGGATATTTTAGGGAATATATGAGTTGATTTTCAGGTTGAGGTGATCTTAATAATTAAGTATAATTAATCCAAAATAATGTCCACTTGATTTTTGGTCTTATTTCTACATATGTCTTGGAGAAGCACAAAATAGATATATATGTTACCAAAAAGTCAAACCCCAACTTTATACCCCATAAAAACCCCTCTCTGTACAAATTAACTTCAAATTCCCTATCTTTGCAATGATAATTTTTTGCCATTTCGTCATCATTTGTTATGGTCACAAAGAAGCTGGAGAAATTACAATGAAGAATATTGCAAACTTGAAGTTTCTTATTTCCAAGAAGTGTTTTTCTCAACTAGAAAGTTTGGATTTTAATTGTTGCGAACATTTATGTCCATTTTGTGCTACTCTATGCCAGTTGTGTCAGAATATGTGGACTTTTATTATGGATCCTGGTATAATTTTGCAATCTACTAAATTGTCAGTATAGGACTATAGGTTGTGTCAAAATATTCATGTATCTGCAATGTTCTTTGCTGTAGTTTTGTCCGGTATTCATTGTCTTGTAGAAAATGTAGGATTTATTATTTCGACCAGACATAAATTTGTTAAATACAAACAAGAGAATATTCATATATGGTCAAATAATACAACAAAAAAATATATTGAAATACTTTAATATAGAGAATAAAAGATTTTGTGGTCTACCTACTGACTGCCCAGATTTAATATTATTTATAATTTCTATCATTTTATGATGAATTATGATATTTGGGATTTATCCTTCCACTTTTTAAATATATGTTTTAAACTTCATTTTAGCCCCGGCCTCTAAACGGGATCAACCTCAAATTCATTTGTAGCCCTCAACTCGTGAATCGAGATAATATGGTATCTATGATACTCTGAACAGTTTGTTGTTTTATACCCAACATGTAGCATGTTTTGGGGTCATGGGTTGTTTAGTTTTACCCCTTTAAGGTCAAAGGTCAAGTGCCCTAGAAGAAGAAACAGCTTGCAAACACATTTGTAGGTCAAAAGGGTGTAAAATTATACCCTTAGTACCCTTAGTAGCACATGTTCCCTATATGGGGTATATGTGAAACAAGTGCATCAATTTGTTAGAATCTTACATGTGGAAGTTGCTGGTGTTAATAGTGAGGTCTTCTTAATGGTGAGGTGGTGTTAAGAGAGGTCTTAATAGTGAGGGGGGCCTAATATTGAGGTGGTCTTGATAGTGAGGTGGTCTTGATAGTGAGTGAGGTGGTCTTGATAGTGAAGTAGTCTTAATGGTCAGGGTGGTCTTAATAGTGAGTTGATCTTAATAGTGAGGTGGTCTTAATAGTGAGGTGGTCTTGATAGTGAGGTGGTCTTGATAGTGATTAGTAAGGTGGTCTTAATGGTGAGGTCACTGAGGTGCTAATAGTGAGGTGGTCTTAATAGTGAGGTGGCGTTGAAGTATTATTCTGGTGAGCTGTAATTGTAAAATTAATTATCTCAGTATTTTTCTTCAAATTATTGATATAGTTGGTTGTTGGTGGCTTATTGTACTTTTTTTTCCTATGATTGATATTTATTAATTTGACATTATATTTGTGTTTTATCCTGATATCAACATTATAAATCATTCAAATGTACATAAAAGACAAAGAAAGAAAGTGATTTTTGCATAATTTTGTAAAGCAATCAATGATTTCAACAGCTAAAGTCCCTATTAACCTTGTAACAAACAATTGATCTGCCAAAATCAATGCAAATCATCGTCATTTAAAGAATATCAATAGAGAAATCTGCTGGGGGACATTCACATAAATGACCAGTATTTTTTTATGTTGCTTGCTAAATGTTTGTGAATATTTTATGTGAATAATAGAGTTCAACTGTTTTTGATATGATCCAAATCTAAAACTCTTTGACGTCAAAAAAAAATAAAAATAAATAAATAATAATAATAAAAAAAAACAAAAAAAACTTGACATCAGTTAAAATGGTGCTCTCTACAAATTTAGACAAAAAGACAGGGGGGGGGGAAATATATATAGAGGAATTCAATAACACATTCCCCAGTAATATCATACATGATACATTTGTCTAAATAACAGATAAAAAAACGTGTACTAAGTCTACTTCTATTCACTATTCCTATATTCAATATATATCTACCTGGTATAAAAGTTAAAGGTATACATTATCAATGGATTATCTATACATCCATGGTCCCAGTTGCTGAACAATAGCACAGTAATACAAATAAAGAATCCTATATTTAATAGTGTTAGATCACAATGAGGTATTTCTTGAGCATTAAGTTTTGTTTACATACATCGGGTAAATATATTTATACATATCATGATATATATAGTGTATGATAATAATCTGCCCCAATAACATAGTCCCCGAAAATTGATGCAGGGAAAAAAATAGTCGCTTGCCGGCTGTTTCCGAAAGATAATACACTGTGCGTCAACTCACAGCCCAGCGACCAAATTATGGACATTCTTCGCTAGTTTACCTAGTTAAACAAAGTGATTGGTTAGACTATGTAGCCGAAAGGCTGAGTATAGACTTAACAAATCTTCTCTTAAAAATACAAGAGAAATGGATTAAATGATACGGCGGGAGTCATATTTTTTTAGTTTAGTCAATTTTTCTGAATTGCCTGCTTTGCTTGTCAGAACAAGAATTGCGTAAACTCAGCACATGAACATCTAATTATTCTGTAATTTCATTGTTAGACATTTAATACCATAAGCCAGCCCATAGACTACAAGAGAAATTGATTAATTTACTTTAGATGAGTAAACGTGCGAAACATGTACATACTTAGGTCGCTGGGCTGTGAGGTGACCACAATGATACAATCAAAAAATGGCAGACCCGAATAAAGAAATAAGTGTTTCGGTGACAATTCGCGCCCTTGCTGTTTTATACAAAGCAATAGACAATGGCTTCGAGTTGTTATATAGAGCCGCTGATCTTTTTATAGACGTTTGTTGACATACACTGGAAATGCAAGAGAGCTTTTTCATAGCCACCCTTGGCTCTCTCTGTATATGCTTCACAGCTCTGAGGTTTTCCGCGGTTTTCCTAGGACCCAAAGTCATTGATTTCTTATTTGCAGAAGTGAGAGGTGGACAAGAGAGGTGGGAAGTGAGAGCAGCGGAGGGGTGAGAGGTGACCCTAGAGGGCGCCACTTGCCATGACTGTATAATGCACCTCTCTCCTCTGTTCCCTAAGGGTGTTTTGAAGGGGTAAAGCTGTGAGGGTTTAATACTATATAGAACAAGTGAACAACCATACTCACTTAGATACAAAAAGAAAAATATAAGGAGGAAAATGTGTTAGATACTATGGATTGTTTTTTTTTTGTGTTGTTAAATATGAGATTATTTGTCCTCTCGTCTCCTCTTGTCTCGTCTCCTCTTGTCTCCTCTTGTCTCGTCTCGTCTCGTCTCGTCTCGTCTCGTCTCGTCTCCTCTCCTCTCCTCTCCTCTCCTCTCCTCTCCTCTCCTCTCCTCTCCTCTCCTCTCCTCTCCTCTCCTCTCCTCTCCTCTCCTCTCCTCTCGGAACTTCTTGGAACTTCTTGGAACTTCTTGGAACTGCACTGAAATGAAGTAAAACCTGAAATATTTTGAGACCAGAAAATGACATGATTTCATCATTCTGGAATTAGGAGAGGATTGCTGGTGGGGGAAGGGGTAGGCCATGGATCATTAATGAAGATCATTGAATACTTGGATGAACTTGCTGTTATTTTACCAAAATTATATATATATCCACTTTGTCATTGTGTCAGAAAATATCTAGGTATTTCTCAAGGACTTAATAGAACATTTCAGGGAAACATTAGGGAAACATTAGGGAAAACTCCGGGGAATTTGTTTCACCGAATCGCTGTGCCGTTTTATTGAATGCAATTATTCATAGCCATACACCATTGTTTAAGGCCAACCAATTATTTTGGTGAGAGAATATTCAAGAGGAGGCCTTATTTACTCAGTGTCAATAAAGACCACAAGTCTCCCAAGTTTTTATTCTGTCATTTTGTGTACCCTATTTGCCTAATTAGAAGTTATGGCATTTAATATTTCAGTGCTTATTGTTCCTCTGCCATGGCTATTGTTATTGTGAAGTGGGATATTATCATGCTATGTTGAGTCATAACTGTGTCACCCGGTTTAAATATTTTAAAGCTCCACTGTATGTCAAAATGACTATTTTCTAAAACTTAATCAAATGATTGCAAATCCACTTATTTGATCGAGGCACACTAAATATGTGTAAGCTAATGAATCTATCAGGCATTAATTACATGATGCATTGAAAGAAATCAAGACCAAAACATTGGAAATACAATGGAAATGGCATCATCACCCATTGTTGACATAGCTCAGTCTAGCTCAGTATAGCTCATTCTAGCTTGTAATATATACTGTACATAACATTTGAGTCATACTGTATATTTCTATGATTCAGTCCGCCTCTCTTCTCCCACCCACTATTTCTGCCTCTACTCTCTTTCCTGGTGTACCATAACTTTAGAGGTGAAATCAATACTTACAAATCGATATTCCGATACTGCACTAAAACTGAACTGTTTCGCGCACTCAGATTTTTGTAGTCAAAGGTTAAACTGGAATTTGCCATTAATTTTCGCCATTCACTGGTATTTATGTGGCCTTAGGGTAGTAAATAGCAAAAGACACAAAACTACAAAGGTCATGCCATAAACCGATCAATACAGTTCGCATTGTCATACAGTGTCACATCGCGACTTAGACCACCTATGGTGGGGACAGGTGATCCGGACTTGCCGATTCCAAACCTGCCAGTCGTATAGTTAAATAAATTTTTCCAGTTATATTGTATATTACCATAATAATGATATTTAAACAATAAACTAAACCCTGTATAATATTGATAAGCGAATGCGCTAAATACAGAACTGTTAACTTTAATATAGGTACGTCTTGAGTGCGAGTTGTATGTATGACAGAACTGGTGGGGGCCTAGCTCAGTGGTAGCGCGCTGGGCTTCCAACCACTGGGTCGCGGGTTCAATTCCCGGTTGACCCTATGTTTGATGGCTGTTTCATCCTTCATCTCATTGCCATGGTCCCTTCCTGTCCTAATTAGCCTAAATGGTGCAGAAATACAGGACGTAAAGCCCGAATCCACCACCACATGTATGACAGAACAGTGTGTATGACAACTGAATTATAGATGTTCATATTTTGTGAAATATAAACAATTAACAAAATCCTATAAGGAAATGCCCCATCGAAATATGTATGTCTGAGTGCGATAAGTATATCATAAGACTGAAGTGTGCTTATAACGGAATTATGAATGATAAATTTTCATATATTTGTATAATATAAACAAAACCTTTTTTATAAGGCAGTCTTCCCGAAGTTCGAATGTCCTTTGCCGGACCGAATGTCAAAACGAGCCCCTGTCTTTACGAAATATCATTGTAAAATAGGTTGTCTTTTGCCGGACCGAATGTAATTTTGCCGGTCAGGTCCGGTGGTCCGGCGTACTTCGGGAAGACTGAATTAAGGAAATGCACTGACTACTTGGAAATATGTATGTCTTGAGTGCGAGAGTTGTATCATAAGACTGAAGTGTACGTATAACGGAATTGAATTATACGATTAGATCAGCTCGGAGCATAGAAGGAGGAAAGACGACGTATGATTCAGCGACTGGGAGGGATAGGAAGGGCTCCAGATCCTATCTCTGTAATTGCGAAGCTTATTGAATGATCTGCAGATGCGACAGTTTCACAAGAACGGCCGATCCCTCGCGAAGGCCGGGATGCCTAGAGGATGAAGAACTCGGAAGGAGAAGTGATGGAGTGATATAGAAGAATGTCCGGTAGTGGTTATATTGCACTGTGATATTTAGACTTACTTCCTATATCATTGCTAGCATTGGTGTAAATATGAAGTATTTCATTAACGCTAAGTAATATTGCGAAGTAATATCTAGAAGTAATATAATAATATGACGCGGGCACTCTTCATAAGCTACATCCACGATGGATGTCGATCGTATGAGACGTTAAATTGGAGGTGCCTTGAACTCGGTGTGTATGCTGAGGCAAGTAAAAGACCCCACCCGTGGGGTAAATGTGTAACATGGGTGGTCTCCTCTCCAACCTCATCAATCAACCCTTGATAGCGGCAAGAACTTGCATTGGAGGGCTGTACTTACCGTATCTACCTATCTTGTACTCGGTGTCTTTGCTGAGGCAAGTAAAATACCCCATCCATGGGGTAAATGTGTGACATGGTGTGGAATCCAAGTAATTAATTGATGTTGATAAGTGAAAGGTATAAGATGAGATAATCCCTTTATTGTCATAATTAATATGAAATATATGCATAATATTATTTATATATGTATAATATGTTACTAAGTATTTGGATAGTAAAATTTGAGTGATGAAGTGAAGTCTACAACTCAAGTTATAAATGTTGTATTTAGAATTTGTCTGTACTATGACATGCACTTGACTAGAATATGCTGACATAACTTTCATGCTAATTGCAAATGTGTTTTTGACATCATAATTCCATAATAGGCTTGCTCGTCTTTTATACTTTAACAAAAAATGAACTTTTCTGCTGCCAATTAAGTATAATTGTCTTGTTTACTTGCTCTCATTTGTCTAGATAAGTGTTTAGTTTTTTAGAAGAATTTTTGTAAACAATTTTGACCTTGTTCAAATCATGTCACTTTTCACTTCTAAACTGCGCTTGAAACATTATGTTTTTACCAATTTTGTATTTATGTTCTTTTTAAATGTGATATTTATATCATATTTGATTTTATTGTTATCAGGGCCAATTGTGAAACAGCATTTTTGTCTGAATTGTTACCCTGAATAAATATATTTTATCAATCATTCAATCAATCAATCAATCAATCAACCTATTTATGACATTTTGATTGACTTGCAGCAATGCTGTCCCATTTTGTGATTTTAATTGATTTACCCTAAACAATGGAAATCAAATGGGAGCTAAGTGAACATAGTGGTAAGCCTGGTTTCCCAGCAGTGATACTGGGTGAATGGATTCAAAGCCCACTCCCTGCTTTGTTTATCGTTTGTTTATGAGCCACACCTCAGTCCCTGTGTCATCAGTGTTCAATGTATCAAGGCTGGGTCTGAAGCTTAGTCACTAGTCAGTTTATATGACCAGCTACCAGAGACAGACGTAATGATGAGATGATAAGGCTGCTTGGAGTCCATGTCACACATTTACCCCGTGAATGGGGTCTTTTACTTGCCTCAGCAGTCAGCATAGACACCGAGTAAAACGTCTCATGCGATCGACATCCAGCAGAGCTGGGATGAAGTTCATGAAGAGCGCCCGGGCCGGGGATCATCCGTTATAAAAGACCTTCACATTCATCAAGATGAATTGTGGTGTGATGGAGGTTTATTTTGGTTAAAGCACCATACAAATGCGCTTCATGTACAATAATCTTAAATGTGCAAGAACTTGCCTTAGAGGGCTGCACTCCGAGCGGAGAAAATTTGAGACATTTAGAGGTCAAAATTATGCTATCAGTATTCGAAGGAAAAACATCATTTATCAAACCTGCCATGTTTTGCAAAATCTATCATGCGTTTTCCAATCATGACAAAATATAGAGAGATATTTATTATGATGGCTGTCAAATACCAAGAAATCTATGAGTGATGGGCATTGATGGCAGCTGGCATTGGGAATATTGTATGAATTATTGGAATATATCGTCGAGTCACTGGTCATATTGGACATATTTGTCATGATATGAGATGTTGTGATGTGAGACCCAAGTCATGCAGATCTATGTGTATTTTCAAAATATTTCAATTGCTATGTTAGAATTGGAATTTTCATAAAAAATATGCATTTAGTATCGGGATATAATTTTGTTAGTTTACTTGGCACATGCATAGCCTGCTCTTTGGGAATTACTGAAGTGGTCTTAATATCGAAGTGGTCTTAATTCTGGGCTTTACTCATGCAGTGGAACCCATTTAAAGACCACCTCACTACTAAGACCACCTCACTATTAAGACCACCTCACTATGAGGACCAGCTCACTATTAGGACCACCTCACTATTAGGATCGCCTCACTATTGAGACCACCTCAGTTAGTGGGTCACTAGAAAGACCACCTCACTATTAAGACCCATTTTTAGACCTAGTGTATTCCTATGCGAGCGAGGGCCTAGCTCAGAGATAGCGCTCTGGGCTTCCCACCACTGGGTCCCGGGTTCGATTCCCAGTCGAGCCTAAGTTGGATGGCTGTTTCATCCTTCGTCTCATTGCCATGGTCTCTACCTGTCCTAATTAGCCCATCAGGTGCTGAAATACAGGACGTAAAGCCCTAATCACACACTCACACACACACACGCAGTATATTCCTATGCCATTGTATTTTACCTCACTATTAACTTAGTATTGAGAACACCTCACCATTAAGACCATCAACTATTTGCACCAATTAAGGGCTTAATTGCGAGGTTCCACTGAAGTTTAACAAACAATTACTGGACCATTGAAATGTTCTCAATATTGGGTGGCCTGCTTTGTGAATTTTCTCTGTATTTAGATGATATATATTCTTTGTAGGAGCCCTGTATATACACCATATATAAGCCTTAGAGTGTCCTACATCAATGTTTGTGTATGCTATTGACGTTATGCCGTTTGGTCTGGCCTTAAGGGAAAGTAGCAGAGGATCGAAGGCTAGCCAGTAGCTATTTTAGTCTGCCATACCCGTATCAGTTTTACTCCTGGGTCAAGATTTTATCTGTACACTAGAGATAGATCGAGAGCTTTTAAGGGTTAGGTTTGGATTAGAACTCTGGGCTGCTGGCTGGTAGAATGGTTGATGGGTAGTGTATGGGATTGTCATGTTGTGGGTTAGAAACGTTCTTTTATTGTAACTTGGCAGTGTTTGGGAATGTACAGTACCGTGTAAAAGTCTTGAGACACCCTAAAGCATTATGTGTTATTTGCTCATATGCAGACCTTCATCTAAACAAGTGATCCTGCACTATACTAGTAAGAAAAGTTTGACAACTTGTATTTGTGTTTAAGGTACCCCTTTTAATGATGTTAGGACGTAATTGCAGTCAAATTACTGGGCAGCCTGTAAGAGCCAGTTCATTGAGTTATATGCAAAATGGATAGATAGATAGATATGGAAAGTGCAACCCTCTTAGTCAAGTTAAACAGAAATGAACCAGAAGAAACACAAATTTCTTCTCTATTATCGTTTTCCTATTTTACTATGTCTGTAATATGGTAAGTATGTTCAACCCTGCAGGCCACTATTTCCTTGCTGTAGAATCAATTTGAGGATGGCTCAAGACTTTTGCACAGTACTGTAAATAACAAATGTTGTAGGTTTATGCATGTGTGTTATTAGGACTGTAGTCAGTCAGTCAGTCAGTCAGTCAGTCAGTCCAGGAAAAGAGAGATAGATAGATAGATAGATAGATAGATAGATAGATAGAAACATAGATAGATAGATAGATAGATAAGATAACATTGCAAATCATTAAAGTTGTCATCCTACCATATGATTAAATCATATTGATCAATTCACATCATAAATGTCGAATTATACATCTTTAGAAACATAAATTTCTTAATTTGTCATTAAATTCAAAAAGTCCATTTGAATTAAAACAAATGTGAAGCAATTAAAACAGTGTTGACATAATGTCATGGACTTAATTAACTCAATCTAATTAACACATTCCAACAGTAAATTAATTGTTCCATTGTTTGTCATGGTAAAAGGAACTCGGCTGTGAAATGAATATGACACACAATGGGATTGTTTTGAGTATTATGTGATTGATTGTGACGTCATAACAATTATGCACTAATGGATTGTTGTCATGGCAGCTTGGAATTCATAGTAGAATTGTTTTTTTTTTTGAAAAAAAATAGAAATTCAGAATGAATTGAATTAGCAGTGGTACTAATAAATTTTAGTTTCTACTGAATACTTCACCCATCAAAGATTCCAGATAGTTTATTTCCACAAAAAAACAATTATTAAAAATTTTTTTAGTAATATCTATATAGGATTTCACATATGAATTTACTGTGGAGCGAGCTCTCCCAAAGACAATCAGTTGTCGCTAACTGGGAGCTCCCTGTGTTGTAAGTGGGAAACCTCTGCCTACCAAGCTGTGAAATGCAATTAAATTATTATATTATGGTCTTATTTGCGATGAAGTGGGGGGGGGGGGGGGGGGGAAGTTGTCCAAAATGGTTCCAACATTCAAAATTACATTACTTTAGATTATTCTTTATAATTATGGTATCGAAAGACAGTGGTGACCCCTATATTTATTACAGAGCAATAAACAAATTTATCTTCTCATACAGGCCTATTTTTGGGACAAATATAGATAATAAACGACATATATCTAGGCTTCAGCTAAATGTTCGTCATGATCCTCTTGGCGAAATTTATGTAACTGTGGCTAAATTAAATGCTTGTGTGGCGAAAATCTGTCAAACTTAGTGGCGAAAATGCCTCTCAGATGTACACAAGGGAAACTGGGAATTAGAAACTTATGAAAGCTGCTTCAAATAATGGTGGCTGAACTGTCTTTGTTGTGGCAAAAAACATTTGGACTGCTTTAGCCACCGTGGCTAAGGCTGGTATTAATTTAGAGGAAGCCTAGACAGTATAATATACTTCTGCAGACAAATTGTACATGTAATGGCACTAAATTCATTCTAAATATATTTTTTTAGTTCCTATATTGTTTTTTGGTGGAGATACCTTGAAACTACCACTAACTTCTGCCACTGTGATTTGTGTCACATGAGTGTGACGTCACAGGCCACGAGATTTGGCCCCCCAGATACCCGGATGTAGGATCAGAGGGGGGTTGCTGATAAAATGTCAATATTGGCCACTGCCCAACCCCCTAGTGAGAAAGGGTTGTCACTGGCAGCTTCGGCGGAATAATAGAATCAGAAGAGTTCTCTTAGAGACACCGTAATTGAAGATATTGGTCATATGCAGGAATACAGCAGAGCCTTGCTTTAGACCGCCTCACTATTAAGGCCACCTCACCATAATCAGCAGATTAATACAATAAAAAAAAGTTAAAATATTGTGGAACTGCGCTTTAAAATCACCTCACTGTTAACATGAGGCAACTTAAAAATTAGACCGAAATTTCGAGCCAATTTTCATGTTTCTTTGAGGCCCACCCTCCAAAAATATAAAAATAAAATAAACCCTTGCGATTAAAATTCATCATAATTTTTCCACTCTTATAACTTAAGTATGGCATAGCCATGTTCTAAGATTGTCCATTGTATTTAACCTCACTACATCATATATTGGTATTAAAACCACCTCGTCAATAAGACCAGTAAAGATTGTAGAAATAATAACATAAAAATGTACTGGGTGGAAGATCTATGGTCTTGGTAGTGAGGTAGTCTTGTAGTACCAGGGATCTCTCCCAACTTTGAAAATTATTAGCCACAGTCGGATAGATTGTACAGTAAAAGGTCATCTGAAAATTAGCCACAAATGATAAAGTACAAAATTAGATTAGCCACATGGCTATTGGATTAGCATAATGCTACCTGGCTAATGCTAGAGAGAACGCTGTTGTACCATATACAGCTAAGACCAGTGTCCAAAATCGTATACCAACATACAATCAAACAGTCAAGACAGTGAACATTTACGAGGTCTACCATTAGCAGCAAGTAAGCAAATAATCAAGGAACTGAGCAAACAATTCACTGCCCTTTAGCAGCAAGTAAACAACCAAACAAGGAAGGTAATTACCAAGCAAATAGCCAAGCAACTGAGAATTTATTTTTTGTAATCAAGCAACCAACCAGCCAGGCAAACAAGCAACCGACCAGGCAACCAACCAGCCAGGCAGGCAACCAACCAGCCAGGCAGGCAACCAACCAGCCAGCCAACCAGCCAGCCAACCAGCCAACCAACAACCAACCAACCAACCAACCAACCATAAACAATAAACAAGCAACCGATCAACCAAGCAACCATGCAAACAAGCAAACAAGCAAGCCATACTTTTGTAGAGCATGAACATTGAACTGAAGCAGTAGTCAGTCTATGGGGTTACAGTGCCATGGCAATGGCATGGCAGGGGTCAATTTCACCCTTGTCTCTGGAGGTTAATGGCTATTTTGCCTGCTGTCATCTTTTTTGCATGTCTCACTAAGATTTTTCTTTGCTTTTTACTCTGTCTTCTTTATGCTCACTTATATTCCTTTAGTTTTTGTTTTCCTGCTCTATGTTGGAAATGGTGTAGTAATGATATTAATATGGTTATGATTCATAATTCTTAACATTGACATTGTTGGATGATGTATTTTACAGACTGTAAAAGAAATTAGACAATTGTGGTGATGTCAATCAGTTGGATTTTGATAGATGGGTTAATAACCTTTGTATTGTAGATAATACTTGAGCAATTGGATGACCTTGCTATACACCTGCTGTTATCAATGGTTATAGTATGTTGTTGTATGCCATTATAGTTTACTGTTGTATGATGATCAGTTTTGAGTAAATGCAACTGATATATAATATACAGTACGACCATAAAAAACGTCATGTCTAATATGATCCAGACTGAGCAGGTAGTTTTGCCTTGAGCAGCTGTGTAATCTCCAAGGCCTCGTGTGCACCCCAGGCACGTTGACCTACTGGCTTAATCTTATAATGCTAAATATGGACATTCATGCTGGTCACTGAAGTGCACTTCAAATAGCCCTGCAGCTGGGTGGTCTAGTGTGGAAGATATTTACCAAGCTCTGTTGAAGGTCCTGGGTTCGATTGCTTACTAGGAATTAGACCGAAAAATTGCTGTCATTTGCAAGCGCTCCGGTAGACTGTCGTAAGGCAGTTTGTCGGACTAACTAGGAATAATTTTGAGCTACATTTGAAGTGACAATGTTCCGAATAGGATGTTGTGTCAGATGGAATTGTTAGTGTACATCACTGCTTAATGAATAAATAATTATTGATAGATATAATGGGTGTCTATGCTAAGGCAAATGAAAAACCCCACCCGTGGAGTTAATGTGTCACATAGCATTTACTCCTAGCCGTATCATCTCATCATTATGTCTGCGTGCAGCTCAGATGTCAAATGCTGACTAAGCTTGACACCAGTACTGTCCATTAGCTTAGAGAGGCCTCCCACACATAGAGAAAAATACATTTTAAATATTTCTTTACTTGTTTATTTTTCTATTTGTCTATGTATGTTTCAAACAATGTCTGTATATGAAATGTGTGTCTCTTTGTGTAAATAAATGTCTTTGTCTGTTGGTCTGTCTCCGATACAATGCAGAAGTTACTTAAATGAGCCTAAGTTGGATGGCTGTTTCATCCATCATCTCATTGCCATGGTCCCTGCCTGTCCTGATTAACCCATCACTGCATCAGGTGCACAAATACAGGACGTAAAGCCCTAATCCACCACCACCGGAACAAAATAGGTGGTATTTAATATCGGGTACTTTTTTTAAAGTCTATTTGTCAAGAATTTTTAGGATGTGCCTAGTACAGGACTTCTACGTTTACGAGGCCACGTCGAAGAACCCAACCAATTGACCTTAATCGTGCAATGAAGAAATAGCGGGTTAGAATTGTTAATTAATTGCTAACTACTGGAATGGCTCGATAATGGCCCAAATGTGCCCTTAATACAGTTAATAGCGGAAATGTTTTGTAGCACCGTAAGTGATAATGCAGCATTTCCATGGATAACAGCAGTTAGAACTGTAGTTCTCTGATTCACTTGCTCACGGAACTTGTTTCAGTCTCAGAAATCAAGAAAAGTGTGAGGGGATTAGCTTAAATTGCCTTTGGCAGCGGCTGAGAAGGCTTCTTTGACACATTGCCAATATTAACCAATCAGAGAGCAGCGCAGCAGAAAGCCCGGGGCAGTCTTCATTAATTGGGTCACTCTCAGCCAATCAGAAGGCAGCTTCTTCATTAATTGGGTCACTCTACCAATTATATGCTTGTCTGCATCTCATCCAAGCCCATCAATAATCACACTGGGAGGCTTTTAATCAACAACAGCTAACAGACTGTTCTTTTTTTGTCCAATAATTCCAATTACGTAACCCCCCGAGACGCACAGTTGACCTAATTCGAAACGAGGCTGCGCAATACGAAATGTTTACCTTTGGAGGTAGAGCAACAATTGTGTATATTCCTAAAAAATACCCAATAAGAAAAGAAAATAGAAAATTGTTACCTACGGGCAATGAATTATCTGTAAACAAATAAGGTATGCTTGATTTGGTCATAGAAAGGAATAAGTGAATAAGTAAATAAATAAATAAAATGACTGAGGAAATGTCGCGTTGAAGAATGAAATTTAAGATAGATAGATAGATACATGATGTTGTCAGCCATTAAACTAGTCAGTCAGTCAGCTAGCCAACCATTCAGTCAGTCAGCATTGTCAGCCAGTCAGCCAGCCAGCCAGTCAACCAGCCAATCAGCCAGCCAGCCAGTCAAAACCTTATATACTGTATGTAGCATTCACCTTGACCATTGTTGACCATAATATACCATGCTCTAATCAAAGTCAGTCAGTCAGTCAGTCAGTCAGCCAGCAAGCCAGTCAGTCAGTCAGTCAGTCAGTCAGTCAGTCAGTCAGCCAGCAAGCCAGTCAGCCAGCAAGCCAAAACCTCTTTTTTTAGAATTTTTATTTAGCATTTACCATGACATACCTCGCTCTAACTTGGATCTTTCACATAGCATGACTTGCTATAAAACAGAGGCCATCATGCAGTCATCTGCTATTTTCTAATTTTGGCTTCTGTCGATCTTGAAAAAGGATTCAGAAAAGGGCATCTGTTTCAGGAGGCCATGACACTGAAAAGATTACGCAACGCTTTTGTCACGAGGCAATCAGTCACGTGCACTTCCTAACTCATCCATCTTGCTTATTTTATCTTTCTGGCTTTTTTTCTTTCTCTCTATTATTTCTTTCTCTCTCCTTCATCTTTCTCATTCAAAATTTGTCTACCGAGTGTCACATTTGGGAAATGTCCGCTTTTCGAGAGAATAAAAATTCCCAATTTCCTCTCGTTTTATTCTCTTTAAACTATTATTTCCTCTTCTCATAAATCTTGTTTTAATATCAATTGAAAATCTACCTCTTGTCGTATTACCCTGCAGTATTACCAGTTATGATGTTTATTTTTAATCCTTTTTATTTATGTTACATAAACATTTGTTTATCTAAGGTTTCTACTACTCTACCCATGCACCAAATATAATTAGAACGCCCCAGAATTTTACATTTTGATTTAGTTGTAGTGGTGGTGGTGGTGGATTAGGGCTTTACGTCCTGTATTTAGGCACCTGATGGGCTAATTAGGACAGGTAGGGACCATGGCAATGAGACAAAGGATGAAACAGCCATCCAGCATTGGCTCGACCGGGAATTGAACCGGGGACCCAGTGGTTGGAGATTTAGTTGTAGTAGTATTAGTATTTATTAAAGTCTCACCTTTTATGGCAATAAGAACCCAAATAACATACAGTTAGTTTCATAAAATACGGTCGACTCTAGCTGTCTGTAGTGACCTGTGCCTGGCTGTGGTCTAAACGTGCTAAAGCCAGCTGCTTCTGTCCACTTCTATAGCTAATAATCGGCCTACAGCTATCACCAGATAAATATAAACCTTGGTAAATGTAGAAATTAATCTAATATATCATAAATATGTATTTCTAGATCCGGTTTTGAGTAGCCAGCTATGACAGCTTTGTCTAGTCACTCGAAAAGAGTTGTGCAAGACTACTAAAATCACAATTTAAAAACCAAGTTATAAAATCAGTAACACATCAAAACCTACATAGAATAATAATACATTAAGAGCCATATAAAAACATTCTGCGATTTTCTAAAATATTTTGGCTGGCTTTGTGATGCCTGTGATTACTTATATCTTTCAACTGTAGAATAAACTTAAATTTTAAACCTAATGCTTTGATTTTAAACGGAAAGATTAGGTTTTCCATTTTGAAGCGTTTTCTAAAATGATCAATCGCCCTCTCACAAATGTCCATAATTCACTAATCACTAGTTTTAGGCAGCGCAGTGTTAATGGGATATGGTCTGTAGTACTGTATCGATAGTCATTGGCGTATTATGAATGTAGACATATATTATTATAAGCTTTATTCGTATAAAATATACAGTATAAAATTCAAGATTAATAACAAAAACAAAATATTTAAAAACAATGATTCGCACCAAAAAAAAAAGAGGGTAGCAAAAACCCCAGATAATCAATTTGTGGCTAAATGTTCTATTATATCACAGATATCTTTTTTACTGAGACTAAAGTCTTCACACAACTCATCCCTGATATGAATTAAATCCATGATTTGAACACCAATTAATTGGTCACTCTCTAAAACCGTTTTGTAGTAATTCTCTTTTACAAGTTTACTAATACAGCTTGAACTACAATTAATCACACCACGTGGCTTTATACCATACTTATATATATATCAGTGTGAGTCACTGGATAACATTTCTTTTTAATTTGTTGTTTCAGTGTTTATGTTTATTTGCTGTGTATTGCATAAACATCTGTTGCGGCCTTCTGTGTTGTTGGTAATGTTGATTGTAAGGACACATTTCAACTGATTGTGCAGAAAACCCATATTGGGGCTAAGGTAAAGATGATAAAATAACTAGGACAGATACACGAAGAGAAATGGTTGCAAATCAATGGTAAATATATTCAGACAGTCAGACAGACAGACATGTAGATAGACAGCGAGACGGATAGACAGATATGGAAGATAGACTAGCAGACGCGGAAGCATTCACTAAGAGAATAGAAATTTTTTTTGAAATTGATGCATATTTGTCTATAGCACAACTCCCAAGAAGTTTTACATGACTTTGAATATAGGATTTTTCATCAAATTTCTGCTATTATCAGATTTTACACTGGGTAAATGGAATTTGTTGCTGTTTCATCTGTTTGTAATTCAGACAGACGGACGGAAAAACAGACAGCGCAACGGATAGACAGATTTGAAAGATAGACTAGCAAGCACAGAAGAATGTACTAAGAGAAGAAAATGTTGATCTTTGCAAGAAACACTAAAAGATGGAAAACCTAATCTTTCCGTTTAAAATCCGAGCATTAAGATTAGGAATTAAGTTTTTTTTCTACAGTTAAAAGATATTAGTAATTAATAATTAATTGATTTTTTAAAATTTTGAATCCCAAATATACGTTGGTCCAGTTTTGAACCTTGTAGAGGCCCTTTTCAAATAGAGATTAGGAGTCTTGGCTTGATATCAAGATAAAACGGTATTTCTGTATTATATAATACAGACAGAGTCACAGAGATTACATAACATTTGTATGAGTCAGCTTGATTTCCCACTAACCTAAATTGACTTTAAAGTTCTGAAAAAAAATAAAAATAAAGTGGCAAAAACAGGATATGCTCTCCATACGAGGAAACCGGAAGCTGGCACAAGCTGCTCTACAGCGGAAGTGAGGTCAACCTCCCTGTGTGGAGAGTTGCAACAAAGGCCACGTGACAAAATCAATCAAGAGTTGATTGATCAATCAGAGTATTGATTGGATTTGGCACATATCAGACATTGGCTGACAATAACATTTGTTAACAAACACAGGGGGTCTGTATGCTGCTGGGATGGTATGACACGTGACAGCTGACATGTGTGGTGGGCAGATGTGTAGGAAGTTGTACAGAGCTACAGCAGGGTAGGCTACTAGGCTGGTAGTAATGGTAGATGTTGTTGGGTAGTAATCGCACGTATTAATAGTAGTAGTAATAATAGTAGTAATAACAGCAATAGTAGTAATATGACCATGACAAAAGGTAATAGTAGTAATGGTAATAGTAGTTACTTGGGTACAATGGGTTGTAATTACATATTCCCAATGTTCAATACTGACAATAATATATTTATAGGAATTGGATTGTTTGAATTATTTAGCTAATTTTACATGACATGGTGCTAATTTTTACTTTACTGGATTAATAGAAATATATTTGAAAAAACTGACAAGTCTAAGAAAAATAACCATGTATCGATGATAAATACCCTTTTAATGAAAAGAAAACCCATATATCCATGAAAAAAAAAGACAAGAAAAAAAATAACCCGCGTATTGAACCATTGATAGAAAAAAAAAATCTGCCTTATTCATTGAGTGAAAACTTGTATCGATCAAAATATTCATTCGGTGCGGACGAGGAAAAAAAGAAGAAAAAATATATTATGAATGGAACCGATATTATCCATAAAAGAACTCGTAGATGCTTCTAGTGTAATTTACGCTTACATCGTACGATTTAGGGTTAATTTTATCATGAATTGATAATATTATTTAGTTATTTATGATAATCATGTAAATTGTATATTCATTGCACCTTTGTTTTTTATTTAATAACTTGTGCTAACGTGTTGGAAAAAAAACAATTATCTTCAATAAAGGAAACCTTATGTATTCATAGAAAATAACTTACGTATGGACATAACAAAAAACTAAATGTTTTCCTAGAAAAAAGAAAAAAAATATACAAAAACGTATTTATGTAGACATAGGTGAGACTAATCTGTTATGGAGCAAATGACAGCTAATACATTTTGTATATTATATGCCTTTCTTCATAACATAGCCAAGAGGCAATACAGGGAATTGCCAGAAGAACACAAAAGCCCCCGCTGACTGATGTTCTGCCAATCGAATTCACCCTCATAAATGCCTATATGTTCTATGCAAGAGTGGCTGAATTACATTTGGATTTCCTATTGCACAGTGTGCTGTTTGGCAAATTATGTGGGAAGTGATTTTTTTTGTGGGTAGTAAATTGATAATAGTGATGATATATTCATGATGTTTTAGAGAGTGTTTATTTTAACGTTTATCGGGGAGAGATAGACAGACAGATGCAAATGGGGACAGACAGAAAACAAGAAAGTGAGGCATAGAGCCTTAAGAAGCACAATACAGAGAATTAGATAGCACATTATCCTGGTCATAATGGTGAGGTTGTCTTAATAGTAAGGTGGTCTCAAAACAGAGATCCACTGTAAGTTATGTTAGAATGAGACCACCACAATATTAGATATATAGATAGATGGATAGATGGATAGATAGATGGATAGATACGGAAAGTGCAGCCCTCTAAGGCAAGTTGTTGCCGCTATCAAGGGTTGATTGATGAGGTGAGAGAGAGGAGGAGTCCACCCATGTTGCACATTTACCCCATGGGTGGGATAATTTACTTGCCTCTGCAAAGACACCGAGTACAAAGGACGCCGCCAAGTTAATGTCTCATCCGAACGACATCCAGCTGAGATGTTGCTCTTATATTCACGTGGTTTTAAAAGGAGTGGTCTTGAAGCAGGGTTTCTATTTTATGCGATTTAATAAATATAGAAGTCTACCTCACTATTAAGTGCGCATCAACCATGATGCAAAGCATTTTTCACAGAGCGGTCACATTTATACAAACAGACCACAAATATAAAGGACAAAAACCAAGGACAAAAAATCAGGACAAGTATCAGACCCTAGGGGTTGTGGCCTGGACAAAAAATGAGCCTGGTCCACATAGACCCTGCAGGCTATCGGTACTGACCAGTCATGTGACAGCTCTCAAAGGTCATCTGACAGGTCACATGACATGTCACGGGGCGCCCCCTGGAGTGTATTAAGCTAACTAAGAGCCTGGAGGGAAGGGGGTTGGATATATGCAAGTGGATAAATGACATTGCTCTGTTGTGTTGAACTGAGGGGATTGGCTCCGATGTACTGTAGTACCTCTGATATGTTTTTAACTATGTATTTTTAACTATGTATTTAACTGTGTATTGTACACGGGTTGATATGAGAGCGGGGGCCTAGCTCAGAGGTAGTGCTCTGGGCTTCCAACCACTGGGTCCCGGGTTCGATTCCCGGTCGAGCCTAAGTTGGATGGCTGTTTCATCCTTCATCTCATTGCCATGGTCCCTGCCTGTCCTAAATAGCCCAACTGGGGCAGAAATACAGGACGTAAAGCCCTAATCACCCACCTACACAGGTTAATTTGAGATTGAATATGTTTACTTACAGCTATTGTCATTGAATTGTAATTAGTGGTGAGATGATGATCAACTCGGGAGTCAAAAGTCGGTAATTTCACGCCAATAATCAAGCGCTTAGATGCAAAGATGTGCAATCAATTTTAATCAGAACGCATCACTAACCAGTAGGGAACAAATTATTAGATATATGATCCATAAATGTATAATTTATCTTGCAATATTGATTAAAATCTATATTAAGTTGGATGTCGTGATGTATATCGTTACAGGACGTTCAAACTGATTATTAACTGATCATCAGTCGGTTTCCCACCGGTTTGGAGAATGAAACGACTCCCGCCACTAATGGTATTAAGAGTAGTCTCTGACACCATTCGTGTCTATGTACTTGCAGTAGTCTCACGTTATTTCTAATGAGGTAAAGTCACTTTGAAATCGCTTTGACAAGTTTGTTGTATTAAATCGGGTGGGGACTTTCACTGCCTGGCTGAGTCTCTTTAATAGAACTTATGCATGACTGGAAAATGCTTGTATACAAAATGCAGCCTCATCTTCCATCTACATCTTGGCTCATTGACGAAATGTGGGGTGTCCTCATATCTGTAGACATGTTTCTATTGTATGTTCTGCGTTGCACTATCTATGTTTCTCTCCACGTGCATGACGGTCTGAGAGGCCCATGAAATATGAATGAAGGTCTGCCAGTTATGACATGAACACCTTAGCTAATTGACAAAATGCTGGGTGTCTTTATCCGTTTATCTTCACTGTCTTATTCTCTTTCTTAAATTGTCTGTCTGTCTGTCTGGTCACATGCATGACTGTCTGACATGCACATGAAAGACACCTGAATGTAAGCTACATATTCTATCAACACCTTAACTAATTTACAACATGTTGGCTGTCTTAATATCTGTATATACATGTCTGTCTTATTCTCTGTCTATGTACCACAGTCTGTCTGTGATTCTGTCTGTCTCTCCAGATGCATGACTGTCTGACACGCACATGAAAGATGCATGAAACCTGCCACATATTCCATCCGCACCTCGGCTTGCTTGCTAGCCCGCTCGAGATCAGCGGCTCTTGTGAATTTTTCTTCTTTTGTTGCGTCCTCGTAAACATCCAGTCGAGCGAGGAGACTTCCTCATTCACTGAAGCCAGCGGATGTTTGTGCCTTCCGAGTTTATTGTGTTTGGGAAACGTTGGAGACCTGGGTGTTATGAACGATATAGTTTACAACTACAATTTGTAGTCACTCAAATTCCGTCTCAAAATGTTTGTTGCGGAAAGGCATAATTCACACTTACATTGTATGATTTTATTTTGTTTTATGGTAATGTGCTTTTACTTATATGTAGGATAATCACGTTGTTGTTATGAATAACTTAACGGCGATGATTAGCGCTAACCTTATATGTGTTGTTATTGGTATGATGCATATAATATAGGCCTAACTTAGTCAGACAAACGGACTTGTGCCATACTTGTAAACGTAACGGTAAATGACAGAAGGTTTCGGTCTAAGTTCACTTTGTCACCACAATATAGGAAAATGGAGCTTTCTTAGCTGATTATTCGCAGATGACGGTAAAATCTCATCTTCCAGTACAGTCACCTATGAATCAAGATCATTGAAGTATCAGACTCTATGGTATCCTCAAGGGTCGTCATTGATAACAATTTTTCATCGATGAAATAATTTTATCGAAGGTCCACAATTTCATGAAAAGGACCCACCCAACGCCAGCGGCTGGCTACTGCAGTACCATTTTAAAAATCAAAATGGCACTAAAATAAATTGCATTATCAATATTGTTGTTTGGAAATTGTTTTGTTTTTACATTGCTATGTTTCACTGCTATGTTTATACTAAAAGTGAATAATGTTTCTTTCTGTTTTCAGGTAAGCTTGAATTCCTTTCTATGGAAACTTCACATATATATTCATTGGTACTGGTGAGTTGACTTTGTGTATCAATTTATTGAGTCTTTGTTGAGTGTATTACTATGAGTTATATACTCTGGCTGTAAATGAGAATTTCATCAATAACTAAATAGTTATGTGGCAAATATGGGACAGGAATAGATGACACGATTGATTAATTCTTAGAATTTAGGGGTTAACGTATTAAATATTCAAACGGGTAATATATGGTTGGATTAGTATGTTCATGTGCAGGTTATGGAATAATTTAATGAGGTCAAATGTTTGACCCCTTTCCAGTTGACATAATTACAGTAGCAAATAGATTAACATGAATACTGGGTTTAAGGCAACATTGCCAGGAAGTCCATCTATCCAGTGGAACCCCATTTATTATCACTACCAAGACCGCCTCACCATTAAGACCACTTCACCATTAAGACCACCTCACTATTAAGACCACCTCACTATCAAGACCATCTCACTAGTAAGACCACCTCACCATTAAGACCATCTCACTATGAAGACCATCTCACTATTAAGACCACCTCATCATTAAGACCACCTCACCATTAAGACCACCTCACTATTAAAATCACCTCTCTGTTAAGACTACCTCGCTATAAAGACCACCTCACCATTAAGACAACCTCACTATCAAGACCACCTCACTATCAAGACCATCTCACTAGTAAGACCACCTCACCATTAAGACCATCTCACTATGAAGACCATTTCACTATTAAGACCATTTCACTATTAAGACCACCTCATCATAAAGACCACCTCACTATTAAAATCACCTCTCTGTTAAGACTACCTCGCTATCAAGACCACCTCACTATTAAGACCACCTCACCATTAAGACCACCTCGCCATTAAGACCACCTCACCATTAAGACCATCTCACCATTAAGACCACCTCACTATTAAGACCACCTCACCATTAAGACCACCTAACTATTAAGGCCACCTCACCATTAAGACCACCTCACCATTAAGACCATCTTACTATTAAGACCACCTCACTATTAAGACCATTTCACTATTTTAAAGACCACCTCACTATTACGACCACCTCACTATTAAGACCATCTCAAATTGAGGTGGTCTTAATAGTGAGATGGTCTCAATAGCAAGGTGGTCTTAATAGTGAGGTGGTCTTAATAGTGAGGTGGTTTTAATAGTGGCTCCTATTGTATTGGTCATTCAAGAAACCTCTTAAGATAATACTTGCATGACAGAAGAGAAATAATTGTTCCAATGGCTTTCAGCATTAAATGGAAATTAAAGAACAGGCATCAAATCCATATATGCAGAATATACAAGAGATCACATTTCAGTGAAATATCAAAAACCGTTGCCAAGGCAACAGGAAAGCTTAAAATACCATCTCATTCTGAATCCGATGGTATGCCTCAAATTGCACGAAATCATTCTTGAAAGATTGAAAGACAAGTAATTGCTTGTGATATAATAAATACGTAATTTATATAAATTGTGATATTATTATGTTCAATATGAAAACATTTATTATTTAAGCTTGATAAGTTTAAATTCAAGATAACCATTTAAAATATCTTATTTCTGTGATAATATTTGGCCTTCTTGACTTGTTTAAAAAAAAATTCTAAATCAAGTTTATTTGAAGATAAAACATCTTATAGTATATGACACTTGAACTGGTCACAGAGAAGCAGTAGAAATTACAATGGAATATTATACAGTGGTTATTTGCTTCAGAAATGTGTTTTTATCAGTAAGAAATTTCGGATTGTACACACCGCTGACATTTAGTGTCGCTCCATGCATTGCATACATAAAATAAAATAATAATAATAATAAATTTGAACAAAATACCCCAAGAGCATTAGTTTTGGTTCCTTCTATATACATTCTTGCGTGAAGTATTTATTTACATTTGAACTAAAAAGAAGAACCTCGCCATTAAGACTACATTATTATGTATCTTTTGTGCTAAGTTTTTTTTCCTGGTCTTAATAGTAAGGTGTCCTTTATGGTGACTAATGTGGAATACAATTAGGTCCTAAAATGGGTAAGGTGGTTTAAATGAAGATTGGTCTCCACTCAGTAAAGAAAGAAAATATAACGGTTACACTACGTTCGGCGCCTACGTTGGTGGTCTTCATGGTGAGATGGTCTTTATAGGGAGGTTTTGATAGTGAGGTGGTCCTATAGTGAGGTGGTCTTAATAATGAGGTGGTCTTAATAGTGAGGTGGTCTTAATAGCGAGGTGGTCTTGATAGTGAGGTGGTCTTAACAGTGAGGTGGTCTAAATAGTAAGGTGGTCTAAATAGTGAGGTGGTCTTAATAGCTAGGTGGTCTTAATGGTTAGGTGGTCTTATAGTGAGGTGGTCTTAATATCTATTGAGGTGGTCTTAAAGAGTGGTTCCACTATTATTAGAACACACTAGTTTGCAAGCTCTATTCAGTTTATTTATGTAATATAAGGTGATATCATAACGAAAAGCTGTATTTCCAACTATATCTTGAGGCAAATTCACGAGGCCCTTGTTTGTCTTTTATGAAAGTTTTATCAACCCAATCAACGAGGGATGGGGGTTTGATTGATTAGTTGTGGTTCAAATGCGTGACCCTGCATGACACATCCAACCCCTAAAACATGACAATCAGACAGAATTGACTCTGAGACAATGTAGTCAAAAACTCCATGCATAGTAATCAATAACAGTGCAGTTGTAGTTGGATTGTGTGGTTGTTGTTGTTGTTGTTGCTTTTAATACTGTAAATATGGTTTAATGAATCATTGATGTGTAGTCAGTAGGTATTTATACTACTAAGTATTCTTGTAGACCTTGAGTCAGTTGGGGCACATGCATTATTTTATTAATGCCAGCCCTTTATTTTGTATGAAGTTAAATTGTTTTAATGTGGTTCTGATTAACAATAAAGGCTCTTTCACAAAATAGAAAAAGAAAAAGTAAGTTAGTAAGTAAACAAGTAAATAAGTAAATAAATAAGTAAGCAAAGTCAGAAAGTAAATAAATGAGTAAGTAAGTAAATAAGCAAATAAGTGAGTAAGTAAGTGAACAAGCAAATAAGTAAATAGGTAAACGAGTGAATAAGTAAGTAAATAAATAAGTAAATAAATGAATAAGTAAATAAGTATTTATATTACTAAGTAAGTAAATAAGTAAGAACATATTTAAGTCAGTAAGTAATTCAGTAAGTCAGTAAGTAGGTAAGTAAGTAAGTAGGTAAGTAAGTAAGTAAGTAAGTAAGTAAGTAAGTAAGTAAGTAAGTAAGTAAGTAAGTAATTTAGTAAGTCAGTAAGTCAGTAAGTAAATAAGTAAGTAAATCAAACTTTATTTGGAGCCAGATAGTAAAAACAAAACTTCATTTTAACAGCCGAAGATGATAATATATTATAATAAATAAAATACAATGAGAATGAGTTAATTTATTTTTGAATGATTTTATTCACGAACCAAACTGTAATCTACTTAGTAATTACCATGCTTATTGAGCTCTAACAACCCTATTATATGAGACCACAGCTTAAGCAGGGTGGCCATATCAGCGAGGTGCAAGTGTGGTATGGATCCCATTTATTCTTTACTGTCAAATTGTCACCGAAATTGCATTTGATTGATGGGATTGAGTTGATTAGCATAATCACGATAGTGTCACCCTAGTTAGCATTTTGAGTATGCATTAGAAGAGGAGATTAAGGTGTATGTGACAAGAAAATTGAACACTATAATGGATAGATGACATTTTCTGATGTTATCATGACTTTTATTGGTAAAGAAAAGGTGTAATTTCAGTGTTGATTAGTTTGGTCGACATGTGGCGCTCCATGTCACTGTCAGCGCCCTCTCTGTGACAGTGATCACGTGACAAACTAAATGAACTTCCATGTTGATGACGTAGCAGATTTTGCTAAAGAAACTAGATAAAGAATGATAAATGGATAAAAGAAGAAATCCAAAAAAGAAGAAAACCAAAAAAAAAAAAGAAAAACTGATATAAATGAAGGTCTGACTCTAAAGGTCATCAAAGCTAAGATAAGATTAAGATTTATGTGTAATAATCACAAGAAAGCAAGAAAAAATTAAGTAAAAGTTATTGCACACCGACCGCTCTCAGTGAGATCTGGACATGGGAAGTCCAATAGGACCTGAGTCCAATAAAACTCTAATCTAATCTAAAACATAGATTTAGGATACTTTTATGTTAGCAAGATCACTCTGTTCAATTAGAGCCTAAGCTTTTTTTGCATCAAGGCCCTGAACTAATTACTAGTATGTTATTATTTTTTCAAACTGAGCTGTGTGAGTGACAGAGTAATTAGCTAATTTTTGTCACGGTTACACCGAGACCAAAGCTCTGGCGCTGGATTTTACGATTTGTAATCTAACTTTTTCCGTGATTGATATCGGTTGTGATTAAACTTGGGACCCCGCATGCTTCGACCTTGGTTGGGAACATCTAAACCACGAGCGAGGGTCATCGCTTCTAGCGGCTGTTTCAGCAGCCGTTTCGGGGTCCCAGTGACCTCGGAGAAGCGCAAAGAGCTGGAGAGTATCCCGGGCTGCTGCCGATGCCACTGCTGAAACGAGTCGTCGCTGTCTGCTAAAACGAGTCGACCAGTGAAACGAGTTGCTGGACGAACCCTCAGTCGGTTGATTGATGGTCTCGACAAACTAATCAAGCTTAGTGGCTGATTAGATTTCAGCCGCCTCCCGTTTCTCGGTTCTTTCTGGATCCAGTGAGGGCGTTTCGCAAAAAGGCTTCACTCAGCTGCTGCATGAGAGATGGGTGTGGTGTAGGACTCGGTCGGAAAAGCGTTTGCCACGCGGACTATTTTCATGTTTTTATGACACTTTCTGGAATGAATTAGGTCTGCTCTCAGATGAAATGTGGGACTGTTGGATGTCGTTTGAATGGATTCCCTGTTCTGGGCCTTTAAGCATCTTTTTAACTCAGCGACTGGTCTACAATCTAGCTTCTTATGGCAATTATCGGTTATGATTAGGCTTATAGATATAATTTGTCAGTTAAAACGCACAAATAAAACTATTTTTAGTAAGACGAAGAATGTCTCTAGTTTGAGACAACACTGCCTCATCCTTTGTTTACAATGTAAAATTAATATCTAGATATTTCAACCATCAGCGATTCTCAAATAATTTTAATTGTGTTCTCCACAGTATTATATTATACATGAACCAATCTTTATGGTCAATTACTCCGTAGATAAAATTTCATTAGAATCAAGACCATCTCAATATTACGACGAGCTGTGATTCTTTAGTGGTCTGAATCCCTGTGTGATGTGTATTACTGATGATCGCCTAATCCTTTATGATCATAAAAATATTTTCTTAATATCCTCTTATTAATAAATGACTTGCAACCGAATCAGACAGCATGTTATGAATGTTAAATGGAGTAGCGCAAGGTGCATCTATTAGGCAGTGTATATTATGAATGGGACTCCCTTTGAGGAAGTGCATTTAACCATTCTTTAGGCCTGCCTGTCAGTATAGAGAGGCCCTATGGCTAGCTTAGGCCTTTTGACAAGGCTAGCCCAGAGGGGTATCCTTCTTGGCAGCCATGATAGGCACAGACCACGTGATCATGAATCACATGACTCGTGCTTCCGGCAACCTTAAGTGAGGTCTGTGAGGATGTTGACAGAGTTGATTCTGTCCGTGTCCATCGGTCGATGTCTTGCCGAACGCTGTCCTTCTGGGCAATTTTGTCGTCAGATATTCTTCTTGACCTACATACATTGTAGACTTCATGTGCATCATAGCCGCTTTGGAAATCAGAGGAAAGCCTGGACAACTTTAGTTAGCTTTAAGGAAAACTAGGGATTCGGCAAAACTATGAAGGAAAACTCAAGGCATGTTGTAAAAACTGTGGGGGGAAAACCTATGGAATTTTAATAAAAACTACTGAGCTCATGGGCATCTCTAGATGTCTCTGTGACACAATAGGAAACTGATTTTTCCTTCCCACTTCGATATAAACCGAAATAAGGCATAAAAATGAATAGACAGATGATTAAAATGGAAATACAAAATAAAAAAGATTGGGCAACCCATAAAGAAAAATTGGAAAGGAAATTGCGTTGCAAAATGCGCATTTGTGATGTGTGATGACATCGTGATGTCCTCCCCCCACAACAGACATCTTTCAGATCCCGGCAAAATGTCTAAACTTCCAAATTACAAACCCTGTTGAAAATAACCTCCAGTTAGTTTCATTAAAAACGGTCTGTCAAACTGAACCTAGAAAAAGCTACACTACAAAACTTCTACAATATATGATGTTACCTGCCACGAGGTTCCTAAATGAAACTATCTGGCTAAAGCTGGCTATTCTAAGCCAGATCTAAACGTACATGCAGCACCATTGGTGCATGAGTTGAGAGTTACCCATATTTGTCATTTTTTTATGAGAATATACATTTCTATTGTGTATACATATTTATGATATATTAGATACATTTCTTACATTTACTAAGGTTTATATTTTTGTGAGTGGTGGTAAGCTGACTATAAGCTAGGAGTAGACAGAAGCGGCTGGCTTAAGCCAGTTATAGCTATATCCAGAAATAGGTTGCTACAGCTGTCTAGAGTCGACCATATTTCATGAAACTAACTGTAATATTGGGATTTTCAGCTGTTTCAACCCCCCCCCCCCCCCCCCCAAAAAAAAATCTCCAAGCCTTCCTACACCCCCTCCTCTGCCCTTCCAGCCCCCAGCATCTTCTTATTGGGTCAAAGTGGAGATGCAATCAGGCGGAAGGGTCACGTGGACGGCCCTGGGTACTCCACCCTTTACTCCCTTAAATGGACTCATTCCCTGATTGGGTGTACCCCTGCTCTCGTTAGACGGGCACAGTTTATCGCTGAATGCCCCCTCAATGGTCGCACTAATTGTGTTTCTTCCAAAGACCCTAATATTGCATGTTGCAGTGTAATGTATTACTGTTTAGTAATGTGTGTAGGAGAATATGTGTAGTTGTAACAACAGGAAACTCGAATTAAAAACAAAAATTTTTTATTGCTCCTTGACTGACCCCAATATTGCATATTGCAGTGAAATATACTACAATATTGTTTTGTAATATTGTAGGAGAATGTATGTGTAGTAATTACTACAACGAATGATTGAAACGTGACTTGAAGAAAGATTTATAATATAGATAATATGATGTTGTTGTACATTGTAATGTTGTAGTATGGATTCACGGAGTAATAAGACTACATTGTGAATTAGCTATATTTATGAATTTGCAATGTTCATGAAAAGATATTGTGTCAGTGAATGAAAAAAGAAAAATTGACATTGATTGCTCTATTGCTCGATGTGCAATATACATGGCCAAATGTGCCACGTGCATTTTCCACGAGAAGGATAAACGCATGGAAAACGCATGTTTTTTAACTAATTATAATGAGGCAAAAACCATGCGTTTTCCATGCCACTGGCCATGTAGCGAAATGCTGATTAGTGTACATAGCCAATTGTGCCATGTGCGTTTTCCATCGTTTGTATAAACACATGGAAAATGCATGGTTTTCGCCACATTACAATTAGCTAAAAATTAGGCATTCTCCATGCGTTTATCCTTCTCATGGAAAACGCACGTGGCACATTTGGCCATGTAGTAACTGACAATTTTGTAGTCCAAATATTGAATGAAAAAGAAAAAAAGTAAAATAAGTTATCAAGTTGTCCTGATTGGTAATTGGCTGCAGTTTTTCCAAATCTTGAACTGAACTTATTGACAACACTATTATAGTTCCAAAACATCTACACAAACACATTATTATTCCATAATACTGGAAATTTATAAAAACATGATCATTTAATTAAATTTTCTGGGGACAGTCACATTCAAGTTAAAGTATGAGAATTAATATTTTAATTAAAAGTCGTCTTTAATTTACTAGATGAGCTTAGATTCACAAGCTTGTGCATTTATTTGTAATTTAAATATCTTGCATAGTATTATGTAGATGCTGTCCTTATGCTTTCTTCCTAGTTTTTAATGGAGCTTCATAATGAATATAAAGCAAATTCGGTGTTTATTAAAGAACTAACTCAGCAATATGAACATGATATGTCCGAGTAAACATCGAGTTTATTTCACGTAACATGATCTCGGACACGTCTTTCTGAATTATTGCATATTTTATGGTGTTTATTGTGAATCGTGATGCAAAATGTTGATGATCTACTGCTATTTTATGTGTTTGTTCTTCGCGTTTGGTGGAGTAGGATAGTTATAATGTTAACATGAGAAGAATTTATATCGAGTTGTGTCCGATATAACATAATATTCGGACAATTCTCGACGGACAAAATTTTCGTTATAGCTGGGTTTTGTATGACATTGTTATTTTCAGAGGGTGGGGCCTACATTTAGTTTCATAAAATATGGTCGACTCTAGACAGCTGTAGCAACCTATTCCTGGCTCTAGCTATGACTGGCTAAATCCAGCTGCTTCCGTCTACTCCTAGCTTATAGTTGGCTTACTCCTACCACCACTGAAAAACTATAAACCTTGGTAAATGTAAGAAATTTATCCAATATATTAAAATTATGTATGTACAATAGACATGCATCTTTTCAACAAAAGATTACAAATATACTTACTCTCAACCTATGCACCAAATGGTGCTGCACAAACTTTCAGATTTGGCGTTGAGTAGCCAGCTATAGCCAGACAGTGGCTGGTAGCATTGTATAGCAGAAGTTGTCTAGCTTTGTCTAGGATTAATTTGACTGGCCGTTTATTAATGAAATGAAACTAGTTCTGTAGCTCAGTGATAGCGCCCTGGGCTTCGAACCACACTGGGTCCCGGGTTCAATTCCCGGTCAAGCCTAAATTGGATGGCTGTGTCAGCTATCATCTCATTGCAATGGTCCCTGCCTGTCCTAACTAGCCCAACAGGTGCAGAAATATAGGATGTAAACCCCTAACCCACCAATCCGTTTTGAGGGTTCTAGTTATATATGCGTCTATCAGTATTAATAAAAAATACAGAGAGACAGACAGACAGCAATACAGACTGAAAAATAGATAGACAGGGACTGGAAATTTTAAACTTCATTTGAATTCATGTCAGTCAGTTTCGGTTACTGAATTTGTTTATCACATGCTACGGCAGTTAAAAATGTATTTATACTTGGCCAAATGTGCCACGTGCGTTTTCCATGAGAAGGATAAACGCATGGAAAACGCATGGTTTTTAGCTAATTATGATAAGGAAAAAACCATGCGTTTTCCATGCGTTTAGATAAACGCATGGAAAACGCGCGTAGCACAATTGGCCATGTAGCTTATGATATATCTCATCAATTATCGTGTTAAACCAGGCATGTGTTTGTAGTAGTCACTCCATCGCTGCTTTTAATTGCGGATATATTTTAGCCCTGGTGTGTTACGGAGACTACGGTAATTGCAACCATGTTCCTACTTATAAGCACCACACCTTTGATTTATACAACACCTCTGATTTATATAGCACCAAGACCCTTATATATCAATTGATATCATTAGCATTGGATATGGGGAACAGTGTAGCAGCTCTCTAACATTGTAATATGGCTCTATTACATTGTAATGCTTGGAGGTAGATCAGTGAGAGGTGTACTATGACTCAGAGAGGTGATCTCTTCCTCATTGATGTGATGCAACTCTCTCCGAGTACTTTCGCTGCTGTAGCTCATTATCCGGAGTCCTGCCTCAGTGAGAGGTGAAAGTGTCGCGTCCAGATTGGATCAATTTAGCAAAATGAGGGATAATCAGAGAGGCAGGTTGCCATGGCAAGTCTTTTATCATCACCCCCACAATATGGTTATTAATAAGCAACATCGTAACGTAAGCCAAGCGGTTTTGGTTGTTGTGTAGGGTGTGGAGGTCTCGGGTTCAAAGTGGTGCTGCTTGGTTTGAAACACAAGCATAAATTACTGATCGTACAAATTCAGCTGGCAAATATGCCGCGTCCTGTATTTTATATATAACCCAAAGATATCCGTCGACCATGCAGACCCCTACTTCGTCGATGTTTTCTGTGATAAATACAGCATGACATAGATTGTTAAGGCACAGAATTGTCCCAAATGTAGTTAACAACTGTTGTTCACTTAAGTTATTACTTCCCGTGCTGCTATGAGAGGGAATTCCTGACTAAACTTGTGTAGGGTGTGGAGGTCCCGGGTTCAAAGTGGTGCAGCTTGTTTTGAAACACAAGCATAAATTACTGATCGTACAAATTCAGCTGGCAAATATGCCGCGTCCTGTATTTTATATATAACCCAAAGATATCCGTCGACCATGCGGCCCCCAACTTCGTCGATGTTTTCTGTGATAAATACAGATTGACATAGTCTGTTAAGGCACATAATTGTCCCAAATGTAGTTAACAACTGTTGTTCACATAAGTTATTACTTCCTGTGCTGCTACATGGCCAAATGTGCCACGTGCGTTTTCCATGTTTAAGGATAAACGCATGGAAAACGCATGGTTTTCAGCTAATTATAATAAGGAAAAAACCATGCGTTTTCCATGCGTTTATCCTTAAACATGGAAAACGCACGTAGCACAATTGGCCATGTATGAGAGGGAATTCCTGACTAAACTTGCACACTTTGTTGCCTTCTGCTCTGACGTCATCAGTAAAATGGCTGAATGGAATTCTTCTCTGTGATTGGCCCGAAGTGTGGAGCTGGGTGAGGTCAGAGCCATTTTGAGCGAGAGACCTGTCTTTGGGCCAGGAACGATGTTTACCTCGTGGTATTATTAATAGATCGAGTGCCGAAGTCGGTGAACAGTAATTTAGGCCTGTGGTTTGAGTTCATTGGTTCGATCGTCATGTCATTGGTAGATAGATAGCTAAACAGATGAATAGATGAATAGATAGATAGATTGATAAAAATATAGATAGATAGATAGATAGATAGACAGATAGGTATTTCATTGTAAAAAATATTTGTTTGTAAAATGTGAATTTTTTTCAAATAAAAGGAAGTTCCTTTCCAAATAAGTAGATAGATAGATAGGTTGGTGGGTGGGTAGGGGTGAGTAGATTGATCTACATACAGATAGATTTATTTTTTTGATGTGAGCGGTTTTTCTTCATTTATTTTCTGTTGATAGTGTTTTTCTTGATTGATCTTTTTTAGTACTATTTGTCTTTCCAATTCTTTCCTCACACATTTACCTTTTCAATTACTACTGATTACTTATTTACTTCCAACCCAATTCATTTATTTACTTTTGTAGTTATTGAATCACCTACTTTCAATTTCTTCCGCTATATATATTGTGTTTACATTTTTGTGGCAGCCCAAATATGGCACTTTTGTGGGTTCTATACTTTCTGCAGATTCTGCATGATGGAAATTTGTGCAACCACACTGCTGCTGCAGATTATCTCGAGGGCCATGCAGCCCAGATGATTTTCAACCGAATTGACTGCAGATTTGTAGACGTTGCATCGTAATGGTGGCAACCGACTGGTGATGTAGATCATATTTGGAGTCTGAGCTCAGATCTTGTGTAAATATTTTGAGATACTAGCAAAAACATCTTGTATGGGGAATAGATGATTGTAGATACACAGTCTGCAAGCTCTCATGCCATCGAGTGTGTTATATTGCGGCCAATCTAACTGGCTCATATATATGTGGTCCCAGAAATTGAGATGTGGCATAAATGTATATTGCTTTTTGCCAAATTGTCGATGTAGCTATATGGACAGTAGATAGCTTAACAGACAAACAGTGTAGGAGATGGACAGAAATATTACTTTGTGATAGATAAATAGATAGATAGAGATAGATAGATAGATAGAAAGAAAGAAAGATAGAAAGATATACAGAGATAAAGAAAAATAGATTAGATAGACATAGATATATAAACATAGATTATTTCACCAAACTGCAGTCACCTCTACATGGACAGACAGACTGATAGACAGATATGGACAGTAGATTGTTAAACAGCCAGCTAGACAGACATACATTGTGTGGCAGATGGACAGATAGATTCTGTCTTTGCTGGACAGACATTCTTTATCAAATTATGTCTAAATGTGGAATGGACCATGCCTTAGATAGTTAAAAAGATAGATAGATCTATAGATAATAGATAGATAGATAGATAGATAGCTAGATAGCTAGATAGCTAGATAGATAGATTTTTGCACATGGACAGACAGAGAATGGATTGTTAAATTGTAATTCACAGCTTGGCAGGCGGAGCTTTCCCACTTACCACACAGAAAAAGAATTATCCAAATAAAAAAACTATATAGGATATCACATATGAAATTACTGTGGAGGGAGCTCCCCAAAGACAACCAGTTGTCGCTAACTGGAAGCTCCCTCCACAGTAATTTCATATGTGATATCCTATATAGTTTTTTTATTTGGATAATTCTTTTTCTATGGAAATAAACTATCTTGAATCTTTATATCTGTGTAGTCTGGCCCAAAATTGTGTACAGTTGAGCATGATGTCATTAATGAAAATCTGAGGAAAATTATCATTGATTATCGTAGTTGCTGAAACCTTTAACAGACGTAATTCGAATAAAGGGGTGAAGGAAATCGGTCAGAATTGTTATTGGTATGTGAAGAAGGGTGATTATTTATTGAAGAGAAAAGAAGTGGAAATATAAACTTTTTGGCCCGACTGTAAATTCATCTAGTCCCAGAGATGAACAGCAATAGTGGATTTTCACGGAAGGTTCTCTGTAATTCCACCGGGTGGCTAAAACGGAATACTGCAATTATATTGGCTGAAAAAGTTCCCGCCCTTGACTGTGATTTGCTGAAGCAAAGTGCATCCTAGCAGCAGTATTTTTAGTACATTTTGATGTATATTTGACACTTTATCATTAGGTTGATTTTTTTTATTTTTCTGAGAAAGTTATATTTATGGAATCGGTTAGTTATGACCTACCGTGTCTGAAAAGCAAAATGAGTAATAAGAGGAGAGGAAAGACTTATGTCTTGCTGAATTCAGGGCTGTTCAGTGAAAAGACTCTTGAATGAAATTGTTTTCATAATTTGGCATCACGCGGAGCTTGTAAATTCTTACTTTCAACATATTTCATTTTCCACATGGCTTCCAAAAGTATGATAAGGAAATCTTGGAGAAAATTTAATTCCTGTTTGATCAAGCGTGTATACATTTGAAGCGAATCTCAAATGAAATTGTTTTCTTTTATATTCTCTTTTGGAAGCTAAATAAGCGTACTCTGTGAGATAAGAGAAGGAGTTGATGACAGCCTATATAACTTAGAATGAGGAAGTCATACATTGGAACCCCGCTATCATGGCTGGGCATGAATGTACTCAAGTACCAACCCATGCTGCAAGTACGAGTACAAGTACGAGTACAGCCTTTGGTCAATGTACTTGAACTCATAACTCAGAATATATTTATTTCATATTACACATATCAATCATTGACACAATTTAACGTATAAGAAACATAAGAATGAAATAAAAGATGATAAATGTAATATGGGGGACATCTCTAAGATATTTGATATATCGCTACTGAGATGCCCCCCGTGGTTTTTGAATAAGATTATGAGTACTTTCAAATGTACTTGAGTATGCGTACAGGCCGCTATTAAGACCACTCTCCACAAATGAGGTGGTTTTAATTGCTTTTGAAATCTTTCAAAGATGATTTAAAAAAATACTGCCCATGCATTTTACGCTGACGAAAGATACCAGTATGATCAAGCTGTCTGTTGAGAGAAAAATCTGAATATTGGTCATTCGACATGGCGAGGTTCCATTTACTGTATGACTCCTGTTAACGTGGGTTGGACTGTAGAGACGTTCTTTCATAGCCAACCATATATCCTATATATTACCTAAATATATTATCAATGATTATAGTTAAGGCAATTCCATATTGGCCAACTTTGCTGAAGGTCCCGGGGTTTCGAATTCCGGCCCAGGCACTCTTCATGAGCTTCATCCCAGATGGATGTCGATCGCATGAGACGTTAAATTGGTGGTGCCTTGTACTCTGTGTCTATGCTGAGGCAGGTAAAATACCGCACCCATGGGGTAAATGTGAAACATGGTGTGGACCCCAAGCCTAATCAGCTCATTACGTCTGCCTCTGGCTGCTGGTCACATAGGCTGACTAAGCGTCAGACCCAGTAGCATTGAGACATTGACAGTGAACTTTGTCTTGATATTGAGGTAGTATTGGTATTTACACGGCCAAATGTGCCATGTGCGTTTTCCATGAGAATGGAAAACGCATGGTTTTTGCCCAATTAGAATGTGGCGAAAACCATGCCTTTCCCATGCATTTATTAAAACGCATGGAAAACGCATGTGGCACAATTGGCCATGTAGTGGTCTTACATGTTGAGCTTCTGTGATACTTTGTTAAATGTGGGCTTAACCGTAACTTCATTCTTGAGTCACTTCTCTAATGCATTTTTATATTGGGGTATTCGCTAAATTTGGTTGTAAAACTATGGGATTTCGGTCACTAAAAGACTTCGGTTAAAATTGGGGTTGGCCATAACTTCATTCTTAAGACACATATCCTTCCATAGCCAGCCTGTCTCCTGTATACATATATGCATGTACTGGGGGCCTCGGAACTTGAAGTATGTAGTCATGAAACCTTCGGGGATTTCTCGAAGTAGACGGACAACTTTCTTGTGGAGGAGGAGTCTTGTCTATTTTTTTTTTCGTGCATTTTTTTTTGAAAGGGTAATTTCCACTTCACATGCCAAGTTGAGTTGGCTTTAGGTCTTGCCAAGGTAAAATGAATTAAAGTTTCATTTTGAGATTTTTATCGTTCGAATTACAATGCAAGGGAGTGATTTCAAATTGTACCTGGTGTGTGTTTGTTTGTGTAAACATGTAGATGGACTAAGGAAGATTTTGATTATTAAATCTGTCTGTCTGGCTGTCTGTCTCCCAAGCTGTATCTATCTATCTATCAAAAAACCAAAAGAAATGCTACAATGAGTTGGATTTAGAGCAGCGCATCTAAAAAAAGCTCTATCTCTGTTTGACAAGTTATTTTTGGTCAGGATTTATCGGAGAGCAAAAAGTTCCTGACTTGTATGCGCTTTTTACTGGGTGGGCTATTGATGTATCAATTTATAGATTTTTCAGTATCTGTTGATGGATTCTATCTGTCTATCTGTCTATCTATCTATCTATCTATCTTTCTATCTTTCTATCTATCTTTCTATCTTTCTATCTATATATCTATCTATCTATATATCTATATATCTATATATCTATCTATCTATCTATCTATCTATCCATCCATCCATCCATCCATCCATCTATCTATCTATCTATCTATCTATATATCTATATATCTATATATCTATCTAACTAGCTATCCATCCATCCATCTATCTATCTATCTATCTAGCTGTCTGTCTGTCTGTCTGTCTATCTATCTATGGTTACTTTTTGTTTCCTTCAGCATAGACACATTGTCCAAGACAACCCCCAAAATAAGAGATGGTCATTATATAATGAAACTAATTATTTCGTGATAGTAATTTCTTTTGTGGAGTTGGTTTTTAAACTGAGATTTATGAATAAGTTCGCAATAATGGCTAATATACAGTATAACTTCCCTTTACGAGCACCTCACTATTTAGACCAATAATAATACTTATTGTATTTGAGGTAATTGCAACTCATAATTTTCACTAATGGCTGTCTTAATGGCAAGGTTGCCTGCCCTGCATTGAATCAGATGTTTCTGAATTTTACGAATTCAATTTAATTTAGAAGTAGCCTCAATTGTCAGGTTCTCCTGTAATGCAGTACCATATAATCAAATCTGACTGAAGCAGTGCCTATTAATCTACTCGCTGTTAACAATAGCACTGAATAGTGAAGTGGAAGTATGGAGTACAGCGAGTGCCCTTGGCTAACTCCTGGAGGACTAATTTGGCAATTAACTCCGGTGTATTTGGCAAAACACAGACTACCATGTTAATTATTTACAATTGTAGGTTGATAGGGGGAAACTACAGTGTAGGGGAGAGCTTAGTACTATTCTTGAAAGTTTCAGTCAGAGATTGAGTGTACAAGATTTAAATTTTGTAGCTTATTATAAATATTACTGTCCCATTGGGAGTCATTGAAGTGGGCCTAATATAATGGAGTTATGTTATATTCTTATAGTTACTATTTATAGTAATTTGTGTATACTTACTATGTATTTTAGTGTGATTTATTATGTATGTATTTGAATGTACAATCTTGCAGGATAGGATAGGATAGGGTGGGATGGGATGGGATAGGATAGGAATACAACTTATATTGGGATAGGATAGGCTTTATTTAAGATATAGGGCAGGATAGGACATGATAGGATTAAAATAAAACTTATATCAGGATAGGATAGGATGGGATAGGAGATTATAGGAGAGTATAGGATAGGAGAGTATAGGATAGGAGAGGATATGATATGATATGATGGGATAGGATGGGATATGATGGGATAGGATGGGATATGATGGGATAGGATGGGATAGGATAGGAGAGTATAGGATAGGATGGGAGAGGAGAGGATAGGATATGATACGATGGGATAGGATGGGATAGGATAGGGTGGGATAGGAGAGGAGAGGATAGAGGAGAGGAAAGGAGATAATTGTGATATCTGATATAGAATTTAGATTTATTGCTACTTTAAGAGTCAATTTTAGATTTCTTTTTTATGAGCACTTCCAATTAATTCCCAGCCAATGAAAAATAGTTTTGTAATTCGACTTTTACGAGGGTCTATTTGGTGTGAGCGTAGGCTTATTCTCACTGTAAGGCGCGATTAGGGCAGTTTGGCGCAGTAATATTAGGTCCAGTGTAGCCGCTTTACTGCCTGGGTTATTACGCTGGACTATGTTGTGTGAGATATAAACCACTGAGCAGAATTACTGCGCATTGCTGAAATGAGGTCACGCACGATACAGGAAGTAGCAAGCGACCTCTTGCGGCCAGGCGGACAATCATAACACTACTCAGCTATATTGGTCTAAATACAGGGCGACCCTATGATTAAGAGCACCAGCCAATATTGTATTAATCATAGAGGTGTTGAGATCAAATTTTTATCATATTCAGAATTAAGGGTTGCCTCTCCTCTCCTCTTCTCCTCTCCTCTCCTCTCCTCTCCTCTCCTCTCCTCTCCTCTCCTCTCCTCTCCTCTCCTCTCCTCTCCTCTCCTCTCCTCTCCTCTCCTCTCCTCTCCTCTCCTCTCCTCTCCTCTCCTCTCCTCTCCTCTCCTCTCCTCTCCTCTCCTCTCCTCTCCTCTCCTCTCCCCTCCCCTCCCCTCCCTATGTGCTATGATAAACTCCTTTCTCTCTGGTAGCTAGCATTCTCTAGCACTCTTCTCCCAAAACACTCCATTATCCAGAATTCCCTAGTGGTCACGTGATCCTAGAATTGTCGCTGGGTGGCGCTGGGGGTCTAGTTTCCTGTCATGTGACGTCTCTCTGGCTCTGTCTCTCTCTCTGTTTTATTATGGACTGAGAGAGCTACTTGATATCTTAATGTCTGTTTTCCCCTAAGCTTTTTTTGTTGAAGATGCAGTTTTCTGGGGGTGTTTTTTGCCCTCTTCTGGTTTCTTATTCAGTTGTTCTCTAACTATATATAAGTATATTTTATGTTCACCCAATTTTCATGAATAGTTTGTTCTCACATTAAAACTTTTTTTGTTGTTGAATATCTTTTTCTTAACTTATCAAATTATGTATTATTGTACAAGTAAAATGTATAATCTATAATCATGATAATATATGATAAAATAATCTCAAAATAAATTAAGGGCCTTTTCTAGTCAAAATGATCATCGGTTTTTTCTCCACTTTTTCTTCTATCTTTGAACCAATTAGTGTTCTATAAATAAATCAGGCGGGTGGCCACCTGGCGTTAAACGAGGGAATCACTAAGGACATAAACAATGTGTGCAGCGCTCCCTGGCGTATAATGCAATTAGATGTCCTGATAAATCAGAGTTAATGAGTAGAGCTGTCTAGGAGCAATTTAGGAGCAGAGCCCCAGCAATGTATGGAACACTCCTTAATGAGGCTATTCATTATATTTAGGAGGTAAGCCCACTAGTTGTCCCTCGCTGTCTTTTCAAGCTCCTGTGACAGTGTTTTTCTGTTCCGTGTCAATGCGTTTTGTTTTTATATTAAATGTTGAATATATTGGTTGGTTAATTAGTATCAGGCTGTTAATTTTAATTAAAACTTAAAAAAACAAAATAGTAATATAGAAATAAAAATGAAAGTATTTTGTTAAGTTCTAAGCACCTTTAAATTAAAAGGCATTTGATGATTTATACGAAACAAGTAATTAATGAATAACTATATTTATATGATGGACTTAATCTCAGGGTGGGTTAATTAATAGTGATGTATTGTTATCACGAAGTTCAATTATCTCAAATAAAATTCTCATTAAGGTGGATTGAAAAAACAAAACAAAACAAAACAAACACATTTCCGATTATAATGAAAAAATGTTCTATTTTTTCTTCTTCACAAGTCTTACTTGTAAGCATGGGAGCTTTTAACTGTCTCTCACAGTCCTCATCAGCCTAATGCCTAGCTCAGATCAATGCTTACAAGTAAGATTCTTAAAGAAAATGTTTTCATTATTATGAACCAAGAGTAAGGAAAACTGTGATATGTATATGTATAAATTCGGGTAGCGGTTTCTGAAGTCTTTGTCGGTCGGAAAACGGACTATTTTTGCCGTCTACTTTTTGCGAAGTTTATCTGAGAAAATTGGAAGTCATTGATAGTAAAATCCATGTCATTAAAATTGTAGAATTGCATATATTTCATTCACCATTACTCTCAATTTCTAGGAAAAAAAGTGCAAAATCTCAGCTAAAAATGGCTAAATCTCAATTCAACATGACCTATGTAAACCAAGAAAGCTATTGGATCTGAGGGTATTTTATTCGCTTTTAGGAGCTGGATATTTCTATTCCTTGGAAAATAAAGTTATTCCAGCTAGCCTAATGGAAGCAAGATGAGATTGTATTTGAATGGAGAAAAAACGTGGACACAGAACAGCTCCTTGCAGAACGGAATGACCAGAGGGAGAGCTCTATAACATTATCTATTAGTCTGATGGGCTAAAGATATGGAGAAGCTGTTAGAATTATGATATGGTTTGTAAGAGGAGAGATGTAAAGAGAGATGGACAGACAGACAGATTAAGAAAAATAGAGATGGACAGTTTGTTGGGCTAGATATATACAGAAAACTGTTAGAATTTTGATGTGGTCTTTACATACATATTATAGGGATTTATAAATAGACAAAGCAGTTAGAGATAGACAGTCTGATGGGCTAAAAAGAAGATGCTACAGTTATTTTACAAGTTTTTAAATTTCTCGTGGTTTTATTGTAAATATTATTTTTGTTTTGTGTTGAGCACCGATTGAAAAAACAGTTTTTGCTGATGTTGTATTACTGATTAAATATATATTTATGTGGTCTATACGAAGGGAGTGATGGACAGATTGATAGATATACAGATAGACAGACAGATAGATAGATAAAGAAGCTGCTATCTATGATGACTGACAGACTGACAGACTGCCATACTGACAGACTGACAGACTGACAGACAGACAGACTGACCCATACCATCAGAAAGTAAGTGAACTGATGTCTGTGCACAATATGAAAAGTATGTCATTTTGCAAAATGAATTTGCATTTGAAATTGTAATTAGCAATTTGTAAACTGATAAGAAAGACCATAAAAATCGAATGTTTATATTAAGATATGGCGTGTCTTTATGCGCTGTTTATTCCAAAAATCTTTATCTAGGTATGTCATGCATTTTTTAACGTTAAATGACACGTTTTTTATTGATTTTCTCAAAATGGCATAGTAATGCCCTTCTTTTACTGCTTTAAAACCATACGTAGTAAACTGCAAACTGCACAGCATTAAACCTGTTAAATAGGAATTCCCACAAGAATTTATGACGTCATCAATTCTTGAGGGAAATCCTCTTGCAATATGTTTTTCATTTTCTCATGAAATTGTTGGTATTAAAGTTTAATCAACCATGCATATATGGTTTAATAAAACCGTCTTGAAATTACTCTCAAAGATGATTTGGATTTCGTAGCATTGCCTGAAAAACTGAGATAGTTTCCATGGCAACCGAAATGTCTAATATTCGGAGAGACAGAATATGCTGCAAAATGAGTAGAACCGACTTACACTGTGTAAAAGATTGGTCAGTAATACACTGGTCAGTGAAACAATGGTCAGTGAAACATTGGTCATTGTATGCAAAGGAGGGGTTAAGAGTCCACACCATTTGAAATTAACGATTTGCTTGATTGTAAACAGTTATTAACAAAAATACATTTAGATTTAAGTTTGGATGGCTGTTAGCAGATGACACTGGTGGTTTCTTCTGGTTAAAGTATTACGTTAATGGATTTTACCGTTACTCATATATCGGTCATTTTCTCATCCTAGCCTAAGTGGTTTCTTTTGGTAAAAGCAGGATCTGAGTAGTTATCAATCTATTACCTACAGACTTAGTTTTACCTTACATGTATACAGGGCCTACTGTATATGCCAGGACGCTCCTAACACAAGCATGACACAGCGTAATGATGACGTAATGCGCGTAATGACGCTGGAACGCTGCGTAAGACGTGGTCTGTAACGTTAAGACGTTCCTGAAGACGCGGCGTCATCTAGACAAGACAGCGTCATGCATACAGCTCTCTAGAAGTGCTAGACGCTATTACGTCATTTAGAGAGCACGTGACATTAGCACAATAGCGCCTCAGCGCCATCTGCCCCTAATCTGCCGACTTGAGGGAGTAAGTAATTGGGGAAATGACTTTTTGAAGTTGTAAACCGTCACAAAACGTTGAAAGTAGAGGAAGAAAACAATAGTTTTTGGCAGATGGAAATTGCTGATTGCAAATTTTGAAAAAATCTGCAAACAGTGACAAAGACAGATATTGAAATATTAGATAGACATTTTATTTTGAAAAATCGACAAAATTGGTTCAGTTGTGAGACGGCCGCAAACAGAACTCAGAACTCAAAACAATTTATTCGAAATATCACATATTAAAATATGTACATTTGGGAGTGGCCCTCTAAGGCAGAAATTCTGCCACTATCAAGGGCCACACCCTAGTTCATAAACAAAATTTCAAAAATTCAAACCATGATAATTTTAAGACTTTTTAGTAATGACATTGCAGATGTATATAGGTACTGTCACTAAGTGACAGACAGAGATAGAAATAGATATTAAATTAAGACATTTTTGGCAGATGCACCATATAAATAATTATGAAATAAGGACATGTAGAAGTACACTATTTAGGTATGGTTGTTGATACATTTAAATTGTGTACACAATTTTACAATCATGTCTTAAATTGACACATAACATAAAGCTGGACAGACAGACAGACAGGCATACAGATTATTAATGAAGAGGTAAAATGCACTGGCAAGAATAAATGTGTTCAAAATTTGATGTAATATTAGCCAGACCGACAGTTTCTCTCTCACAGACAGATATTACATAATTCTTTCACCCCAAAACCCAATCAGCACATCGATCAGATTGAAAATTAAAAGAACAGCAGATTTGTAAAGTCTCTTTGTTTTTTTAAATTGCGATTTTTATGCACATTTAAAAAAAAAACAAGGAAAGATCACTTTTCTTATGAGCCAAAACAGCAGACCTCAGCATTGGCAATTGGCATGTCGGCCGGCATTATTCACCCGGAAAGAGATTTTCTTTCTCTTTCTTTCGCCCTCTTTCTCTTCCTCAAGATTTCGCAGAATTTGCAATTTGCTCGGACAAATTCTCGCAACACCGGACATCAGTTTCAACTAACTGTAATGAAGGAAAAGTAGACCAGGTGAAATTGGAAGTGATTGCGGGCGGTGGAGTATTTATATTTAGACTACCCTTTGTGCGAATGTTTTTGTTCTTCATGAGTGGAATTCTGGGCAGATGCTAAGATACAGTCAAAACAAAAAAATTATTCAGTCACTCTTGACCTTTCCCAAATATAAAACTTTCGATAACTGATCGCAGACAGCCACTGACATGTATAGATTTGGATTTTACATGGCCAAATGTGCCACATGCATTTTCCATGCGTTTGGATAAATGCACGGAAAAAGCATGGTTTATGCCTCATTATAATTAGGCAAAAACTATTCGTTTTCCATGCGTTTATCCTTTTCATGGAAAATGCACGTGGCACATTTGGCCATGTACCACAGAATTCCTTGCCAATTTAACCTAAATCGCTTCTAATTCTGTTAGAATAAGCATCAAATTCTGCAATAGTCTGAATAATTCTTGGTGTGACTGTATGAAGAAAAAGACGTAGATATAAAGCTTGTTTTTATATTGGATAATTTTCATAATTTAAACAAATTTTGTAACAAATTCCACAATCATGCATTTAAAATCATGTAGAACATATCAGCAAAGCAAACAGGCGGATCCATTCTTAAAAGAATATTCCGATCAATCTATATTAGCTTTAGTGAACTGGCAATATGTTTACAGTGGAAGCTAGTTGACTGATCGGAATAATTTGTCCTGTGTTTTTGCTAAAGAGGCATACATTAATACTAAAGTGGCACGATTGGAATAAATTGATACAAATTTTGATGGCTTTAATTTGTTAGGAATCGGCTTATCATTCAGTTGACCAGGCTGACTGAAAAAAAAAGATTTCTTATCGCCTCGACTTCGCAAGGCCTGACCTGGAGTTTTTAAAGGCATCTGTGAAAATATGGACACCCAATTTTTGGCTTTTAAACCTTGATTCTAAGGGGGAAAAAAAGAAGAAAATAAAAAGAAAAAAAGAAAAGAAAAAAAAAGAAAAGAAAATAAGCTCTCCGACCTACCAACCCAACTTTTTAAAACAATATAATCGGAAACTATCAAATTTTTTTTCAGTCAACTGGAACTCCTGTAAATTTGAAGTTTTGTTTTGGCTCTAAAAGACTTACCCTATTCAGGAACAGTTCACTTCGGCCCATCGCATCATACACAGTACCAAACATAATCCTGCTTTTAACACTAATTCAGCGATTTACCCCCAAAGCAATGGGCTTAGCACTCTCTGAGTGACTAGTTATGTTCTCCACAGAGTCATCTGGCCAACTCTTCGGAAGGTATAAGCTGATTGTGCTTCAGACCAGTAACGTTGGATATTAATAAATACAATACAATACAATATAAAATTGGATAAGTTCGGTTCGAGAAGTTATCAATAATGAGGTGTACTTATATATAGTGCTGACGTACATGAAATACATGAAATTTGCTTTTACCACGTAATACAGGAGCATGATAATACTGATAATAATTGATATACTCCACCTAGATAGTTTTACTATGGTTCTGAGCGGGCAATAACCAACGAAATCGTTAGTTAACTTCCTCCTGAGTGCAAACTGTACTTTAATTGCCCAATAACAGGAGTTAAACAAATCAAACAATAAAGCAAATTCGTATATATGTCTAGTGGAGGATAAGTTAGTTATTTCCCTCATAGTCTGGAGTTAACTAACATTTTTGTTGCTTATATCCTTCCGCCTTCAGCGTTGGGATATAACCAACAAAAATGTTAGTTAACTCCCTCCTATCCGGGATGTAACTATTACGTAATACTGTTATTATATTAAATAAGATTTAAAAAAAATTGCATGAAACAGCCTTTCAAATCTTGATGAAACACCGGTCTCCTTTAGATGTGGTCATTGACAATCTCTAATACTAGAGACCCTGACCTGCAATCGAGAATTACTGCAATGGAGAATTACTGACCTGCAATGGAGAATTACTGCAATGGAGAATTACTGACCTGCAATGGAGAATTACTGACCTGCAATGGAGAATTACTGACCTGCAATGGAGAATTACTGACCTGCAATGGAGAATTACTGACCTGCAATTGAGAATGACTGACCTGCAATTGAGAATGACTGACCTGCAATCGAGAATTACTGCAATGGAGAATTACTGACCTGCAATGGAGAATTACTGCAATGGAGAATTACTGACCTGCAATGGAGAATTACTGACCTGCAATGGAGAATTACTGACCTGCAATGGAGAATTACTGACCTGCAATGGAGAATTACTGACCTGCAATTGAGAATGACTGACCTGCAATTGAGAATGACTGACCTGCAATCGAGAATTACTGCAATGGAGAATTACTGACCTGCAATGGAGAATTACTGACCTGCAATGGAGAATTACTGACCTGCAATTGAGAATGACTGACCTGCAATCGAGAATTACTGCAATGGAGAATTAATGACCTGCAATGGAGAATTACTGACCTGCAATGGAGAATTACTGACCTGCAATTGAGAATGACTGCAATGGAGAATTACTGACCTGCAATGGAGAATTACTGACCTGCAATGGAGAATTACTGACCTGCAATTGAGAATGACTGACCTGCAATCGAGAATTACTGCAATGGAGAATTACTGACCTGCAATGGAGAATTACTGACCTGCAATGGAGAATTACTGACCTGCAATTGAGAATGACTGACCTGCAATCGAGAATTACTGCAATGGAGAATTACTGACCTGCAATGGAGAATTACTGACCTGCAATGGAGAATTACTGACCTGCAATTGAGAATGACTGACCTGCAATCGAGAATTACTGCAATGGAGAATTACTGACCTGCAATGGAGAATTACTGACCTGCAATGGAGAATTACTGACCTGCAATTGAGAATGACTGACCTGCAATCGAGAATTACTGCAATGGAGAATTACTGACCTGCAATGGAGAATTACTGACCTGCAATGGAGAATTACTGACCTGCAATGGAGAATTACTGACCTGCAATGGAGAATTACTGACCTGCAATGGAGAATTACTGACCTGCAATCGAGAATTACTGCAATGGAGAATTACTGACCTGCAATGGAGAATTACTGACCTGCAATGGAGAATTACTGACCTGCAATGGAGAATTACTGACCTGCAATGGAGAATTACTGACCTGCAATGGAGAATTACTGACCTGCAATGGAGAATTACTGACCTGCAATTGAGAATGACTGACCTGCAATTGAGAATGACTGACCTGCAATCGAGAATTACTGCAATGGAGAATTACTGACCTGCAATGGAGAATTACTGACCTGCAATGGAGAATTACTGACCTGCAATTGAGAATGACTGACCTGCAATTGAGAATGACTGACCTGCAATCGAGAATTACTGCAATGGAGAATTACTGACCTGCAATGGAGAATTACTGACCTGCAATGGAGAATTACTGACCTGCAATGGAGAATTACTGATCTTCAATGGAGAATTACTGACCTGCAATGGAGAATTACTGACCTGCAATCGAGAATTACTGTTCTGCAATCGAGAATTACTTGTTACCAAGATGCTCCTGCTGAAGAGAACGAAGAACAAAGCGGAAATATGACCTTCCGAAAGGTCAGAACTAAAGGACTCGAGTTGTCACCAGTTTTCCTAGGACTATTTACCAAATGACTTTCAATTTATATTTTTGTATTGTCTAGCTTTTAAAAGCTGCTAAACTTCTAATAATTATAGTCATAGTGTATTTGGTACAGTCTGTGCATCATAGGAACTGGAGAGCAGTTGAAAGCATGTGTTATATTGGGTAGCAGTGGACACTAGTGGACATAGGTGGACAGCAGTGGACATGCCTCTTCTGTGTAACTTGTCAGGGGGATTAGGGTGGCTTCATGTGCCCCATTATTGATAGGGCCCATTGATCCACTAAAGCAATTGCCCTGCCTCTTCAAAGGGGGGGGGGGTGAAATGAGCAGTGGGGTTTCCAGAATAATAGCAGGCCAAGGGTTACTAGGTGAATGCTTGTGCCACCTTTTTATTGTCTTATTTATTTATTTATTCTAGGCCCACCTCAAAAAGATAGCAGGCCTAGCTCAGAAGTAGCACTCTTGGCTGCTAACCGCTGGGTCCCAGGATCGATTCCCGGTCGAGCCTAAGTTGGATGGCTGTTTCATCCTTCGTCCATTGCCATAGTCCCTGCCTGTCCTAATTAGCCCATAAGGTGCAGAAATACAGGACGTAAAGCCCGAAAGTGATTAATGCCAATTAGTCAAAATGTGCCAAAGGAATACTCTTCATATGGTTCGATTATTTCACTGTCATTTGCCAATTCCTTTTTTTTCTTGTTTATCTCTTGGTTATCATAACAATGTAATAAACTTGTGTTATTGCTTACTATTTGCCATGAAAAATGTAGCAATTTGCAGTGCAATTTTGTACTAAATTTGCAGTTATGTTAGTAGCAGATGTTTTGAATTGGTTTGCAGTATCATACTTTGTAGTATATTATCTTTTTTTTATAGTTTAATGGTGTGAAATATTGAAATGAAAGATATTTCCAGTTGTGCAAGCGCCAACCTTAGATTGCTTTTATTATCGCGGCATTTATCTTTATTAATTATAAACGGTATCCAGGTTCAGATATTTCGCTGAAGAACTAGACATTCTTTGGTGGGATGACTTCTTATAAGGCGCTTTTCTCAATTTCAATTCCAAATTTTTGATTAAATAATAAATTAACTTTTTTTTATTAATATAATAGCCGAATTTTTTCCGAGGTGTAGTGGCTGTAGTCTGCCCCGCAAAACAGGCCTCCAACAAACTCAAATCTGTAGGACAATAATATATTCATGCTTCTGTAGACATTGATTACTAAATCTATCTTACCTGCTCTGTCTAACTGCTAAATGTTTCTCAAATATGTCTCTAACTGTATAATAGTCTTAGAATCATCTTTCTGTTTTTCTGTCTACTTCTGTCTGTCCACTCCATCCTTATAACAGCAAGACAACAGAAAAGGAGACCTGCAAATCCCATGTTATGAAATCAACTAAGTACATAAACAAGGGAAACTGGCTTCTCTGTCTTGAGCCACAAATTGCAAGAAAAAACAACAGAGATGTCCATTAGCTGGCCTGTGTCCACCCAGTGTCCGCTGATGGTCAAAATCCATACTAATGGATAATATATTAGGCTTCACAGGGTCCCCCTGCTTTAGACCTTTCTCTATATGGACTCGAGTAAGTGGCACAGACTTAGGTGCTAAGACAAGCTGCTTAAGGCTAATCCAATAAGCCAGGACGCTGTCCTAGATTATATTCAAATTAAATCATCACTTCTTCCCCAGGACAGTAGGGTAGAGGTCTTACTGCAGACACAGAAAGGGTGGTATGGACAGGGCTTTATTGCATATTATGGGATTGCATGGAGGAAAACCTTGCTAGGTGGCCTAATGGTCAACATTGGTTAAGGCATCCGCCAATTCCACATTGGCCAGCTCTGCTGAAGGTCCCGGGTTTGATCCCCGGCCCGGGCGCTCTTCATGAGCTACATCTCAGCTGGATGTCGTTCGGGTGAGACATTTAATTTGTGGGTGAGACATTAAATTTGTGGTCCCTTGTACTCGGTGTCTATGCTGAGGCAAGTAAAAGACCCCATCCATGGGGTAAATGTGTGACATGGATGGACCCCTCCTCTCTCTCTCTCTCTCACCTCATCAATCAACCCTGGTTAACCCATCTTTCATCACCTATACTATGGCTATAGAGCAATGTGGCGAATTCACATAGTCTGGATGATAAACATAATCTCACATAGTCTGTATGATAAACATAATCTCACATAGTCTGTATGATAAACCTAATCCAATCTTATCCAGTCTATGCAGAAAACAAAAAATAGGAGCTGCTGAAAGACAAAATTCTACTACAGCAAAAAACCAAAAAAGTGTAAGGAGGAGTTGATGAAGTGGCTATGTAGGGTTGGACAGAGTGTGCTCATGCATACACATGGCCTGACCAACTCCTGTATTACTCTTTTCTCTCTTTTGTATATATTGGCCTTTTGTTACACTTCTTCTCTATTACTGTGTCTAGCGGTAGTTTAGCTACTTTTTTGCGTTGTTGCTTCAGCTATTTTTGCGTTGTTGCTTCAGCTATTTTTGCGTTGTTGCTTTAGCTATTTTTGCGTTGTTGCTTTAGCTACTTTTTTGCGTTGTTGCTTTAGCTATTTTTGCGTTGTTGCTTTAGCTATTTTTGCGTTGTTGCTTTAGCTATTTTTGCGATGTTGCCACGTTATGTCTGTTCGAGAGACTTGTTTCGTGAATGTTGTGTTTTTTTTTATCGCAGTGTGAATCTTTGTGTGTGCTGTCTGGAGATTGAGATGTACCCTTGAGCTGTCTGTGATTGACTAGTTAGCTGTCTGCCTGTCTGTCTGTGTTGTATTTCAATTAGTCCGTCTGTCCACCTAGAAGTGATTTCAGTTTGGTGAAAGAATCTATGTATATATCTATGTCTATGTAATCTATCTTTCTTTCTTTCTATCTATCTATCTATCTATCTATCTATCTATCTATCTATCTATCTATCTATCCATCTATTTATCACAAGGTAATATTTCTGTCCTCTCCTACACTGTTTGTCTGTTAAGCTATCTACTGTCCATATAGTTACATCGACAATTTGGCAAAAAGCAATATACATTTATGCCACATCTCAATTTCTGGGACCACATATATATGAGCCAGTTAGATTGGCCGCAATATAACACACTCGATGGCATGAGAGCTTGCAGACTGTGTATCTACAATCATCTATTCCCCATACAAGATGTTTTTGCTAGTATCTCAAAATATTTACACAAGATCTGAGCTCAGACTCCAAATATGATCTACATCACCAGTCGGTTGCCACCATTACGATGCAACGTCTACAAATCTGCAGTCAATTCGGTTGAAAATCATCTGGGCTGCATGGCCCTCGAGATAATCTGCAGCAGCAGTGTGGTTGCACGAATTTCCATCATGCAGAATCTGCAGAAAGTATAGAACCCACAAAAGTGCCATCTTTGGGCTGCCACAAAAATGTAAACACAATATATATAGCGGAAGAAAATAGAAGTAGGTGATTCAATAACTAAAAAAGTAAATAAATGAATTGGGTTGGAAGTAAATAAGTAATCAGTAGTAATTGAAAAGGTAAACGTGTGAGGAAAGAATTGAAAAGACAAGCGGGTGTAAGTGGAATGATCATCCTGGTCAAGCGTAGAAGAAATCTAAAGAAAAGTAAAAATGGAGAAAAAAAACAAAACAATAACTTAAATGTATTTTAATATATTTAGGACCATGAGTGGTCGTTATGGTGAAGTTCTCTTGTTTTATTATCTGTGTTTAAAATATGAAATAATTAGGCATTCAAGCAAGAAATAAATTAGCTATTAACATCAACTTACGAAATCCAGCTTATCAAACGAATGCTATTTCATTAGATCTACCATGTTTGACTTTTGAGTTGAAGTAGAACAAATATTAAGTTAATATCCAAGGTTCCAATTCCAACAGTTTACATTCTCTGGTTGGATGTGATCGGGCGGGGGCCTAGCTCAGAGGTAGCACTCTGGGCTTCCAATCGCTGGGTCCCGGGTTCGATTCCCGGTCGAGCCTACGTTGGATGGCTGTTTCATCCTTCGTCTCATTGCCATGGTCTCTGCCTGTCCTAATTAGCCCAACTGGTGCAGAAATACAGGACGTAAAGCCCTAATCACACACTGGTTGGATGTGATAAACAAAATTTGACCCTATATTTTGACATAATTCAGCATATATTGATAACCATGGTAATAGTTTCATTATATAATAAATTATTCATATTTCCTGGGGGAATAATATTGGAACACAAACTATCTTTATACTTCTGGAGGTCACTGTAAACTAGCATATGTCAGTACATTTTGGTATTTTGGTACAAGAGAAATTTGTAGCCCATATTCCTTCATATTTCTGATGGGACAACCATCAATAATATTGTTGACCCAGCATACTTCATGCGACAAGTATCCGTGGGCCCCCGCCATGTCGGTGTCATGTGATACTTCATGTGACATGCCAAATAAGGATGCTTGTCACGTGATGACCAGCGCCCCCTACAGTTGGCCTTATTGTCCATTCCAATTAAGGTTTGCTTAAGGCCCAATTTATTCTGCTTGGAATACTGATTTGGCAGAGGCAATGGGCCCTGTGGTATTATTGGGGTGAATGTGACTTTCATCATATGTGACTTTCATCATGTATTCACAATGGGTCTAGAAGTTATTCAATCACACTACGGTGATGATATATTTTATTGTATCGGATGTAAGTATTGACTGGATGTGTTTGGAAGTTATTACTTTTTAGGTCATAATATTGTGGGTGAACATGACATTATTACTTATATTGTGGATGAGCGTGTTATTAGGTCATATAATCAGTGGCGTATTTAGAAAGTTGTTCAGGGGGAGGGGTGGTCACTGACGAGCCAAATTCAGGAATTAATAATAGCGAGCCCGGAGAACATGAAAAATGCTGAAAAAAGTTTTTTTTTTAAAAGAAAAGAGAAATATGCATCTACATACATTTCAGACCATCAATGTCACAAGAATTGCAAGAAATTGGACCAATTTTGACACGATTTTCCTTTTTTTCAAGAGTATTTAAAAAATAATTTGGGCCTGAGGGGGGCCTCAGGAACCATTCTTCCCTCCCCTCCTCCTTAATACGCCACTGCATATAATTTATATTATATCAAGAACGGTTGTATAAGTTCTAGAGTCATAATATGATTACTTCTTATTTTGATAGTACTTTATTGTTTTATATAGCTAACTATTCATACTGTTGAATTCCTTGTAAACTGAGATCACCAGATGTTTGTATTGCAAAATATAATTGATGTCATTGATTTCTTCTTATAAATGTGACATTTACTTTAATTTACTCGGATCGTGTTACTTAATGAATGTTTCCTTCTAATATTGACCAGATTAATGAATGCACTTTAAGCTGAGACCAAAATTCACTATATTGACACCACTTCGCCACTTTAGGCAACTGGGATTTGGAAGCAGTTTTTCTCTCACCAATTCTGTGCCTTAAGTGAATTCAATTAAATTTTTATTGGCTCATCAAAAAGAATTAACATGTAGCAGACACACACAATGCAATATATATAGCTAATGTCATATTATAATAAGACCCAATGGTTATGTGGTATTTTTTATATTCCCCACGAGTGGACAGATTGGCCAGGATTCACGAGTGGCGTTAGCCACGAGTGAATTCTGAAGCCAATCTGTCCACAAGTGAGGGAATATAAAAATATACCACATATCCACTTGGGTCTTATTTATACCCCACAATTTTCACTTTTAGTTGAGCTGCCTGGCTATGCATTCATGTAGTATAGAAAAAATTCATGAATATTAATTTTTGCCATTGACCAATCAGAGCATTGCATAACTGTCAAGAACGTCATCACCTCAAAACTTTCTGGGACATTTTCACATTAATAAAAAACATTACGAAATGATATTTACAAACCAGTTGTTAAATATTTCTTGTCAGAATTGTTTTTTATACTAGATTTCGATAGAAAATGTTTTATTGTTTAGTATTATTAGATTGTATTACCGAAGCGATAACGCTCCTGTGACGTTGCCCATAGCAACACAGCCACACAATGGCTTGCATCTGTGGACTGAACAGACCATTGACTTTCTGTTACGTTTTTTGGTCCTGGAATCATTAATTCTTGTCCGATTTCAAAAATTCAAACTTGTTTAGGGAGCTGACAATTTTATCTTTTGAATGGTGGTAAAATTGTGACTCCGAATATTGTTTTAAAGCGGCGTTGCTAGTTTAAACGGCGAAGCGCTAAGCTGCAAAAAGTGATTTTTTGTCATTGGCCTGCCATACATAGAAGTATGTGGTATACATTTCCCATCCTTGTAAGGTAAGCCATGTAGTATACACATGTATACCACATAGGCTATACCACATGGCTTTTCTATGTGGTATACAACTGATTGTGGGGTATCTAGTAATATTTTCCATAACATATATGCAACGTAATATAGTAAATGATTCATATCTAGTAATATTGTATTAAAAATATATATGCGTGGGATTTATAGTATACTTTTTATAATATATGTACAACATAATATAGTGAATAATTCATATACTATGTATTGATATAGTAAAATACATATATACATATATTTATAGTATACTCTGCTCAACATATATTAAATGTCTCAGTGCCACTGAGGCTTAGTTGGCTTATATGGCCAGCTGCCAGAGGCAGACGTAATGATGAGATGATAAGGCTTGACCATCGATATTTCTTCTATAAGTAGCCTCATTGGTGAGAATTTATTGTTTATGACCTTACAAAATACAGTAGTCTCACTTTAAAGAACTGGCTCTAAGTGAAAACCCAGATATGTCATTTCGGGATTTTTTCATTTTGTCCGGAATTTCTGGGGACATGTTGATGCATAATTTCATCTCGGAGCATCCATACATGTTTGTTTACACTATGTAAGATCTTGAAGTGTCTCTATTTATATTTCTCTTTCTGTATTTTACCCGTCTGTCAAGCTGTCTGTGTTCCTGTGCTTCTGCATCTTTCTGTTCTTTTGCCTGTGTCTTGTCTGTCTGTCTGTCTTTCTGTTGTGTCTAATCAGCTTACGTTACTAGCTTCCATAGACAGACGTAATGATGAGATGGTAACATTTGGAGTCCGCACCATGTTGCATATTTTGGCACTTGCCCCATGGGTGGAGTCTTTTACTTGCCCTCAGCATAGACACATTACCAAGAACCTATCTTTCTATCTGTCTCTGTCTATCTATCTATCTATTTGTCTCTGTCTATCTATCTATCTATCTATATATCTATCTATCTATTTATCTCTGCATTTCCATGGAGTCTACGTTCAGGCAAGATAAAAGTGCCACAAATTACGAAATATTGAAATAATAAATGCCTTTTATTATTTTATTACCAAACTGACCATAGATTGACTCTAAACACTACAATTGATTAAAAACATACCTACCAAACAAAACGAAACGAAGTAGCAGACGATTTCTTGAGATCAAGCGTGTACATTTTTGTTGTCCTGAAGTGGAACTCTCCACTCGATAAGATACGAAACGACTAGCACGTGCCTAGCACAAATACGACTCTCCTCCAGGAGAGTTCCAAATCAGGGAATCATCTTTCTAGAGCTCCTAAAAGCATGTATTCTGCCTTTCTCCTTTTTGATATTATTGGTTTTTTGTTTGCTCCACTTTTTGGATGTTATTATTTTAAATACAGTGGCGTGACATCATTACAACACTTAGCTCTCAAGAAAACATCACAATGATTACTAAGACCACCAAATTTTGGACAATATCGTTATTAAAGACCACTTCACCATTAATACATAATTTACCAGTATATTTAGCAACAAATGAGAATAAATGGTCTTATACAGTAATATTTACTGAAAATGATACCTCATGAAACGACTGAAAAGCAAGGAAAATTAGCACTCTGACACATTTTGGTTGCCTTAGCTTGGTACTGTTATAGTAAAGCAAAAATAAAATGATAAATTGTTAAATTGTCACTAAATCTTTACCATAAAAATTAATTTTGTTTTCTATTTTTTTTTTAATATATAAATATTTTTTAGCCATACCCATAGTATGCCTAAACTTCCTCAACACGAACATGTCTTAATTCTGGGTTAAAAAAAAAAATCTATATATTTCTCCAAATATCCAGCGATATATGGCACCAACGTTCAAATATCGCATAAGCTATATACCGGAGAGAAAAAAACAAGAAGAAAACAGACGAAAGAAACCTGTGCATCATATCTATCTATGCTTGAGAGGAAGGAACTGTGTGGGGGAGATCAATACATGGGCACAAAACCACGAGGAATAACATACGAAAGAAATGTATAGCTGAGGTAAATAATCAATTGGGAGACATAGATAAATAGGTAGGGTAGGTAGATAGATAGGTAGATAGACAGATAGATAGATAATTAGAAGTTAGATAGATAAATAGATAGATAGATAGATGGATAGATAGATAGATAGTTAGATAGATAGATAGATAGATAGATAGATAGCCAGATAGATAGATAGCCAGATAGATAGATGGATAGATGGAGAGATAGATAGATAGATAGATAGATAGACAGATAGACAGATAGAATCCATCAACAGATACTGAAAAATCTATAAATTGATACATCAATAGCCCACCCAGTAAAAAGCGCATAAAAGTCAGGAACTTTTTGCTCTCCGATAAATCCTGACCAAAAATAACTTGTCAAACAGAGATACAGTTTCTTTAGATGCCTGCTCTAAGTCCAAGTCATTATAGCATTTCTTTTGGTTGCTGTCGCCATGGCAACCGCACAGGAAGCATGATTGTGTTACCATGGCGACCCAGAATGCTTTGTGGGTAGTCACGTATTAGGGGAGATTGTAGGAGATCTGCTGAAAACCCTTTTAAGGGGTAAAGTCGTATTGAGCAGGACTGAAAAGAAGGCGCCCTCAAGTGGTAGTTACAGATGCTCTCTGTTTGACTTTCATGTCCTTTCTTTCTTTCTTTCTTTCTTTCTTTCTTTCTTTTGGACTTTATTTTTCGTTTATTTGGTCAGTGTCCTAGGATTTCTTTTATGTCAGGATGATTCCTGGCAAGGTGTAGTTAATAAAGGTTGAAGTAAGTAAGTGAGGAAGTAAGGAAGTAAGTAAGTAAGGAAGGAAGGAAGAAGTAAGAAAGTAAAGTAAGGAAGTAAGTGAGTAGTTTGGTCAGTAGTCAGGTACGTATATGTAAGTTTGTTACTCAGTCTGTGAGTGAGTGATTTAGTGAGCAAGTGAGTGAGTGAGTGAGTGAGTGAGTGAGTCAGTGAGTGGGTGAGTGAGTGGGTGAGTAAGTGAGTCAGTGAGTCAGTCAGTCAGTCAGTCAGTCAGTCAGTCAATCAGTCAAATCAGTTGTGATATCTTCCTGAAGTTGATGTAATGGTTAGATAATAGTGTGTATTTGTCGTTTTACGGAATTTCAGTGGAGCCTTGTCGATAATACCACCCTTGGTGCAAAGTTTGATGTTCTTAACGGTGAGATAGTCTTTATAGCGAGGTGGTCTTAATAGTGAAGTGGTCTTAATAATGAAGTTGTCCTCATAGCGGTCCTACTATGCATAGCATTGCAATTACAATCTATTCACTGTCTAGTTGCAAAATGTCATTCCATCTTGCACTTTCATTTGATACAGATACATTTCACGATACCGAAACTCGCAGAAAGAAAGAAAAAGAAGAAAGAAGAGAAAAAAGTAGAAACTGTCCCCAACTCTTATATATTGATTGTGATAGAGGGAGCAACTCCTTATTTGGAAACAGGGCACGTCTCCAGCCCCTCTAATGTCCCCCGGAGTCATGGGGGGTGGGCAGTTACCCCCCTCCCCCATGACTGACTGGTATTAGATCTTTCGATCTGGTTTATGACTAGCAGTGAGAGAGAAATATGAAAGTGTTATATAGCACGATGGAGCTGTATCTAAAAAGCGCCTCGCTTATAGGAAAACCTGAATATTAAAGCGCCACTGTCTGTCAAAGTGACTATTTTCTAAAACTTCATCAAATGATTGAAAAAACCCTATTTGATCAAGGCACACTATATATGTGTAAGCTAATGAATCTATCAAGCTTCAAGTGACTTGTATCTAGGGTTGTCATTGGTAATAATTGTTCATTCGATTTCGATATCAGTATTCAACTTCCGATATTGCAATATCGCAAAATCGTGTACATTTTCTATAATCAGCTTTCCCAGTTAGAAATGGAACCACTGTCGTCACAGGATATAACTCCCAAGTCATTATGAAACCATTTGCCGTTAATATGATAAATATTAAACCAATCTCTCAGGCAATTAGTTTGCAATTTGGAGCAGGGGATGTGTAGTCAAGTGCTCATCATGGCACTAATGTACAATTATGAAGGATTAACAAAGAATCGAAACATGGATTTTGTCGATTTTTCGATATCGATATTATTTTCGATTCATCGATATACAGCATATCGATGACAACCATACTTGTATCATTTGTGGATGATATTTTGAATGCATAATAATACCCGAGTTAGATTTAACTTATTTGCAAACTAATTTGCAAGAACTAGGACTTTTGCATGTTGTAGTATTTAAAAAAAAATGTTTGATAACCCAGATGGTACTGAATATTGCCAGTTTAATGGTGTGAACCTTTTTTTTACCCCATCATTTAACACTTTATATCCATAAATGTAGCAGTAGGCATTGCATATACATCACATACTCACTTAACTGTTTCCATGCAATTGGAAGCTGGAATTCCCATTGATGTGAAACTTAATCACACGCCTTAAATTAAGGAATCCCAATTTCCATGTAAAATTTTCTCGACGTCATTTGAATTATGGTAATGTAATTCCAACATGAATAGGAATTCCTCAACTTGTCAGGAACATCTTGAATTAATTAAATTCAGTGAAATTATTTATAGAACTCATCTCAGTACTTAATTATTTTCCAAATGGAGACCTTCCAATGTTTTAGACATTTTGTTTTTTTCTCTTGTGTTTTGCCACTGTCATAAATCAATAGAGGAAAATATAAAGAAAATTAATTTAAGCTTAAGAGTGAAATAACCAAATAGTTATTAGGATTGTAAACATGTACTGAATTAGACTGTATGTGCCGAGAAATAGCTTTTTCTGAGAGAATATTTAGCTGTCTTTTTGTCTTTCAAGCCTATCTATCTATCTATCTATCCTTTCTATTCTTTCTTTCTTTCTTTCTTTGTCCCTCCCTCCCTCCCTCACTCACTCACTCACTCACTCACTCACTCACTCACTCAGTGGTTCTCTCGCAGACCCAAATTCACAGCTTTCCCGCACTTCAAGTAATTTATTAGAGTCGTGCACGGGAGTAGCTTGGGATTGCAGCGCTCTTACTAGGGCTAAAACCCCGTGTACGGGTGGATATATTCAGTGCAGTAATTTGTCTGGGTTATAAAAACAATGTACGCCTGGAAGGGGATAGCCCCACAATAATATGACCGTAAAAATTCCTGATTGATTGCTCGGAGGTTAGCTCAGTGCTTTAGCTGCGATTTATCAAGGAGTTTTGAGTTTTTTGTTCGTGTCCGTGGAAATGTCTGGAGAAAGTCTACAGATTGGGCTGTGTAAAGTCTTGATGATGTCAGCAGATTCTTGGTTTTAACTGGCAATTCATTTCATTGACTTAAATAATGAATTACATTTTTTAGAGTGGATGGGCCATATCACGAATGTATTGCTTGTGCCACATTAAATACTCGAAATGATCATAAATAACTTTAATGGCAGTTACTAGGGCTGTACACCGGTGCTCGATATACAGTTTGAACCGGTACCGTGATAACGATATGGGTATTGGGAATCGTTATTCATAATAACGATACAATAAAACGGTATACAGATCGGCTTTTTTGAGTAAACAAGACATCTGCAACCCATTGCAATGACCTTAAACAACAGTGTGAAATCATTCCACAGAGATTTGTTCATAATGTTTCTTTAATAATTGTCAGTACTGTAGGTTTTGTTTAATTCTCATATTGATAGAGCTTAATGATACGATACGTATAATCGTATCGTTTTTACTATATCGTGATACGTATCATATCGTTTTAAAGATAAAGGTGTACAGCCCTATCAGTTACCTTACCTTGTAAAGGATGTGGTGTACCAATGGAAAATATATACATTGTACTGATGATATTCGTTGAATATTTGCAAGTACCTTTTCAAGACGTCCAGGCATGGTAGCCGAAGACAGTTTTGAAGGAAGCTGGAACTGGCTTTTATAGTATCACTCTATTTTGAGGCTAAACATGGCTTTTAAATTCTAGTCTGATAAACAGGCCTACATGTGCCATACACCAAATTGATCATTCCTTGTACTGGCTTGATCATGATGATGTAAATTTGTAGCGTGTTTTGAACATCAACCCTTATCATCTATTCATTCCATCCTCTTCTTGCTGTTGGTTTTACAAGCTGGTTAAGCTTCGGGGCCCAGTTGCCCTAAAACAACACATAATTGCCAATAAAATATGAACTGAACTGGAAGTTTAAACACAACACTTTCTATCCGAGAGCCGGTAATAAACAGACATAGTATTGAATAACAGACTGGCTTGTAAACACTTCACCAACTCTCGGCAAACCAATGTTTCTACGGTTTAAACACCTGGGGCAGAATACCGAACTCATCTATGACAATATTGGGTGAAAATTGGGAGAAGAGTCTGTGTTGCTGAAATGGGTTTAGCCGGAGGGGTGAACTGGAATACCCCTCTGGAGATCAAAGTGAGCCTTAAGCATCATTAAATGATTCAGATTGTCTCATTTGGATTGGATTGGTGCTCTTTTGCCATGGTTAAGCTTCATTGTTTTAGTCTTATTTTGGATAGGATAACAAGGAACGGTTAGGTTCGGATTACCGCCATGAGAAGTAGGCTGAGAAATGGCGGTTTTATCTAACTATAGAATAGCAGCACAATTTATTAGTAAGGAAATGGACGTCAAATGATATGGACATATGGTTTCTTGCAATTTGGTTGATATTCTGAAGGTCCCAGATGTTGTGGTGCATAATCCTTGGTTGATGAGGTAGAGCTTTAATGAACGGAATCCACTAAGTAGGCTAATAGGATTCACGTAAGACCAACTTGCATTTGTGCTCCAACATCACTGTTGTTACTTGTGAAAGTTCAGGGCCAAAAATGGAAATGCAAACCAAAATATATGACATAATATGACAGACAATATATTTGTTTATATTATTATACACTCGGGGTCATCGGGATTTTCCAGGTTACTGAAATGTGCCTCCCACAACAAACGCACATTATGGTAATATATCAAGGTGCATAGCTATCATTTGCTGTACAACTGACCTTACACAGTATTATTAGCGATGTAATTCGGTCATCACTGACAATTAATTTAATGTTTTATCAGACGTGCCAAGTCTTACTGGTGGCTGTCTCACGCCTCTGGACTTGAGTATTTTCTTCATATTTTAATTTAACTCACGCAATGAGGACCAAAATACATCTTTAACATTCTAATGTAAACTGGTTGGAAAGAGCCAAAACTCACACATTCAGTACTAAAGCACTATCTGGCGATGAATTTCGATGACTCGGCAAATCTCGATGACCCACAGTGTACTATCTTTTGTTTTCATTGTGTACACCCATCATACATAGAAATAAATATTTAAATTTTTCCTTCTATTTATCGAATCAAACCTCCTTTATATCCAACAATATCACACTTCCAGGGGTGATAATATTTTTTTAGTCTTAGTCTCAGTGACATCACTTATCAGTTGTGACGTCAGGGTTCCATTGTGACGTTGATGTTATCCCAGCATGCCTCAGTAGCAGCTGGGTGGCACCAGACAAAGGAGTCTTGTTTAGGCATTAGGCTGGTGTCGATCAAGAAGGTCTAGCAAAAGTAGAAGCTGTCTAGCACCAGAGAACTAGCTGGGGTTTATTGATCTAGGCTAGATACTGCAAAAAAGCAACCTGCTGAAAACTAGCATTGCCCTATTCTGTGATGTGGATTTAGGTTCTATGGAGGTTATAATAGGAAACCTAATTATAATGTTGCTGAAATATGTTCAGTGTAGTGAATGTAATTTAATGTTCAGTAAATGTTAAAGGAGACCAGGCAATGTTAATCATATTTTAATTTTGAATTTTGTTTACCCACCTATATAGTAGGGGCCTAGCTCAATGGTAGCGCGCTGGGCTTTCAACCACTGGGTTCTGGGTTCAATTCCCGTTTGAGCCTAAGTTGGATGGCTGTTTCATCCTTCATCTCATTGTCAAGGTCTCTGCCAGTCCTAATTAGGCCAATAGGTGCAGAAATACAGGACGTAAAGCCCTAATCCACCCCCACCACCACCACCACCACCACCCACCTATATAGATTAATATTATTATTTAATGGTCTTGGAGTGACCGATAAGCTAGCTCACTGGGGCTGGGCAACCTTGTAGTTTTCTGTTTACTTGTAGTTTATTCTGTATTGTTACCGTTCACGAAAATAACTGATTACCTACCCAACTACCTATATAACAAAAAACCTCATCTTCAAAACCACCTATATTGCAAATGGAATTGTTAATTCTGTTTAGGTATATATTTTAAAATATCTATCCGTGTATAAATTCTATTGAGTACTATATGGGATTGGCTGAGGCAAAGGTAATGATGAGATAGTGTGAGCTAGAATGATCGCTTTTCTCTTCAGCTGGCCGAGGCAAATACATTAGGTCTTGATTTTATATATGTAACATGTTTAATTTGTTCCTTTGAGTACACACATAGGAATAGAAAATCAATAAAATGAGTATAACATTATTCAAGAAATAGAAAGAAAATAATTCAGTCATTTCTTCATTCGGGAGAATACTGTCCGACTTGCCATATCTGCAGTCTAAACTAAAAGTTCTGCGATAACTTGGGGTGTGAATATGAAGCTACTAATACTGTTTTAAATCATTGTAATTATCCGAAATGTTATAATAATTGCTCTTTCTTTTATTTTCAGGTAAGAATCATTTGAAACCATTGAAGGTGTACCAAGTGGATGCGGTTGGTGAATATTTAAAACTTATTACGTATTCGCCTCAAAGTATTTGTAAATGTTGGAGCAGTGTTCCAGCTAGGATTTAAATTGGGCATGGTGCACAAGAATATTAGGGCACCTAAATAGACTCATTAAGGGCGCCCAGCTAGCTGAAAAAAAAAAGAAGAAGAAAAAAGGTCTTAATTCTGAGCATGGGACTCACCAAACGGGCATGTTCAATTGGCCTAGCTGGATAACTGTTGGAAGTAGTTGATAGGGTTTAATTTTATGAAGTATATGTATATAACTGTACTTATACAAGTTGTATCAGAAACTAAGGTGACCTGATGTCAGACATTTAGGCCACCAAGTCTAGAGTATTCCATTTTGATATATTTCAAACTCGACATGTATGGCCATGGACATTACATTTGTAACAAGAACAGTCTATATTGGCCAACATATATTGGCCACCGTAACTCAGTGTGCAGTCATCTGAGAAATTCTCAAGAATTTCATGCAGATTTCAAACACGACTTGTATGACCATCGATTTGACAGTTGTAGCACCCAAGCAACATACAACATATATTGGCTTCCGCAACTGTGATTATAGTCATAAGGAATTTTTGAAATGATCTTTCATTGAATAATATGGTAAAAATTTACTATTTTTTGTGATGATAAACAACAACAAAAACAATTTAACCTTGCAATATTAGCTTCTGTGGTAACATGGAAAATATATTCATGAGTTGAATGTCTATGCATTTCCTTTCGGGTGTAATGAGAAAGTAGGCTAATTTGTTAGTTAGAAGTGCATTTAGGTAATTGGTGAATTACTTATTAATGCTCTGTGTGGCAATGGTAAAACAACAGTACATTGCTATATCTTGACATACTATGGCGACAAGCAACAACTTTCAAATCAATATTTTTTGGGGAAATTTAGTGGTATAGCGTGTTATATTTGTATTGAAACTGTTTAACTACAGAAATTTAAAATTTTGTCAAATACAGAGAATTAGTTTCTTCTATACACATTGTTTCCTCAATAATTATAAGTTAAATCTTAAGTTATGCCTAAGTTACATCTTTAGGAAGAAGATGGTTTTCAGAATGATGTCTTTATATTTGAATTTATTCACAAGACCATTTGAGATATATATACATTCAACACACAACCAACATTCATTCAGCACATTCATACAATTAACAGTAATACAATTATCATTAATACAATTAACAATATGATTGGGTCTTGTCAGGAGACATCCGAAGCCAGACGGCTGTTATGGAGGCCACCTGGAATCCTTCCACATGCTATTTTCTTCTCGTTGTCCAATCATTATTCCTCTTTTCTACAATTCTTCCCCCCACTTTAACTCTTAGTTGTGTTGTTATTGTCTTCAGTCACAATCTCGAAATCTAGCCACACAAGAATTTGGCTGGAGAATTTGTAGCATTTATCATTGGTGAATCTTGTCACTCGCTGTATCAGATGGTGAGGTCATGGCACTCGCACTGGTCATCAAATAGAGTTCACAGCATTTATTTCATGAGAATAATTGCATTCGCTGTTTATTGTATAGTAAATTCTCAGTTCTTGCAAGTTGCTGTTTCAAATTGAGAACTCACAGCATTCACAGCAGAAGTTATGAAATTCGTAGCATTTACAGTATATCGTTAGGAGTAATTGTGCCCAAGGTTATGTATAGTGGATGGGTGGATTAGGGGTTTACGTCCTGTATTTCTGCACCTGATGGGCTAATTGGGAAAGGCAGGGACCATGACAATGAGATGAAGGATGAAACAGCCATCCAACTTAGGCTCAACCGGGAATTGAACCCTGGACCCAGTGGTTGGAAAGCCAGCACGCTACCACTGAGCTAGTATAGGCCCCCACCCATGTTATGTATAGTAAAGCACAGTCTGTTGCAGTTCCTAGCACTCACTATTCAATGTGTATCAAACAGCGTTTATTGTGTTGAGGAGGATTGGATTCGCTTCATGTATATACATAGTAAATTCTGAATTTGCTGTAAAAAAGTTCACAGCACTTATAAAATCAAATATAGAGCAGTTATTGTCTTAATAAAGCTTGCACAGTTTTATTAACAGTAAATACTCGGCACTCCCTGTATCAAAATGTAGAGTTCAATGCACAAGTTATTGTCTTAATTGAGCTCACATTGTTTCATGTGCAGCGAATACTCTGAACTTGCTGTCACAAATGCAGAGTTCGCCTCACTCGTCTCAACCAGTGAGATAACAGTATTTATGGTCTCGAGAAAGGAGATTGCCGCACTCACTGTCTCGTATAAAGTGCAGCGGCAGCGCTCGCCGCATCAAATAAGAGATTGCGCAGCATAGGCGGTCTCAAATATTAGCTTGTGGCCATTAATGTAGTATTGACGATTTCTTCAATATTGATCTCAATCTAGTCAAATATTGGCCTGGAACTGGTGATTAGGGTGGTCTTCCAGGGCAATTATGCCAAATATTGACACATCCAATGCCAGGGCTTCAAGTGTTTTAAGGCTGCCCGAAGTCAAGGTTAGTCATACAGCGCAGTCGCTGCCCTATTATCGCCATGTGTGGAATGAATGGAAGGTGGCTGTAAAAGAATTCAAAATGAATGTTAAATATGGTTGCGGTCTTATTTTGTTTGTACCGAACATGGAGGGGTATAAAATGGACAGAAATGGTAGCAATGGGTTGAACTCCAGCATACTTACCATGCTAACTGATAAAAGACATATTTGTAACAGTCAAAGTAAATTATATATACAATGATATATTTTGACTTCAGTGTTCTCAGAGAACCAGACATCGCTATCAAATATATTCATAGCAAATGGTAAATCAAGATAAGATAAGATAAGATGTGTCAAGTGTTATTATCTGTTTAATAGTTTTGATTTGAATTTTTGCTAACATTTCTGTTTATTTTGTGCTCATCCTTGCTTTATATGATTAAGTATGAGAAATAAAATTAGATACATATTTTAAATCTTAAATTATCTTGGGTTTCGTAACAGCTGATTATTCTGGTATATGGGGACAATATATATCTGTCTAGGTTGTTATTATTGATAATTTCTTTTCTGTTTTGTAACTTCTTTCTCATAAGGTTAAAGATCTGCTATGCATATGGTGTTATTATGAAGACTTTTCATAACTGTCTTTTAGGCTGTAATAGTTCGCGTTTGTACTCGGACAATTTCACAAACTAGCTTGCTCTCAATAGGATTCCGCTCGTAGCAGTAGTGGGCGTATGTTTCGTATGAATTATATTCTATTTAATTCTATTCAATTCTATTCAATTCTATTCAATTCTATTCAATTCTATTCTATTCTATTCTATTCTATTCTATTCTATTCCTTGAAGGGCCAATTTAATGCAGTTCTAAGGATTCCTTGCCAATTATGGGGTAATTGTATGGAAGTTGTTCCTATTTCTCAATTGTCAGCATTTAAATGAAAGTAGGTCATGTAATAGCCTCTAATATTGAGTGATTCTGGATATTTAGAGGCTACAATTGTTGGTGCGGAGAGGTTTCCTTGAACTGCTTGTCTGTTGCGTTGAATTATTTCCCCGTACATTGATGGATTGCATTAGACTCTGAGCACTACACAATCATTTGCAGCCAGTCGCTGTAACAGAGTATAGGTCACCCGATAGCCTCTAACATCTCTGATTCTAGGATACTTAATATTAAGAGACTACGAAATGTTTGCAACACGATATGATTATCTTATCGCAGAAATGAATCATTGATCAGCCGTGAGACACAGCGTTTTGGTTCTTTGATGCCCCGCAGCAGAATCTAGGTTACCAAATAGCCTCTAGCCCATTTGATTAATGATTCTAAGTGGTTAGAGGCTGATGTGGTTGCAATAGATTTTGATTTGGGTAAAGAGAAAGACAGATGGATTGCATTATAAATTTATCGTCACTTGTAGAGGTACTTGCTGCTCAAATTGTAACTAATTGTCTCGATCAGTTATTGTTATGTGAACATCGGAATCTACCGGTATATTATGGCTTCTAACCTGCGATTAATGAGTTTAGCAGCAGCTAAATGAATATTTTTAACGATGTATTTCTCATGCTGTTGTATTAATAAATGAAGACGTATTTCTGAAAGGCATTTTTGTCCACAAGCTATGATGAAGCAACTTACAATGTATGATGTATCTCAAACTAAGTGTACTGCAGTTAGATTACTTTCAGACATTGTTTTTTTTCCTATCAGGAGAGGGCGGGGGCCTAGCTCAGAGGTAGCGTTCTGGGCTTCCAACCGCTGCGTCCCGGGTTCAATTACCGGTCGAGCCTAAGTTGGATGGCTGTTTCATCCTTCATCTCATTGCCATGGTCCCTGCCAGTCCTAATTAGCCCAACTGGTGCAGAAATACAGGACGTAAAGCCCTAATGACCCACCAAACCACCTATCAGGAGAATCTAGGTCACTTATATAGCCTCTACCAGTGTGATTCTGTATAATACAATGAAGTATATTGTACCTTTGTCTTCTGAAGTTATTTTACTCCAACCCCCTCAGATCTTTACCCCATTTTTCGACAGTGTTTGCATTAACTTTATGTTGGTGGAATCAAAGTCACTTATATAAAATTTAAATATTTGTTGAGAAAACTGAGGTGAACGATTCCAACTTTAAATTCATTGTCTGTATTGTATCTTTTGTGATGCTGTCTGCTGCAGGCTAAATCTAGGTCACATTATAGCCTCTAACATCTGTGATTCCTGATATTTAGAGGCTGCAACTGGCTACAAAGCGAGGCTCAATCAGGCTTATGCCTTTGAGCCCGCCTTTTATGTCTGTGAGGCAATGACCTGAAATATACATCCCCTAGTCCTGGAAAGATGTGCAAGAGCACATCCTAGGCAGGTCTGTTGGAGATATACTTATGATATATGATAAGTTTAATGCGTTTCTTGTGATATATGAAACACTATTGTGGCTTTCCGCTGCAATATTGTTAGTGTGGTGGTGTGTTGGATGGTGTGGTTATATTACAGTCTTGTCATTACTTAGCTGGATAGACAGTTTTTTTGATAAGATAAGTTCAGTTTCTTTGTATCATTGTATATATGAATCTACACCTTTAGCTTTCTTATAATGATAATCTGTTCATATTGTTTCCAACCTTATGATATAGTAGCCTACTAGTCTATCATTATTATTCGAAATTTAAGCCAACATGGCTGGTCCGTGTTGTGTATAAATGATTTAGTTTTTACATTTTGCTTGTCGTTAAAGATTCTCGTAATGCATCATGACGTATCGTATGGTAAAACACTTCGATTATCCATCTCCTGTCTATCTTTGAGCCTATCTCTCTGTGGTTCGATGTGTATTATGAGATAGTTTCTTACGCTGTCATATTTACGTTGAGTAAGTTTTTATTCAAATTCAAGTGTAATAAAAGCAACTTGACATTGATAGTTTGTCATCAGAATGGAACATTTGTACTTGAAATGAAAAGAATATACTAATACCTAAATCATATTCAGAAATGTTTTTTCTATAATATATTAGTTCAGCCGATTATCTCTGGAAGAATAGGGTATTGCTCAAGTCTACCTAGGTCACCATAAGCAAATAGATGAAGATGAATTATTTACACCAGCATGCATGCCTCATGTATTTCCTGCATATTTTTGGTGCACAGATTATATGCTCAAAGCAGCTCAATGGTAGTGAAATAAGAAAAGGACAACAACATAAGGAAGATAGGTTCCTGTTGTGGGCTTGGTAATATTATGGTATAACAATTATGTGTTATTACTAACTTGAATTTCACTTGTACAAGTGGGTGGGTGGGTGGATTAGGACTTCACATCCTGTATTTCTGCACCTGATGGGCTAATTAGGACAGGCAGGGACCATGGCAATGAGATGAAGGATGAAAAAGCCATCCAACTTAGGCATGGGACCGAGTGGTTGGAAGCCCAGCGCACTATCACTGAGCCAGGCCCCCCCACCCCTGTATTTAATACAAAACAGTTAACATTTGTTAACGGGACATATTAAAATGATAGTCATCTTGATAGCTGTCAATTAAAATTGTGTGAAAAATATACTTCATGGAGTAAGATGAGTTGAAATGGGTAAAAATTGACAAAATTGACAGCGTGACATTGCCCTTCTTAACCAGGGACAAAGTGAAACTGAAGCTCTTAAATAATGACAGACAGAAGATAAATATGATAGGGGACAGTTTTGATATGCTTAGTTATTACATATTTAGTTAGATTTTCTCCTAAACCGCGACCTACTTTTGGGACCCATGTAGACCCAAGTAATCATGTATTAAGGTCTGTTGTTGCTTCTCACAGTTTTAATTTTCCACAAAATAGCCAGATGAGTTGTCACTGTTTAATTAAACTGTCTCGAAAGTATCTCGGCACTGACATTTATTCGGTGTCCAACATTATACGGAAGAAAGAAACGGCCACTCTCCTGAGTGAACAGCGAATTCTTCTCGCTCGACTGGATGTTTACGAGGACCAGCACAAAAGAAGAAAAATTCACAAGAGCCGCTGATCTCGAGAGAGTTAGCAAGCAAGCCAAGGTGCGGATGAAATATGTGTTCATGCATCTTTCATGTGTGTGTCAGACAGTCATGCATCTGAAGAGACAGACTGAGTGACACATAGACTGTGGCACTTAGACAGGATAAGACAGACATGTATACACAGATATTAAGACACCCAACATGTTGTCAATTAGTCAAGGTGTTGATAGAATATGTAGCTGACATTCAGGTGTCTTTCATGTGCGTGTCAGACAGTCATGCATGTGACCAGACAGACAGACAATTTAACATAAAAAGAGAATAAGACAGTGAAGATAAACGGATAAAGACACCCAGCATTTTGTCAATTAGCTAAGGTGTTAATGCTAGAACTGGCGGACCTTCATGCATCTTGCATGTGCGTGTCAGACAGTCATGCATGTGGAGAGACAGACAGACAGTGCAACACTGATAGTGGTACAGAGAATAAGATAGAAACATACAGGATAAGGACACCCAATATTTCATCAATTAGCCAAGCTGTGAATGGTATACATGGCAAATGTATGCATCTTTCTCGTGTCAGACAGTGATGCATATAGAGAGAAATGTTCATCTTTCTCGTGTGTCAGGCAGTCACATGGAGATAAGGACAGACTGACAGACCGCGCGACAGACAGACAGACAGACAGTGCTACATTGCAAGATAATAAGGTAAGGATATAAGGTACAGGGATACCTAACATTACAGAGCGAATGAGTCTAGTTAGCTAGATAGATAGATAGATAAATAGGTAGATAGATAGATAGATAGATAGATAGATAGATAGATGGTGAATGATGAGCATACAACCTGAATGAATGTGTCCAGAAAGGATATGTGAAGATAGAGAGGGATAGACAGATAGATGAAGGGACAAATCAAATAGGAATATGGACATGTGCGTCTAATTTGTAAGTCGATGCCACTTTGTGTACAATTTGGGCCAAATTATTCATGAAATAATATCTAAAAAAAAAACAACAGCTAACATGACGACTTATACCAAAACAGCGCTGACACACAGATTGACAATTCATTAAAACTCTGAAGCAAAGCAAGAAAAACTTCACCAATTAGTGACTTTGACAAAACACTGCAGTAATCATGCTCCCTTAATGACATTTCTCCATTGAACGAGACTATTTCGTTGCTGTCTCCCCGAGCAAGTCGAAACGGCACATTATTATGTGTGTGTGAGCCTCCGACAATTTGATATAGAGGAACAATTTTGCCGAATGCGATGACATGTGTGAAAAGGAGCGTTACTTAGTGTGTCATGTCCATTTAATTTTCTGCTTCAATATGTGGGCCATATATTGTCATCGCGTGCAAGTCTTTGCAACATATTGTCGACTGACTCAATGTGACAAACACAACGTGGAAGCGTCTCGAGTTGGGTTTGTCACCACACTGGTGTATATGAAGTTAGGAGATAAGAAAGAGGTAGGGCATATGCAGTAATTGGATATTTGGATTTTGTGACTGCATAACAGGAAAGAGGTAATGAATGAACAAGCAACTCTGGGTTTTCCTGGAAGTTTCGACATGTCGGCCGGGGAACTGGAGATGTTTGCGGAGGACACTACCTCAAACGTACATTAAGCAATAGGGCTGGTCAGTTATCGTGTGACCTTGTACCCAGAAATTCTAATGCAATACATGACGTCACCAATACACAATACTAGATGACGTCATCTATAATGGGGTGGGGGCCTAGCTCAGTGGTAGCGCGCTGGGCTTCCAACCACTGGGTCCCAGGTTCAATTCCCAGTTGAGCCTATGTTGGATGGCTGTTTCATCCTTCGTCTCATTGCCATGGTCCCTACCTGTCCTAATTAGCCCATCAGGTGCAGAAATACAGGACATAAAGCCCTAATCCACCACCACCACCACCATGTCATCTCTAATTGGGCTGTGATGACATCATGTATTGTATGATTACTTCTGGGTACAAGGTCACACGAGAACTGGCCAGCCCTATTTCCTTTCTGAATTTTCTAATGGATTTGACTATACAATTACACGTATTATCAAGATCCATTCCAGCCCAAACAACTGCCACTATCACAACTTCAACCCTTATCACAGGGTCAATTTAACCATTATCACTGGCCCAAATTAAAATGTATTAACGCCCAATCATTATCCAATGAACCATTATCACAACCCCAAGTAACCGCTATCACTTTTTGAGGCATTATAACCATTTTAACTAAACTAAACCATTACCGCCAGCCCAATCAACCATTATCACAACTCCAACCATTTAACAGGGTCAACCACCAATGCTACCATTATTAGCAGCCTCACCAACCGCTATAGTTACTTGAACCATTATCACTAGGTCACCCTACCATTATCACCAGCCCGGCCAACTATCGGGGACCGCAGCCTTTGTCCTTATTTTAGGAGGCTTTTGACAAAGGCTGCGGTGTTTTCTTAAGCCTTCCTTGAAGTTGGTCTATTTATTTTGGAGTGCTTGAGACCCTGTCTGTCTTGTCTACGTTAGCAAAGGAGCGTTGCTAGGCAACGAGCCACGTGCCAGGCATTAGCCAATCAGGTGACGTATGCCATAGACAGCTGCTTACACGACCCGGGCTGGCCTAGAGGTCAAGGGGGTAATGGCATTTCTTTGTGAACAAGAATCCGACACAGTTAAGATGACTGTAGTTTAAACCGGGAGCTAATAGTTCAATAGATTCCCACAGATGTAATCCAAGTTGAATTCATGACTCTGTGAAGTATGGCTGACTGCTTAAGTGCATCATACCAAGTCTAGAACGAGTGAGTGATATCTATGGATTTTGGTACAAGTCTAGAATGACGTCTATGGATTGAAGACATCTGTATTTTGCACTTAGAAGTACAGCTCATATTTTATGTCCACTTAAGCGCAGATACCAAGAGCAAAAGACCTCATTATAATTAGGCAAGAACCCCTGCGACCTCATTATGATTAGGCAAAAACCATGCGTTTTCCATGTGGGTATCCTTCTCATGGAAAATGCACGTGGCACATTTTGCCATGTACTTATCATAATATCATCCTATATGCATGTATTTTGTTCGGTTGAATTGTCAGTGATGCTAGTGGTTTTCTGTGGTAAAAGAAGGTCACACTGAAATGGTCCTAATAAATGGAACATTGGTAATATTGGCGAAGTGATAGTAGAATCAAGGGTTGTCTAAATCAAAAATATAAACCAAAAACCGTTCGCTAAGTAAACGCAATGCACAAGTTTTATGCTTTCCCCTTTTTTATGCGCTCTTTTGCCAAACACAAAAAAAACTATTTTCTGCTTTTTGTCAGCTTTTTAGTACCACATATATGCCATAGCAATTTCCAAACTCTTAACACACAATAATTTTGAGTAGCCTCTTGATATCCGCTGGGGAAAATTCCCTTTCCTGTCTGTGTGGTAGCGGAAATTATGTGTCATCATTTCCATTCAAAATGTGTGTGTTTGGTTGGACACAATTACACATTTAATATGCGTTTCAGTATGTGTAAATATGTGTGGGTATGTTGCTTGATAGTTCAAGTGTGTATCAGTGCTAAAACTAATATTAAGTATGATATATTTGATTCATACTACTATAAGTACAGATTGATGTGCTTGTATGAGCAGTTACAATAGAACCTCACCAATAGGACCACTCTTGGTGTAATACAGGGATACCCCGCTTCAAGGCCGCTTTGCAATAGAGATCACTTCACCAATAAGACCGCCCCATTTTGGGACGGATTTGTATCGTTGCCGTTGTATTTCACCTCATTATATTATAAAGATCACCTAATAATAATTATTAAGACCTATCATTTTTAGATCCAATTGTATTTATACCATTCTGTTTTACCTCCACCTCACCATTAAGACCATACAGTTTTGCATCAAGGGAGGTCTTAATGGCAAGGTTCCACTGTAGTTACTGGGTTAAAAGAAGGTGGCACTGAAATGATTTTAATATATGGAAAATTGGTGAACTTTGATGATAATAATAATATATAAAAAATTAAAAACCAAGATTGTTGTAATGAGGTATCTTACAACAGTTGAGAGAGAAATTTGGAATGTGTTCTTTTTCTTGTCATAAATCTGCCTTATGCGACTGCTGTGAAGATGAAATATACTTTATTAATCATAAAAATGAAACAAATATGTTGTCTTTGATGGTCTATTCAATAGTCTTTTCAATGCGGTAGTCTTTCGGTAGTTGTTTCGATAGCCATCGGTCGTCTTGGATAAGGATTTAGATTGAGTTCGGCTAATGGCATCCCTTTCTCTCTCTCTTTCTTTTCTGTCTGTCCGAAATATTCAAAGGCAAGCGAAGGACTTTTGACACAGCGACGGGAGAGAAAAGACACAAAGTGGAGAAATTAGATAAATTTTGCCTGGGCTGACTTCAAAACAGCCGGCAACACTAGCTCACTTCACTAATCTTCAATGGGCTTCTTCAATGCGCTTCTTCTATGTGATTCTTCAGTATGGCTCTTCTTTGTGGAGGATTGCAGGGGAAAAAGCAGTTATCTCTCAATTGAAGGAATTTGGCGTTTGAAGGTTGATGTTACAGACTGGTAAGAGACTGATTGACAGACTGACAGACAGTGGGGGATAAAGAGACAGGCACTGTGTCACAGATTGACATGTTCTTTTATGGTGAAACCTTATGATTTAAGCGAATTTTGTGAATAATATAGGAATTGGAATTAGTTTATTTTGCAGTCAATATAACAATGATATATATTTTAATTAAATACAAAACAAGCAAGCATAAGCATTATGTCAACAGTTTCTGGACAACAAAGTCTTAAAATCAAGGTTGTCTTGATGTTGGGTGTTATCAAGTTTTAGGCCCATTTTGTGATTGAATGGTTACATTTGCAAATTGCTTCATAAAGTTGAAGAGTTTTAATTAGAAATTGCAGTATTCACGTTGTAAAATGCAGCTTCGAATGTGAATGAATTTACGTTATAGAAATTTAATAGAACTGCCAGGCTGAATGCAAAGAATCGCCTTAAACTTCAAAACGGCTTAAATGATTTGCTAGCACGAGCGAATAGATCTACTCGCTATCTTTACAATCATTATGTCAGAAGTTATTTATAGCTTTGCGTGTCCGTTTATAATATTAATATCTGAATGTATATACATATTGTAGGTCATATTGAAACATCGCATGCAGGGCAAAAACCTTCTGACCTAGCTGTGGAAAGCACTAGAAATGCATAACCCGTTTTCCAATATGTTTGAGGCAGCTTCTTAGCTGTGTCGGAATCAGCTCCCAATCTTTCTAGGAGATTTAAAACCTCCTCCGCCACTATAGTACAAAGGTTTTCATGCGAAACACATTCTGTTTCCATAGCAACCGGATAATTGCCAGTCATTTAGACGTTTGCCAGACGATAGCTTTCGTTCTGAAGCGTAGACGTCACCTCCGACCTCATTCTTTGACCTCTGACCTCACGTGACCGTCTTTGACCTTCTTTCCTGACCTCTGATCTCTTTTCGTGACCCATGACCTTAAAAAGACAGTTCAAAGTCGAGCAGTGCTATGGAGACGTCACCGGGACGTTGCTGTCGCCTAGGATGCTATTATGTAACGTCTTGAGGAAGCTGGTGACGTCAGATGACGTAACTTAAGCCCTTAAGGTCAGATGTTAAGGTCTGATAAAAGGCTATCACCATATATTACCCGCTGAATTTAAATCTGCTGAAATATCAAGGTTCCTATAAACGAAAGAGGATTACTTTGGAGGTATTCCAGGAATTTAGACATAAGGCATATTAAAAAAGAAATATTTCTCTCGTAAATTTTATGGTTATAAGAAGGATTTTTCGTTGTTGAAGGTATTCTAATGGATGTTATTACGTGAATTTTATGGTCTTAAAATGTGGTTGTACAGAGTCAGGTATAGCTGATTCTTAAAAAAAAGAAGAAAAAAAAAGAAGAAGATTCTGATGCCGCAGTTCCCACATGATGTTTGCGAATGGTTCTTTTTACTTGCCTCAGATTGGGTCCTGAACTTTTTTTGCGAAAAACATAGTCATAAGCACTAAGCAGTAGTATGTGGCCATTTAAGACAGTTATCGTTTAATAGAGGGGTGAAGCATATATCTGGTTTATCCAAGAATATACAATGAAAATTCCGTTTAGGAGAATTAGAAGTGGCTGTCTACGACAGGTAACCATTCTGTACATTATGGACTTGACTGAATATTTGTGGGTTTTATTTTATGATTTCATGGTTTTTGAAATCAGTAGCCTTTCTTAGCTGAAATGATCAATGTCCCTCCCTGCCTGGTTCTGGTTCTGGAGTTCCACCCGTTCCAGTGGGGTAATCACCTAGTTGTAGGTGTTGCCTAGTGCTAAACTAATTCAACTATCCAAACCTGTCCCCTTGAATCCAGCACTATAAAAACCTATTAAAAACAAGCAATGGTCACATAGCGATTTGCGATGAAAATCCAAATACATGACACCCACACATGTAGATATACCATTATCTCCTGCAGTCGGTGTGCTTTGTATTAAATGTATCAATCTTTCTTGATTGATACACTAGAATTGAAGACTGACATGTATTCATGCACATACAACGATTCATACCTTCAATTTAGTTCCACTTCTAACCACTGGCCAATGTTGGCAGCACTGCAGAGTGCAGACCGGAAGTGAGTGTTCTTTACCTCATTATCTCCGTGTGTGGAGAGTCTTGTATTCTCTAGGTGCAAAGTCAACCTGAAGAAAGAGTGAATTAAGACGCGTTCGCTCGAATTGAGATGAAAGTCTCCCCTAAATGTGTTTAAAGTCTCCGAGTCGACCGGATCTTTATTCTATCTGGTTTTGGCAAGGTCCTATCCTGAAGGTTAAATTGTCAGAGGGACTGGAGCTTCATACTAAGGAGCCGGGGTGTTTGTATGCGCATTGTTTGCGAATTGGAAGTACAAAGTGCTATTGTGCATAGGAGAAGAGGAATTAGAAGTTTCATTTACGTTCGTTGGTGTGAAATTGGATTCAAATTGGAAACGTGAACTGGACCTAAATCCAAATCATATAAGATAAGACTGAAAATAAAAGTTTATGTTGAATAACTATTACAATTGCACCCTTGGCAGCCAATGGCAGGCCTGTACGAGCATGATTCTTTCTCAGCTCCGAGGCTAGTATACAACCTAGCGGAATAGTGAACGCTTCAGACTAACCAATCTACAATTACTGTCATGATTCTATAGCCGAGTACCCATTTACACGTGGGTGGAGTGGAGCAAAGAGCAACAGAGGATCTGCTCAGTCCCTCCATGCCGGGGACAAGGGCTCGAACTTGAACCTTCAACCACTAGACCACAGCTCACCTTTAACCCCCGTCAAGAGTTTGGGCTCGATTCATTCATGCGGTCTGCTGATAATGTCTTTTAGAACCAAATAAGAACACATAAGAAATATGAGGGGTGGGGGCCTAACCCAACTGCTGGGTCCCGGGTTCAATTCTTGGTCGATCCTATGTTGGATGGCTGTTTCATCCTTCGTCTCATTGCCATGGTCCCTACCTGTCCTAATTAGCCCATCAGGTGCAGAAATACAGGATGTAAAGCCTCAATCCACCACCACCACCGTAAGACATGAAAATTAATTATCGTATAAATAATTATGCTTTAGATTATTTGTTTGGATTGACCGCTTAACCAACTTTTCTAACGTGCAAATGGTATGATCAAATGATGATACGACTTATACCATGGTCCAGCAATAAGACTTACTTTTTATGGAGACTGGTTTAAATTTGAGACCTTGGGAACTAGACACACTAGTGCTCAATTGATTTACCCACTGTGAACAAGAATAAGAGCTTTTTACCACTCTGATAAGATTGCTTGCATCTCTCACATACATACAGTTATTACTTTCGTTAAAAACTAAAAATTGAACCTTGACAAAGCTAGTCAACTTCTGCTATGTGATGCTACCTGCCACTAAGCAGGACTGTCTGGCTATAGCTGGCTACTCAAAGTCGGATCTAAAAGTACATATTTATGATAAAATATTATATTTTATATACTTCTTACATTTACCAAGACTTATATTTTTCAGTGGTGGTGGGTGTAAGCTGACTATAAGCTAGAAGTAGACAGAAGCGGCTGGTTAAGACTGTTATAGCTACAGCCAGGAATAGGTGGTTACAGCAGTCTAGAGTCGACAATATTTTAAATAAACTAACTGTATATATATATATATATATATATATATATATATATATATATATATGGCTACCATTTGATATGGCTACCAATTTTGATATCTATAGAACACAGGTGTTCATTACCATAAGCTTTCCATATATTTTTGTTAATATAATCTCTCACAGATAACCACATTTTTAGTTCGGCTATTCGGAAGTATTCGGTCTTTTCATCCGTCTGCCTCTATGTCCATTGACCTTGTCGACACAAAAGCGTCGCCATTTTTGCACAATTATCAACCGCCAAATTTACTGCGCTGTGGCACATCGAAGCGACCTTGGGGCTGGTCCTATTAGGAGCGACCTTGAACTCTTTATTGGTATCATAGGGTCAAGGTCATTTTAGAATGCCTTGTCAATATAGAAAATTTTTGTTCTCATTGGCCTTGAGAATGATTGTGGTGGCAGGGAAGTTTAGTGTTTTAGTTAGGCGATATTGCTTTATTGTATTGTATTGTAATGTCTCAATGCTATTTATTGGCAATATGATGAACTGATATAACTGGCTGCTATAGGCAAATGTAATAAAGAGATCCTATGTTGGATGGCTGTTTCATCCTTCGTCTCAATGCCATGGTCCCTGCCTGTCGTAATTAGCCCATCAGGTGCAGAAATACAGGACATAAAGCCCTAGTCCAACCACTCATCCTCAGGCTGTTTAGCAAGCTCAGCCTGGGTCCCAGGTTCGATTCCCTGTCTAGCCTGATAAGTTGGATGGCATTTTCATCCTTCGTCTCAATGCCATGGTCCCTACCTGTCCTAATTAGTCCATCAGGTGCAGAAATACAGGACATAAAGCCCTAATCCACCCAACCAACTCACCAGCACACGAGCTAATCTGTGATGATGAATCGATGTCTCAATGCTACTGGGTCTGAAACTTCGTCAGCTTATATGACCAGCTGCCAGAGGCAGACGTAATGATGAGATAAGGCCGCTTGGAGTCGCACCATGTTACACATGTACCCCATGGGTGAGGCATAGACAGCATAGACACGGGAGTACAGGGCATGTCGAGCAGTGTTGAGGGCAACATTGAGACATGGTTTCACAGTAGTAATGAAGGTACAGGATAATATATTAAGCTAGCTCGATTCAGATCAGTTCTATATATTTGCATGGGCTTGGTATCTGACGACAGTTTGATGACCCAATTGTGCTGCCTAACAGTTCACGCATGCTTAGTTCCCTACAGATCTGATCTCTTTCCTCAGCAAATAGCAAGAACTTGCCTTAAAGGGCTGTGCTTTCCACATCTATCTATCTCTATCTATCCATCTATCCATCAATCTACCTATCTATCTATCTATCTATCCAGCTATCTATCTATCTATCTATCTATCTATCTATCTATCTATATATCTATATATTTATCTGTATATCTATATATCTATCATCATCTAAGTATTTTGTTGGATTATTTCCAGGCACTGTAAGGAATCACAAGCTCCTGACCAAAATACCATTTAAAACAATGAAGCTTAACCTTGGCAAAAGAGCACCAATCCAATCCAAATGAGACAATCAGAATCATTTAAGGATGCTTAAGGCTCACTTTGATCTCAAGAGGGGTATTCCAGTTCACCCCTCCGGCTAAACCCATTTCAGCAACACAGACTCTTCTCCCGAGATGCCTTTTCATCCAATATTGTCACGGATGCGCATTGTATTTTGCCGCACATGTGCAATATTTTAGAGTGCCGAAGTGGTAATATGGTCGGAACCTAGTAAATGTGTAATGTTTGGTAATATATGAACGAGAATGAACAATCAAAGCTTGAGAATGACGTCACTCCGGTGGTAGTAAATGTAATAAGAAAATATGTCTATTCATTGTTCGAAATAAGGGTTTTCCAGTTGTCCGGTTGTCCGGGACAATCAAATTGTCAGCCGGACAACCATGTTTAACCATGGGGTTTTCCGTCGGACAACTGACAGGTGTTTTTTTTCGTTGTTTTTTTTACGGACAACTGAAAATCTGAGCAGATAACCAGAAATGTTAGCCCAGTTGTCCGGTGGACAACCACTCCAGAACAACTTATTTCGAACACTGCTATTAGGTTAACTTTAATATATACTTTTGTCTTTTATGATTATGTCCAAAATTGACCATGCACTAAATTTATTAATTAAGATTATGTGGAAAGGCTCTTGTCTTACAGAACAGACTTTGGAAATCTAGTGTAAATGGGATGAACAACATTCACTATAAGAATACAAACTGTTGGTGTAAGTAAGCATCTCACTATTAAGGCTGCCTCATTATTTAGACCCTTTAGATTGGACTAAGCTGTTACCGCATCCATGGTTACATACTCATTGTATAATTCTTAAGTGAAATCTGCTCTCAATGCAATAATACGTACTTATGAATCTCTGGAAATGACAAGAAAGGTGAAACCAAATACTGGTGCTTACTGGATAGCTAACTATCTAGCAGACTCATTCAGACATGGACCATAGTTATTCCATGAATTATTAGCAAAATACACATGGTTGAATTTGTAATAGCTTCAAATAAATTCAAAATATCATAGGTATCATGTAAATGAATATGTAGAGTCAATCATCAAATAGTAAGGACACTGGTATGGTAATAATATTTATGTTAAAACTCTGTGTATGGGAATGTGTGAATCTTTGCATGGCTGTCCCTATGTTTCTTGTACATATAATATCATAGAAGGACTTCACTGAAGGTTATAGTGTGTCCAGAACTTGCTGACTGATTGTAAACATCACAGCTTCTGTGCGAAGTACTCATACATCTATAGGTTTTCTCCGCATACAAGTGCAGTACAAAAACAGCCCCGAAATTCTTTGATAAATCATAGCCATAGCTCCAAACCCTCCCCCCGGCAATCAATCAGGAATTTTTACGGTCATATTATTGTTGGGCTATCCCCTTCCAGGCGTACATTGTTTTTATAACCCAGACAAATTACTGCACTGAATATATCTACCCGTACACGGGGTTTTAGCCCCAGTAAGATCGCTGCCATTCCATGCTACACTCATGCACGACTCTAATAAATTACTTCTAGTGTGTGAAAGCTGCGAATGTGGGTGTGTGAAAAACAATGAGTCCGGCAGTCGCTTGTGGTATTAACTACAGTTTTATTGTGCATAAAGTGGGTTTAATATTATTGTATCGGCTAAAGAGAACGACAGAATTTCTTACGACAGAATGCGGCGAAGGAAGGAAGGAAACGTGGAAGAAGGAAAAAGATAAAGCTAAATATTTTGTGCTAGAAGGAAAGAGTGAGACGCTAGTTTAGCGACATGTTTATGTGGGTAGTTCTCGGGGTACCGCATGACGCGTTTAATGCATGGCGAACTCTGCACTTTATCATCCAAATTGCTACACTCTTCTACCCCTCCGCTTCATGTGTTTAAATCAGCCATAAAAAAGAGGGTTGTCACTAACAAATGACTGGCGTAGATCCAACTTACAGCCGATACTATGTTCTGTACAGTGGCACCCCGGAGTTGGGACTATATTGTATGTTTGGGAATAACGTAAAATTCAGAGGTGCATAGTTTGTAGTGGTCTCAGTTTCAGATTTTTGACCCAGTATAATATTATGATCTTAAATTTGAGTTTGAAGGTCAGTAGCAATCCATTTTAGGACCGATGTAGACCGCTTCCCAATTATGATCGGTAAATTTAGTTTGAAGTGCGGTTATAATGATATCTTATGAATGATAAAGCTTGTTGTCTTTTCAAAAAAAGGTTTCAGAAATCCAGAAATATATTTCAGAAAGGAAATTATGAAATTTTACGAGTCGTTCAAAAACATCTCCTGACACGCTGCGTAAATGTGGCATCTTCTCGGACCTGTCTTAGCAGATCAACTGATGTTTCACCCCTATATCAGGTGACCTCAATGTTGAGATTCTATTATATTTAGGCCACCCTTAAAATGTTTGTTGCGGGTTACATGACACTTGAAAAACCCATCATGTAGGTAGGATTTGTATTATTTTATTTTTTTTACCTCACAAGAATATTCTCGAAACAGCTTGAAAACTGTACGAAAAGAAATATACATAATAATGTATATAACAAAAAATGTAAAAAGCAGGGAAAAAATGTGTGTCATACAGGAATATTTTTAAGAAAGGCCTTTGTCAGTCTTAATGATGAAGTCTGGCTGTATTCGCTACAATTCTAGAAAAGCAGCGGACTGTTCTATTAGGGAGCTATCCGTAACAGTAGAGATTGCAATTGCTTCTCTAGTTCTGTACACAGACTCCGGTTAATCACAACCACTGAAAGGGCTGATTAGAAAACCCAGCTTTAAATGAAGATAGATAGTCTAACTGCATCACTTCCCTCTTTTTACAATTCACTTGTTTGCTCTCTCTCTCTCTCTCTGTATGTGAGTTCTGCTGCTGCTGCTTACTTGTTAGGTGTTGGGATTTGTTGTGGAGATGCACAGAATACCAAAATTGACCACTTCCATGGTTACTGACTCATTCAGACATGGACCATATTAATTTTTTTATGAATTATAAGCAAAAATAGTAGTGTTGGTATGTGTAGATCAGTAATGATAGGTGGCTTAATTGCAAATGCCTGGGTGGTGAAGTAGTGTCATTTTGGTTTGATGATTGATAATGAAATGAGAAATTATTTAAATTGAAATTGTGTTTCTGCAAGGTGTATGTATGCAATTCAAAGTGCTTTGAATGAATGAATGAGTTGATTTATTTTACCGACATTATTATTATTACATGTTATTTTACATTTACTGTGTATAATAAATTGAAATGCTCTTGATAGTGTGAAGATAAAATCTATAAATTGATAAAATCTAATTTAAATAGAGTTAATTGATGTATATAAATTAAAATAAAAGACATGTACATGGCCAGTTGTGCCACGTGCGTTTTCCATGTGTTTGGATAAACGCATGGAAAACGCATGGTTTTTCCCTCATTGTAACTAGCTAAAAACCATGCGTTTAATGCCATATATCCTTCTCATGGAAAACGCACGTGGCACATTTGGCCATGTAGAGGTCTTAAAACATTGTATTTTATTGTCTAAATGCCATAATTACACTTAGTACAAGGCACCGCCAACTTCGTGTGACCGACATCCAGCTGAGATAGATAGATAGATGGATAAATAGATAGATAAGATAGATAAGATAGATAAGATGGATAGATAAGATAGATAGATAGACAGATAGATATGGGAAGTGCAACCATCTAAGGCAAGTTGTTGCCGCTATCGAAGGTTGATTGAGATGCAGCTCAAGAAGAGTGCCCAGGCCTTTATTTGAACCATAACTTTCACCAGAACTGGCCAATGTGCTGCTAACAGGCCGATGCCTGAACCACTCGGCCACCGAGACATTCGCGACATGCCTTCTTAAATGAATATAACTATTTCACAGTATACCTTTTATGCACTACATCATAAGTTCAGCCGAAACATGTCGATATACAAGCTCTGCGCTCCACCAATGTTCCATGAATCTCGGTGAGTGAATGACAGGTCTATAGTGCAGAGAATGAAGTTCAATTTCAAGCTCAGTAAAATTCATCACTCCGCAATCAATAGGCCACTACATCATGTTATCAGAGCAGTGCTGACAACTCCATCAATATCCCCTCCGCCTAATATATGTCAAAGATGTGTCAATGTCATGTGGCCACCCCTGATAAAAGCGCACAGGAAAAAGGCATTAAAATGGGGCGAAAGAGAGAAAAATGTACTTCGGGGTAGCGGAGGGTAGGGGGTTTGGTTGTTGCCCCCGGGTTGTAGTCATTTTGGAATTCTAGGCAATGTTCAATGTTGGTGAAATTAGAGCTCTAGTTTCTCTTATTTATATATTTATTTATTGAACATATTTCCACAGGGTGTATGGGGCGGGGGCCTAGCTCAGAGGTAGCGCTCTGGGCTTCCAATCGCTGGGTCCCGGGTTCAATTCCCGGTCGAGCCTAAGTTGGATGGCTGTGTCATCCTTTGTCCCATTGCCATGGTCTCTGCCTGTCCTAATTAGCCCAACTGGTGCAGAAATACAGGACGTAAAGCCCTAATCACCCACCCACCCCATGGGGTGTATACATCAGTAAAACTTTTTTGTGTAGGCCCTGTAAAATCATTATGTACAAATAGATAGTAAAACTAACACAAAAGCAGAAGTAAAAACAAGCAGTAAGGATTTAAAGTAATAATAATGATGATAAAATCACACTACGATTAGGTAAAATGTTCAAATAGGTGGCAGCACACTAAGCGAAAAGTTCTTTTAGACTGATCACAGTGGATGAATCTTTTACATCAAATTGCATTGTAATAAATAGGTTATGATTTATCATAAAAGATCAAAAATAGTATACTTCAAATGTAACATTTTGTGTCTTGTAATTTCATGTAATTATATAAAAAATTCATCTGCATTTTATGTTAAATCAGATAATATCAAACAACATTTATGCAAACTACCATGCAAGAATAATGAAAATCAGCCTATTTTAATATTTAACATTTTGTTCTGTCATAAAAGATAACAAATAGTATGCTGATATGTGTAATATTTTGTGCCTATTGTAAATTTATATAAAGTAATTAATGTGTAAGAAATTCTACTGCCTTTTAAATTAATATCAAACAATAAACATACAAACAAACATGTTAGAATGACCACATAAGCAGGCAAGCAGCCATAAAATTCTTCATACTTATTCAACATTGTGTTCAGTTCAGGTATGTCTTTACTACCTGGCTGCTTGTAAGGAGCTGTCACTTGATATCCTTAGCTTATAATGCTTATTCATTCCTTAGAGCTCAGAATTTTTGCAGTTACCATTCTTCAATTCCAATCTCTAATGTTCTGTTTCCATGGCAACCGATTTAGGTGTGTCAAATATATATTGCTTTTCCAAGAAATTCCTCTCTCTTCTTATTTCCTCGGTTTTTTACCTTTTCCCGAAATTGGACAAAAAAAAAGCTCTCATACGCAGACATATTAATACTAGCTTTATGTCGACAGAATGTGACGGAAAATACTACGTACACAATTCACAATTCGTATTTTGATAATGTGTAATTTGACAGAATAATAACAGTGTTATTACATGAATATCTTAAACGTTTATTTCTATGTAAGTCTTTCTTCCCGGTCGAGCCTATGTTGGATGGCTGTTTCATCCTTCGTCTCATTGCTATGGTCCCTGCCTGTCCTAATTAGCCCATCAGGTGCAGACATACCTAATCCACCCACCCATCCCTCTTTTGACAACTGCAAAAGTTACTTAAAAGAGCCTAAGTTGGATGGCTGTTTCATCCTTCGTCTCATTGCCATGGTCCCTGCCTGTCCTAATTAGCCCATCAGGTGCAGAAATACAGGACGTAAAACCCTAATCCACCGCCACCACCACCACCACTCTGAATGAGACTTGACATGTCTGAGACACTCCCACCTACATACTGCTATCACTCTACCAATGTACTACGATATCATAACCTTCTGGATTAAGCGCCGTAAGGCTCTAGTTTAAGATTGTAATTAAACATCTATGTAAGTCTTTGCTGTCTGTCTGTCTGTAAACATTACTCTGTCTGGTTGTCTGTCTTAGCATGAGAAATTCATGGCAAATGAAGTTGTTGATATGAGATTTAACTCGGCAGTGTTTTGTAGTTGGTGTCTATGCTACGGCAAGTGAAGTTCCCATCCATGCAGTGTGTGGTTTAATATGCTATGTAATTTAATATTTTTTTGTTATGTCATTATTAAGTAAAAAAATTATTATTATTTTTCATTAACTTGTCAAATTATTAATATTATTGGTTTTTTTACATTTGCAGAATTTCTGGAATTTTCAATATTATACAGGATTGTTTTAGCATCACATTGTGGTTGCATAGTTATGATAGAAAAACGAACAAACTTCCAAGCTTAAGAATTTAAATTTTGACCTTCATGGTTTTCAAAGTTATCAGGATTTATTAAAGTTCCGCATAATTGAATTTTCGACAAATTTATTGAAATTCTGCATAGTTGTAGTATTTTGCTATTGGGGTAATAATAAAATAAATAAAAAAGGAATCCAGACAAAATATATAACATTTTGGTGACGATAACCTTGCTTGCTTGTCTAAGTACAGTATCTGTCATTCTGTCTGTCTGTCTGTGCTTCATTCTCCAGTGAAAGATCAATCCCCATTTGGTCCTTCTCTGATCGATACCTCACACTATTTCTTTACACCAATAATCCTATTATGACGTCATAATCCCAAGGAGCATTGTTCTGCATTCTCTCAAATACTCCGTGGGGACCACGTGCCAAATCGAACTTTGTGGCTGACCAATGAGAGGCCAGAGACTCTTAAGGTGCAGTCGGATCTAGTTAAGAAGGACAGCCGTGGGATTACAGTGGAACCTAAGCATTAGTATTGGTGGGTAATATGTGGTCTCAATGTGGGGGGATGGCCTTTATACAGTACAACTCATATGTTATGTCCAGTCTTTTACAAGCTGGAATGAGCTAGACTGAGCTAGACGGAACTAAACTGAGGTAGACGGAACTAGACGGAACTAGACTGAACTAAACGGAACTAGACTGAACTAGACTGAGCTAGACTGAGCTAGACTGAACTAGACTGAGCTAGACTGAATTAGACTGAGCTAGACTGAGCTAGAATGAGCTAGACCAAGCTAGACAGCTAGAATGAGCTATACTGAGCTAGACTGAGCTAGACTGAGCTAGACTGAACTAGACTGAGCTAGACTGAATTAGACTGAGCTAGACTGAGCTAGAATGAGCTAGACCAAGCTAGACAGCTAGAATGAGCTAGACTGACCTAGACTGAGCTAGACTGACCTAGACTGAGCTAGACTGAGCTAGACTGAGCTAGACTGAACTAGACTGAGCTAGACTGACCTAGACTGAGCTAGACTGAGCTAGACTGAGCTAGACTGAGCTAGACTGAACTAGACTGAGCTAGACTGAGCTAGACTGACCTAGACTGACCTAGACTGACCTAGACTGAACTAGACTGAGCTAGACTGACCTAGACTGACCTAGACTGAGCTAGACTGACCTAGACTGAGCTAGACTGAGCTAGACTGAGCTAGACCACTATTTAAACACCCTGATGATAGTCACTCACCCAAACGATAATAATGATTATATCCCCAAAATAGAAAAAAAAATCTATTTAAGAAAACATATATATTCTAAAGTACATTAAAGTGTTCCAGCTAGGATTTATTAGAACTGGGCGTACAGGGATATTAGGGCACCTAAAAAGACTCGTATAGGGCGCCCTGCTAGTAACAAAAAACTAAAGGTTTTCAATTTCGGGCATGGCGCTGACAAAAATGGGGCATGGCACAATGGGTGTCGGGCATGGCACAGCACCATGCTCAAATGGCCTAGCTGGAACACTGCATTAACACAAGTGGTGGGTAGTATCTAGTATAGCTGTGTATTGGATGAGCACTCTATTGAACCAAAGTAATCCATAATTGAACTCTTTTACCAGTTCCTCTTAAGGCTACCTTAAGACTGGTATTGGATTGCTGGGCACGTGCATTTAAGTTATATCACATTCCTAACAAACTTAGTAGACTATAAAAGTGTAGCAGTTAAGGTTGTTTGGTTGAGTCAACTGTTGGGTGTCTGCAGCTAGGTATGGCTTGGTAGGGCTTGGTGTAGCTTAAGACAGTTGTTTCTAGCTTTGAAAGAATCAAAACGAACGTTTTATAATTTGTAATGTACAATTGAGATGCATGTGATAATAGTACAAGATCCAGCATTTTTGAAATTTAGGAGAACTAGGGAATATATCTTAGGTTTTTCAGTTTGGGAATATAAGAAAATGTAAATTGGGGGAAATGTCAGGAATATTGATATTGCACTAAAATGATGCCCAACTGTAACCCCACTCTAGCAGAATACAACTAGATTGGCACATGTATAACTGTATAGGGTATCATCTTCTTTCAAAAGATTAATTTAACAAATGTGCGAGCTTTGAGAAAGTAAGAAATTCACTTTTGATTTCAAGCTATTTGGTTATCTGCCACCACCATAAGTGGGATCAGGAATGCTGGTGATACATGATTTTTCAAAACAAATCGGTTACATACGCCTCAAAACGTAACAATATCTTTATTAAAAATCGGTGCATTTTATAAACCGATGCCCATGGCATGGATGCCAGACTGTAACCGCAATGCGAGATCCAACTGCAACCCATACAATAACCGCAAGGCATGAACACAGGGCCAACTGTAGTCCACCACATATAGTTAGTTGGTAGCTGGCTGTTTGGAGACCAAAAATGAGTCTTTTGGGCATAAGCAATCACTTAACCCCTTGCTAAGACAAACTCCCTGCCTTAGTCCAGTGTGCTGCTTCCCTGCTGAATATACATGATTTTGACAAGGTGTACTCCAGGGAGCTGTTGTGCCAGCCTATAATACACAGCAGTTCTGCAGTTCCCTATTGAATATTAATCTTAAGCATCGAAGATGGTAAAATTGATTGAGATACCACTAGTACACAATGCGTGGGTGCATCGTGGAGGTTGGCAATGTTTAGTGTACAACTGAATTGTTATAAACGAAATAAACGGATAGCTTCACTAAATATATTCGATTCTGTTTATAGATAACAAGCGTGCAAATTTAAAGTTTCAGAATTAAGCAATGTAATTTTTAAAAGCGTAATAGGGCAGTTAAATACAAGAGAAAATTACGTAATGACAAATCAATGAAAATATTTCATGCGATGCATTTCATTTCCAGTTCAACACGGTACTGTTGTGTGATTTAGTTTTAATGTGGTAATCTCATGCGGACTATAAAAGTCAATTTCATGTAATGTTTTTTTCTTCTTCTCTATTTAACTCCTTACTGTTATTTATCTATTTTTTCTGTTTTTGATAATCTCGTTTACACGATAAAAATCGGTATCATGCGATGCATCTTCTTTGCGGCGTTAAAGCAAAGCTGTCGAGTCCTGTCGGGTCCTGTCATAGTGTGAATCAGCAGAGAATAGCATGAAGCTGCAGTAATCAGCCATGTTCCCCCTGTCCAATCAATCAGGACGGACAGAAAATCGAAAAAGTTGGCAAAAGAGAGGACACCGGGAACTATCAACTGCTAAGAGAGGTGTATCTGCTAAGCCCTAGCATGTCAGCCCATTGCTAAGTGTAATTGCTAGGATTCTGACTCCATTGCTAAGGCTGTAAGTTGCTGTAGGCAGCTGTGGGCTGCGGTAACTTTCGCTGGTTCTATGTGGTGGGATTTCCCAAGAACTGAGAATTGTATCCTATTCGTGGCTTATCGGTGGCCGATTGGTGGCTTATTGGGTTGATTGGGCTAGTGGTTAGAGTACTGTTGATAGCTGTTTTGAAGGTCCTGGGTTCGATATTTTTAGTTCGATCATTATTTGGACATGAATTATTGAATGTTAACCGAACGCTGTTCTGGTGAATTGGCAGTCTATACCCGCCTTGTACTATTTTGCCCGTATTGCTTGTTTAATGGTTACTTAGTTTAATAGTTTAGGCATTGACTGGTCCTTGGCTTGATACCGTTTTCCGATGATCATTGAACGTCAGATGAAATTTGTTCTGTTTTCACTGAGCAGCCCTGAATTCAGCCAGACATAAGTCTTTCTTCTCCTCTTATTACTCATTTTGCTTTTCAGGCATAGGATATCATAACTAACCTGTTCAATAAATATTACTTTCTCAGGGAAATAACACAAATCAGCTAAATGATAAGATGTAAAATATACATTAAAATGCACTAAAAATTCTGCTGCTAGGATGCACTTTGCTTCAGCCAATCATAGTCAAAGGTGGAAACCTTTCTCAACCAATAGAATTCAGTATTCGGTTGTAGCCACCTGGTGGAAATGTGGAGAAACTTCCGTGATTATCCACTATTGGATATCTTGTGCTGTATGCATGCATACGGGGCCATTAAACATTGGAATAAAATTAGTTCAGGTACTCACGTTTCCCATGAGATTAAGGAAGGAATTTTAATTGGTTTCCTCCTAAACTTTTCATTTATCATACACAATATTTCTTCTTTTATTTTCTCATGATTTTCCCCATTCATTTCATGCGTCATATAAAATTTATGTCTATATAATATTATTCTGTGTGGCATAATGGGCGGTTTTGTTACGGTCTCCCATCTTTAATATATTTTTACACATAGATTTATAAGTAAATAAATAAAGGATGAGCTTCTTATTATTTAGTTTAGGTATCTAAGAAGCTATTTGAAAGAATACTAAAAATATTACATGGCCAAATGTGCCACGTGCGTTTTCCATGCGTTCAGATAAACGCATGGTTTTCACCTCATTATAATTAGGCAAAAACCATGCGTTTTTCATGCGTTTATCCTTCTCATGGAAAACGCACGTGGCGCATTTGGCCATGTATGGGGATGAGAAATAAGCGAAAAAATTGAAAAAAGTAAATTCCCAGGAAACGTTATTTTCTTGATACAAAAATAATCAGAAGTCTCTAGCTTCTACAGTGCAGTGTAATTGAGAGGGCTTACACAAGGAGCTTCTAACATAGGAGCAGCTGCTGCTGCAAAAATAGGAGATATCAGTTGGCCAGTGAATGGACATTGCTGTGCTATGTAATTAGCTTGGCTCAGATCTATCGGCTGTCTGGAAACTGGATGAAGCATTGGTGTTTATGTTGGTATTTTTTTTACTTTTTTTTTGGGGGGGGGGGAGAGTTTTTTTATTTGCTTTGCCAATAAAAGTTCATATAGTTTGTCGTACGAACGTCGAATTACTGAATTTACTTGGCGTAAAGTAGGCTGACTGAAAATAAAATGTTTCCGATTTCTGACTTACCTAACTTTAAAAGCCCCAACCCATTTTTTTTTCAGGCACCTAAAAAAAAGGACATTGAACACTGCCATTTTTTTGCATTTGAACCTTGAATTTGAGTTAAAAAATAAAAATCGAAAACCAACCCAATTTTTTCTAAATTAAATAATCGGAGCCAATTTTTTCAATCTGCCTAGATGGTTTGTAAAATTAGCCACACTGAAGATGCTTATCCAGGGTTTCAAAAATTGTGATTCTGTGAAAACTCTTCGTTTATCCCACCTATGCTTTATCCCTGATTTGATTTTCTGCCAATTAATTATTCAGATGAAATTCCAATCCCCAGATAGCATTCAACTTGATTTTATTTTTCAAAAGAAGATTTTGGTAGCTTATGTGATATGTGCAATTATACACGTTGCTGATTTTCTTTTTAGCCAATGAAGGGTTGGGGCCTAGCTCAGTGGTGGCACCTAGCTCAGCGGTGGTGCCCTTGGCTTCCAACAACTAGGTCCCGGGTTCAATATCCGGTTGAGCCTAAGTTGGATGGCTGTTTCATCCATTGAAGCCCAAGTTGGATGGCGGTTTCGTCGTCTCATTACCATGGTCCCTACTTGTCCTAATTAGCCCATCAGGTGCAGAATACAGGACGTAAAGCCATAATACACCCAGCACCACCACCACTTTTGAGCCAATATTATCGTCTGTATATTCCCACACATAGCCTTTTTCCATGCCATATACTACACCTGGTAGACAAGGTGTTGTTCTGCATTATATTTAGCTGCATTGGCCACCCTGGACCCACTAAATGGTTCTCTCTCACTTGATGTTCATTGAGGGAGATATTAAATGATATGAAGACCCTGAGAAACAGCTAGGGTTAGGAAATTGGAGTGAGGGGTTTCTGTGTGTTATCTACCCTGAGTCTCCTGTTGGTGATTCTGGTTTGGTTGTACACCTGCAAAAATAAATAAATAAATACATTAATGGACTTTTAAAACGCATTATCTCGGGTTTGTACAACATGTTTTACCTATGCGTTTTTAAAGTCCATTAGTGTATATAAATAAATGAATGGATAGTAAATAAATAAATGAATAAATAAAATATCTAAATATAATAAATAAAATATTAAATAAATAATCTCCTTAAATGATTTGGTTAAAGCAAAAATAAATAAATTATTAAAATAATAAATATATAAATAAATAGATGAATAAATTAAAAAATAAATAAATAAATAGATAATCTCCTGTAAGTGCTTCTGATTGGGTGGTACACCTGCAGCAAAAATAAATAAATAATAAATAGATAAAGACAGGTACACGTTTGTTCTTAGGAAAATTACTGGCAGACGTCATGGTAAGATGCAATGGGTATTTACTTCACTCCAAGTAGCTGTTTGCCAACAGTAGGAAGTTTTGCAGTCTTTTTGAAATGTGGTATTGATTGAATAAAACAAATGTTTTTGGCATTGATGGTTATGTTAGAATGATATCCCAAATATTTTTCTAAATGATATTATGATAGTCATGTAGATATACAGAATGCATTTTAGTTTATTTAATGGTGATTTATACTTTTTGGCAGATGGTGTAGAATCTGATATTGTAGGGCCAGTTAAACCTTTTCTGTGGTGTACGTATAACTGATATTAATAAAGTGCACTATAAAAACAGTTTTGCTGTGGGTATATATATATATATGTCTTTATCCATGCACAGATACATGAAATATTAATAAGTATATATACATTGTGGGTTGATTTAGGTTAACATAATTTAGTACATGGCCAAATGTGCTACATGTGTTTTCCACACATTTAGATAAACGCATGGTTTTCACCTCATTATAATTAGGCAAAAACCATGCGTTTTCCATGCATTTATCCTTCGCATGGAAAACGCACGTGGCACACTTAGCCATGTATACGTGTGGAATAGATGATGGCATAAATGATAGTAATTTCATTTCTGATTATATACATTGGATGATTCCTAACTTTCGCCACATGGTGTAGGACCACCGATATCTAATCCTCCCAAACTTGTATGCTTGTACAGACATGGCAATAAAATGCCAAACTTTTTTGGGGCGGGTGTATATGATGGTGATTCCTCAGCAGCCGCATCTGACCCGGCTGCATCTCCTGCATACAGATAGCCACCCTGGGATGACACCCTGGGACAGCAGAGGACGAGTCGGGGCTACCTGAAATCGCAGCCTTTTGTATTATAGATGGATGTCAAATTGTTACAGTGTTACTGGGAGTATAGCAGCAAGAGTTTAGGGATAACTGAGATATAGAGAAATGAATTGAAAGTTTTAAGCCAGTTATTATACAGTTAGTTTCATTAAAATGGCCCAAATGGAACCTAGACAAAGCTAGACAACTTCTGCTATACATGGCCACATGTGCCACGTGCATTTTCCATGAGAAGGATAAACGCATGGTTTTTAGCTAATTATAATGAGGCAAAAACCATGCGTTTTCCATGCGTTTATCCTTCTCATGGAAAACGCACGTGGCACAATTTGCCATGTACGATCTGCTCAGTTCAAACCTACAACCGTGCGGTTTGCAGGCGAGCGTCTTACCACCAGACCATAGCATCTCAATGTATTCGCATGGACTCTCGTCACCTGATCACATACTGACTAGAACGGTACATTTTGATGCATATCTCCGATAGGATATCTTAGAAGCTTTAAGTCTTAAGTTTCAATTAATGTCAAACACAGCGTAAAAGGAATGTTGACTCTGAAGTATTTGCCGCTTCTTTTGACAAGAAAAAACAAACGCAACCAAAAAAAAAAAAAAAACGATTACATGTACAAAAACAACACAGCGACAGAATAATAGTGTTTTGACGTACTCTATATACACGTTAAGTGGCACAGCCTTAGCTTTTATTGTGTGCACTGAGAGTTTCAATTGATTGTACACAGATATGCCTGGATGTTCTCTATGCATTTCGGGCCACTTATCCGCTAGCTAGCCTGATGGACGCTGTGTAACAGAAAGACGTTTTGCGGAAAGAGATATGTCAGGAAGAGATATGTAAATGGAAGTGTTGTCATGTGTCTGGCTGCTTCGAGAGCTTGCTGATGGTTCAGGAAATGTTAAACGACAAGCGAAAGAAAAATAAGGAAAAAAGAAAAACAGTGTGTTTGGTGTTTGTCTGGATGAACGGCTGAGACAAACAGTATCGTTCTGTCTATCTGTGTATGTATCTGTGAATATAACTGTGTATATAACTGTATATCTGTCTATCTATCTATCTATCTATCTATCTATCTATCTATCTATCTATCTATCTATCTATCTTTCTATATATCTATATATGTATCTATCTATCTTCAGAAAGGTGCACCCTTATAATTATCTTTCTCACCTGCCAACCATCCACAAACTACTTTGTTCCTTCGTTTGTTCCTTCATTCCTTCCTTAATTCCATCATTTGTGCTTTGTTCTTTTGTGCCTTCTTCTTTTCATTCATTCATTTATCCTTCATTCCTTCTTTCATTCATTAATTTGTTTCTTCATGAATTCCTTCCTTCGTTCCTTCATTCATTCTTTCATTCCTTTGTTCCTGCCTTCCTTCATTCCTTTCTTCATTCCTTCATTCCTTTCTTCATTCGTTCCTTCCTTCCTTCCTGCCTGCCTTCCTTCATTCCTTCGTTCCTTCCTTCCTTCCTTCAGGGGCCCCATGTGTGCTGTGGTGCATCTATTTTGTGTCGTGAGGCAGTTAAAGGCCGGTTAAAGCGCAGTGAGTTACTATGATTTTGGAGATTGCGTGAGGGAAGAAGGAGTGTCTTTGGGAACGGCCGTCTCTCCCTCAACATAAAACATTTCACATGTGCTCTTACCAGAATCATGGGCCGTTTTAACCACAACTAATCATAAAACTGGCCCAAGGAAAATTGCACCGGGCGGCCGGATAAGGAACGACCGCGCTTTAAGATGTAATGGCGGATCCGTAAAGGAACGGCCGATGTGTAAAGGAACAAGGAATGTGGGGCTAAAGGACTGTAGCAAGATGGTGAAAGACACATTTGAGATCTGTAAAGGAAATATTTTGGATTTGAAAATTGTTGGAAGAGAATATGGAAATAAATGAAATATATTTGTTGGAATTTGTGTAGGAATAGATTAATCTGTGAAGGAATACATAGCGCAACGACTTATTATATCGTTAGCCTGTATATTTAAAGGTGTTAAGAATTGGAAACATCAAATCCTGGAGCAGTAACAGTTAATATTGTCAAAAGGAACATTGTTAGGAGTTAATGAATTTATCTGAGTATGGGCTTCTAAAATTATATGAAATTTATTTTGGGACCCTAGAGAAATTAACCATTTGTCTCACCACTGTTCTGTCAGAATGGGGAACATGTGGAAAGGAATCTGAAATATTACTCAATTATACTGTGGACCCTCGCCATTAAGAACTCCCTTGGTGAAAAGATAACTGGTCTTGATGGTGAGGTGGTCTTAATGGTGAGGTGGTCTTAATGGTGAGGTGGTCTTAATGGTAAGATGGTCTTCAGAGAGAGTGGTCTAAATGGTGAGGTGGTCTTAATTGTGAGGTGGTCTTAAGAGACAGGTGAAATACAGTGGGGTCTGAAATTGAGTGTTCTTAATGTGAGTTTGTCCTTATAATGAGGTGTCCTGAAGTTAGTTCCACTATTAACCTGTTAGATATTTTACTATAGATCTGCAATATACTGATATTGTATGGTCCTGCAGTTAAAGTAAAAAACATTTATATTCTCCACTAAGCTGCTGTGATCCAATCAAAATGCTACAATTTCATTCAGCATGGGTGTATGTTGGACAGCTGGAGTGTATGTTGGATTGGTGGAGTGTATGTTGGATGGCTGAGAGTATATTGGATGGCTCCAGCATGTGGTTCAACAACGAGTGGGGAATATAACCAATGGCAGATGGTGTGTCGTCCAACATAGAAATTAAAAGGGACTCAGCGATATTTTTTTTCTGATCCCACAAAACTGTATGTTGGACTCACAATCTACATAGCCAAATGAGGGGTGGGGGCCTAGCTCAGTGGTAGCGCGCTGGGCTTCCAACCACTGGGTCCTGGGTTCAATTCCCGGTTGAGCCTATATTGGGTGGCTGTTTCATCCTTCGTCACATTGCCATGGTCCCTACCTGTCCTAATTAGCCCATCAGGTGCAGAAATACTGGACGTAAAGCCCTAATCCACCACCACCACCACATGGCCAAATGTGTCATGTGTATTTTCCATGAGAAGGACAAATGCTTGGAAAACGCACGGTTTTTTGCCTAAATAAAATGAGGTGAAAACCATGCGTTTTCCATGCGTTTATCCAAACGTATGGAAAACGCTCGAAGCATATTGTTAAAATATTGTCTAAGTTATATATAAACATCAACGCTCAGTGGTACAAAGATAACTTCATGCCATATTTATTATTCTTACATGGCCTGCATTACCCAGCGTACAGCTGTATATGGCAAGATGGCTGACTTGATGACGTCATAAATTTACCCATAATGCCTCCCAATGCCACGTGACTGACCTACGACGTCATATACTAGGCTGGGAGCATTCAGCCTCGTTGTGACAATGCTGTCTTTTTTTCTCTGGTATGATTTAATACGAGTCTTTGTTATTCTGGTTTTATGGCCTGCAATACACATTATAAGGCTGCTCTGGTTCTCATAATAATCTGCAGTTGCTTACTCGAGTGATTTATGTTTTAATTATGTTTTTGAAAAAAAGAAATATGTTTTTTAATATATTTTAATGTCTTTCGTGCGTGGCTATAGCTCCAAATTTATGCGTATGTTTTTGGGCGTTTTATATGACATAAAATGTGTATGAAGACAATGGTTAGGTACAAAGGGACCTGTCCTGTCTGTTTATCCTGTCCTGTCCCCTTTGGTCCTGTACTGTCCTCTTCTTTTGTCCTGTCCTGTATTATATTGTCCTGTGTTTTGGTAAAAGTGTGACATGGATGGTCTACTGTCTTTTTCACCTCATCAATCAACCCTCGATAGCGGCAAGAACTTGCCTTCGAAGGCTGCACTTTCCACATCTATCTATCTATCTTTCTATCTATCTGTCTGTCTATCTTATCTATCTATCTATCTGTCTGTCTATCTGTCTATCTATTTTTCCATCTATCTATATATCTATCTGGCTATCTATCTATCTCTCTCTCTATCTCTCTATCTGTCCTTGCATAACTCTCCAATCCACAGCACTTCTTGCTACCCTTATGCATGGATGGCCCATTACTCAGTTGCTATGCAATGTTCACTCCGACGAGTTTGCTCAAACACAACTGCAAACACGGTCATCACAAGAACAGATTAACTATAAATGCATTAGTCAGCTAGGAGTCAGCCAAGAGCTGCTTAAACAATAATAATACACTCCACACTACTAAACTCTGATGAGGGGGTAAACAAGCGTAAATGCTGCCCGGTGATTAATAGTCTCCGAGAATGCTCAAATAAGAGCATTAAGACTTAGTATTAGGTGTTTGCACAGAGGCAAGTAAACTGCTCCATGCATGTCAGCATACAGTGGAAACCTGCTTTAAGACCACCTGACCATTAAGACCACCTGACCATTAAGACCACCTCACTATTAATACCACCTCACTATTAAGACCACCTCACCATTAAGACCACCTCACTATTAATACCACCTCACTATTAAGACCACCTCACCATTAAGACCACCTCACCATTAAGACCACCTCACCATCAAGACCACCTCACCATCAAGACCACCTCACCATCAAGACCACCTCACCATTAAGACCACCTCACCATCAAGACCACCTGAATATGAAGACCTCACTTTGTAGACTCTAGTGTATATTTTCTTGTTGTTGCCTCTCCATTAAGACCGCCTCACTAGAATGCATTTAAAAGGCCAGTAAAATTAGCACCGGTCTTAATGGCTCCTGTACTTGTCATAAGTGCCTCATGGTCAGTGTCTATGCTGAGGCAAGTAAAAGACCTCTCGTGTTAGTAATATTATATTTACTGTGTGAGAGGACCATAGGTAGATAGATAGATAGACAGATAGATGGATTGATTGATTGATAGGTTAGATGATAGATAGATAGGTAGAGTGATGGATAGATTAGATAGATAGGTAGATAGATGGATGGATGGATGGATGGATGGATGGATGGATTGATAGATGGATAGATGGATAGATAGACATAGCTAGATTGATAGATTGGATTGATAGATAAATGGATTAAATTGATTGATAGATAGATAGACTTAGCTAGATTGATAGATTGATTGATTTATAGATAGATAGATAGACTTAGCTAGATTGATAGACAGAAAGATAGACCACTTCATATTTTCTTGTAAAGATTAAAATCAGGACAATGCAGCCCTCTAAGGCAAGTACTTGCCACTCAAGCACTTTAATTATGAAATATAATAATTTCCCCATGGGCATCATTGAATTCAGCAATTGCATATTAATCCATATTTCTTATTGTTGCCAATTGGTGTTACATTTTTTTGCGTCCATTTTTGTTGCACGAATTTAATCAGGCAGTTTACACTTGGCCCCAAACTGGGAGATGGCGTGTCTGCAGTGTATTGTGAAATTGAATGGTTTTCGTTTTATCTACAACCAATTCAGTGGAGCACCTAAAAAATCACACACAGGAAAATTAAGTTGTAAAACAAATCAGTTGTTTAGTCACGAGACTCGAAAATGTGTTCTTTCAATTATATCCATGGGTGCAGAGAGTTAATGCACTGGAACATATGGTAAAGAGAAAAAAAAGGAAAGAAAAAAATAGAAAAATGTGAATATATGAGTGATTTGGACATGTTGGTTGAAAGTCATGTGAAAATAAAAAAAAGATCAGAAAATATGAAATATGATAAGCGGTGTTACAAAACAAGATCAAAAATATGAAATATAATAAGCGTTTTGACAAAGAAAGATCGAAAATATGAAATACAATAAGCGTTTTTACAAAAAAGAATAAAAATATGAAATATAATAAGCGTTTTTACAAAAAAGAATAAAAATATGAAATATAATAAGCGTTTTTACAAAAAAGAATAAAAATATGAAATATAATAAGCGTTTTTACAAAAAAGATAAAAAATATGAAATATGATAAGCGTTTTGACAAAAAAAGATCAAAAATATGAAATATAATAAGCGTTTTTACAAAAAAGATCAAAAATATGAAATATAATAAGCGTTTTGACAAAAAAAGATCAAAAATATGAAATATAATAAGCGTTTTTACAAAAAAGATCAAAAATATGAAATATAATAAGCGTTTTTACAAAAAAGATAAAAAATATGAAATATAATAAGCGTTTTGACAAGAAAGAACCATAATATGAAATATATAAGTGTTTTGACATATAGGATGAAAGGTGTATGAAATAAGCTGATTGGTAAATGTGATGATATGATTGTATAATATAGTTGTCATATCATCATTTTATTTTATGCTTTTATCATACTTTTTTGCCCGTATTGCAAAGTATGATTGTTTATATAATTGTAAATATTTATATATATATATTTTAAAGTGTTGAAAAAGTGCCATAAGGCAGACATTGTTTTTCTTTTCTTTAATTGTATAAATAATTGATTTCATGATATGGCCTTTTCTTTTTAATAATATTTTATACTTCCAAATATTTCATAGATTTAAGTGCAGTGTTTCATGCTTTATTCAGGACTGTCACAATAGATAGGAGTCCCTTATTTTATGATATTTAACAAAATCATATTACTAATGTATGATACTAATATTTCACAGTTTTAAGTGCAGTCTTGAGAAGAAAAACTAAATAAGAAATATAAAATAAAAATAAACCTGCCCATACTGCTGAATAATGATATTATTTTGTAAAGTGTTCTTACTATCAAAATTGTCTTTATAGTGAGTTCATACTGAATATTGTTTTAATTTATTATGACACTTCGCAGTTGCTATAATAGAAAAATAAGGTATAATAAGATAAATAGGAAAAAGTCATTATAATAGAAAAATACTCATGAATTAACAATAGTAAACCATTTTAATGTCACAAAAAAATTATTTAACTTCACTTTCATATTAAAAATATCAAAAAAGTCAAAATAATATTATAATAGAAAAAAAGAGCATAAATTAACAATATTAAACCATTTTAATGTCAAAAAAAATTGACAGTTTACTTCACTTTCATATGAAAAATATCAAAAAAGTATTAAATTCCTGTTTTGTATTTGCCCATGCCATTTGAGCACTGACAGTTGTGCAGGAGTACCAAGGAAGCTTCTCTGTCCCGGCCAATTTTCCTGCCATTTTAAATCAGTGTAATGTTAAATTATTCTTTTATTACGGCTGATGTGAATTTTAACGATGGCATTTTACTCTTTCGGAGGCGGTTTATGTCTAAAATGAAAAGTTGGTGCATGAAAAGCCAAACTGTAATCTCTGCTTGTCTACTGAATTATTTAGCAACCTCCACGGGCTTAATAATCCATTTTAACTCATAACGCGGAAAGAATGAGAAAATCTAGAATGATAGTTGTGTTTGGTGAGATTTCTCAATGTTTGTCGAAATAATTACGGCTGGTCTAGCTGTCTATTTTGATTTTCCAAGCTCTTGTCTGATTTTCCGAAATTCTCGTAATCTTTGATAATGTTCAAACGGTTAAGATTAGGGATGGCAGCCCAAAGAATTAAGACGTCATTCATTCGTTGGTCAGTTCGATCCCCTTTCATTCATTTCTTTGATTATATATTCCATTTTTATACTGCGATTGAGATATACTTATTGATCCATCGATAGATCATTTTAATGTGTTTTTTTTCTTATTCATTCATTTATTTATTCATTTATTCATGCATGCATTCACTCCATTTCATTTGTAGTCTTTCTTTCATTCTTCCTTCGGTTGTTCCTTGGGTTCTGTCTTAATTCATTCCTTCATTTATTCCTTCCTTTGTTCCTTCCTTTGTTCCTTTGTTCCTTCATTTATTCCTTCCTTTGTTCCTTAATTCGTTTCTTAATTTTTTCCTGTTTTAAATAAAAATGATATAAGTATTTGTTCCATCGCTTGTCCCTTTATTCATAGATTAATTCATTGACTGATCAAACGATGTTAGACATATACCCCATGGGTGGAACTGTTTCCTTGCCTGTTGACTGGCATACTATCCTAGGATATTAACATGTTAATGTCAAATTCATAAAAGAAAGCAACCCGGATTAGCATCCCTTTTGATATGAATTCTCCCTGTATTCAAGGTTATCTTGACATTTAAATTCACCCAGCCCCCACATGCATAACCCCACAGTTGCCATGGTGACATATGGAGAAATGACTTTGATGTCAAGTAAGAAAAAAAGTCACAAAGAATTGCCCTGAACATGAAAATGAATGAATTCACAGCTGCTCGAATCAGAAACTTTTGATGTTCAACCTTTGAATTAAGTGCGATGAGGTCAAGTGATGTTTATGTGGCGTTATTAACACTTTGGGTATAATGGTTGAAATGTGGAGTATGCCATAAAAGTGTTATAGAGAGAGTATTACAGGTGAAATGTAGATATGGGTAGAAAAATAAATGTGAAATGTAGATATGGGTAGAAGAAAAAATTAAAATGTAGATATGGGTAGAAGAAAAAAAGTGAAATGTAGATATGGGTAGAAGAAAAAAGTGAAATGTAGATATGGGTAGAAGAAAAAAATGTGAAATGTAGATATGGGTAGAAGAAAAAATTAAAATGTAGATATGGGTAGAAGAAAAAAAGTGAAATGTAGATATGGGTAGAAGAAAAAAAGTGAAATGTAGATATGGGTAGAAGAAAAAAGTGAAATGTAGATATGGGTAGAAGAAAAAAATGTGAAATGTTGATATGGGTAGAAGAAAAAAAGTGAAATGTAGATATGGGTAGAAGAAAAAAGTGAAATGTAAATATAGGTAGAAGAAAAAAATGTGAAATGTAGATATGGGTAAAAGAAAAAAATATGAAATGTAGATATGGGTAGAAGGAAAAAAGTGAAATGTAGATAAGAGTAGAAGAAAAAAAGTGAAATGTAGATATGGGTAGAAGAAAAAATGTGAATAGAGATATGGGTAGAAGAAAAAAATGTGAAATGTAGATATGGGTAGAAGAAAAAAAGGGAAATGTAGATATTATATAAAATTTCTCCATATCTCAATGTTACATGGTCTGAAGCTTTGTCAGCTTATATGACCAGCTGCCAGAGGCAGACGTAATGATGAGATGATGAAGTTGTTGTTGGATCTGCACCATGTTACACATTTACCCAATGGGTGGGGTCTTTTACTTGCCTCAGCATAGACACAGAGTACAAGGCACCTCCAGTTTAACGTCTTGTGAGATCGACATCCAGCTTGCTGGGATGTAGCTCATGAAGAGTGCCTGGGCCTGGGATTGAACCCGGGTCCCGGTCCCTTCAGCAGAGTTGGCCAATGTGGAATTGGTAGATACCTTAACCATTAGGCCATCCAAAGATGAATTGGAAGAATATATGTGAGCTTATTGTTGGTTATGTTTGCCCTATCTACTGTCTGTCTTTCTGTCTGTATTTTTGTCTATCCTACATGGCCAATTGTGCCACGTGGGTTTTCCATCCGTTTGGATAAACGCATGGAAAACGCATAGTATTCACCTTATTTAAATTAGGCAAAAACCATGCGTTTTCCATGCGTTTATCTTTCTCATGGAAAATGCACGTTGCACATTTGGCCATGTACTTACAACTGTAAAGTGTTCAATATAACTGGGTTTCATTGTATGTGGATCTGGTTTAAAATATTGGCCAAAACTCTAAATATTGCTGGACAATATACAATGACTGCGCTATAACGGAACTTATTATTGTTCTTATAAACAGTTTATTCTGTCGATGATATTAAGCAACTGTTTATCCGTAATCCAGTCTTTCTGTATTGAAATGTTTCGAAGGCAGAAATTCCATGTTGAAAACCCAAATTTTGCTTCTCCGTCTAAATCTCCCCTTTAGTAGGGCAGCAAATCATTTACTTTTTTGTGTAGTTCCTTTCCACAATTACTCGAAAAACAAGAGAGCGAATTTAAGGAAGGAGATTTTGGGGGGAAAAGAAATGGAATAAAAAGAAAATAAAATGGGGAGAAATTTCAAGAGGTAATCTTGTGGAAAGAGGGAGTGAAATTAGTGGAGGCATTTTGATGCAGAGGTCCCTTGCACATCTAACCAAGTGCTGCTGCTGCTGTTACTGCTGCTGCTGCTGCTGCTGGGGACTCAAATGAGCTAGTTGCCATGGAAACCGTCTTCAATTTGACGCCATAATTCTTGACTGCTGCTGCTGCTGCTGCTGCTGGAGGTAGGAGGATGGAGCAGGCCCAGCAGTGGGACACCCTTCCATACTCAACTGCTAACTGGCCCAAGCCGCAGTGCATAAGACCGGCTACTCCTCTCCAGTTCTTAGTAACTTCTTACTCTATATGGGATAAATACACTGCTCTAATACTATAGAACCTGGCCATTAAGACCACCCTTGGTGCAAATTGTATTGGTCGTAATGGTGAGGTGGTCTTAATAGTGAGGTAGTCTTTATAGTGAGGAGGTCTTTATAGTGAGGGTCTTAACGGTGAGGTCTTTATAGTTAGGGTCTTAATGGTGAGGTGGTCTTAATAGTGAGATGGTCTAAATAGTGAGGTTGTCTTAATAGGGAGGTGGTCTTATAGTGAGGTGGTCTTAATAGGGAGGTCAGTTAGATTGGTCCTGATAGTGAGGTGGTCTTTATAGTGAGGCATACCCCACCCTAAGACCACCTCACAATTTATCATTTGTAGTCTTTCCATAGGGCATACACTGAAGATAACTTACCATATATATACTTTTTATTGACAGTATTATGTCAAATATGACATATTTGACGCTTACTGATTGACTTACTAACTGACAGCTAACTGACTGACGACCGGACTCACTGACTCTTTCTGACTCCATTTGCTGGCTGACTGACTGACTAACTGAATCTCTGACTCGTTGGCTGACTACCTAACTGATTGACTGACGACTGACTAACTGACTGACTGACTACTTGACTTACTGACTGACTGACTTACTCTCTAAATGATTGGCTGACTACTTAACTGACTGATTGACTGACTACTTGATTGACTACTTGATTGACTACTTGACTGACTACTTGACTGACTACTTGACTGACTGATTGACTGACTACTTGATTGATTACTTGACTGACTACTTGACTTACTGACTACTTGAATGACTGCCTGACTGATTCACTATCATGCCAACTATACTAAACTTAATTAAACCGCTTCCCAAAGACCTTTGAATGAGATCTCGTTATCCGACTTCAATTAATCATGTAGATACCCGCCCTAGTGTCACATATATGTAATTTAATTAGTCTGAGACTTAATTAAATTTTAACCCTGCCTTAAGCCATGTTTAATAACATTAGATAATGTAGCAGATGCCATGTCATTTGCGCATAGAAATTACATGAAAACATGTAGATATATACATGTAAACACACACGGTTTGTGATCTATTCCGAAGGCAATATGTCTTCAGTAATGACTCGTTCGCATGCATGTGAAATTAAGAGAATATTTCACATGTCGCGACAAATATGCCAGAGCAATTGCGGCTTGTATGTTTGACTGAAACACGCGTGTAGGTTTTCGTATATAGAATGCTGTTTGTGTGGGTAATGAGTGAATATTATGAAATATCATAATTTTAAGACCACCTCACTATTAGGACCACCTCACCATTAAGACCACCTCACTATGAAGACCACATCACCATTAAGACCACCTCACTATTAAGACCACCTCACCATTAAGACCACCTCGCCATTAAGACCACCTCACTATTAAGACCACCTCTCTATTAAGACTGTCTCATCATTAAGACCACCTCACTATTAAGACTGTCTCATCATTAAGACCACCTCACTATCAAGACCACCTCACCATTGAGATCACCCATTTTCGAGCCAAGATTATTCTTACCATTGCATTTTACCTCTCTATTAAGACCACTTCACAATTAAGACCAGTACAATTTGCACCAAGGGTGGTCTTAATGGCGAGGTCAGTCCTGAAATTTTTGCTTGATTAACAAAAATGAATATAAATATGTAGGAATATTGGGAAAAGAGAAAAAATCTATTTCATTGAGGGTATTTACATTCAAGGTAAATTAAAACAAATCTAGGTCATGTCAAAAGGTCAAATTGCCAGCCATCTAGTGGTGAAACATAAAACTAGTAGTGTTCTAGATTTGAAAAGACATACATCATAGGTAGGCTATAAATAGAAGTCATTTAGTAAATGTTTTCTCAGCTATGCAGCAGGTTTTATGATACGTGATATTTTTTGATGTCATGTGATATTTTCTGTTGCATATAGTGTGTCAGATAGCTGACTGCAGACTGGTATATCAAATGTTTTTATAAGTTCGTGGAAATTTCATTCCAAGAATTTTGATGTGGAGTACAATGGTTAAGGCCTTAGGTTTATCCTTTGGCAGTCATGGGTTTAAAGCCTTGATTTGAACTTTGACTTATGTTTTGTTTATATTATAGTTTAGTTACTTGATAGTTTGATGGTCTGACCATGTTTTATTATAATTAAATGAGTTTTTATTGTTATTGTTTTATCTGCAATTTTGTATTTTTACACATAATATACAGTCGATAAATAACTCTTTGAGCTATTTTTATTGTTTTCTAATGTCGACTTTAAATACAGATTATTCTATTCAGTGACTTCCACTGTTCATATTAAACACACACAATAAATAAAATAAAAACAAACTTAAATAATATTCAAATTAATGTGTAGTAAGGTGGTCACACGCAATAAATAAAATAAAAACAAACTTAAATAATATTCAAATTCATGTGTAGTGAGATGGTCTTAATAGTGAGGTGGTCTTAATGGTGAGGTGGTCTTATATGTTGTTCAAATTGAATATTAGAGAATTATTCTTACACCAGGGCAAATGGTATTGTTTTGTATACACATAGTCAAAACATGGATTTGTAATCAGTACTTATTTCTAGAATATGGACGTTTTTGTCTTTGTTGAGCTGTTATTTTTTTAGCTACAAAAATATTATTCAGATATTCTTCTTTTGTTCTTTTGAGTTCTGCTTTGACTGGCCTGTTGATGTATTGTAGCAATATGGCTGCCTCCTTTGACTGGTAAAAGAACAGTTTAGCCCTGGCCTAATCGACGTGTCAAATGACAATCTTTGGCTATTCCCAGTTCGACTTGTCCGATCGCCTATCAAAGGACCCGGCGGAAGTGCGCCTGACCACGTGCCTGTAGCCATGGCAACCACTTAGCAACAAGAGCCACAATTCCTGCTAGACATGCTATGGCCACAAGTGAAAGGAAAGGGGGATAAGAAAATGAGAAAGAAATGAAAAAAGAAAGCAAAATGAAAAGGGGTTAGGGATGGTAGCTGAGAAGTGTGAAAGGGCAGCTATAAGACTGACTGGCTGGCTGGCTGACTGATTGGCTGGCTTTCTGACTGACTTAATGGCTCGCTCATTGGTCAGCTAGTTGACTAACTGTCATACTGACTTGTTTTCTGTTTATGTGCTGACTAATTGGCTGGCTAGCTGACTAATTGGCTGGCTTTCTGACTGAACTGACTGACTTTATGGCAGACTGACTGATTAATTGGTTAGCTGGCTGGCTGGCTGGCTGATTGATTGACTGACTGACTAATTGGTCAGCTAGTTGACTAACTGCCATACTGACAGGCTTACTGTTTATGTGACTTCTTTAACTGTTATAAGCTGACTGACCCACTGACTGACTGACTGACCTGACTGACTGACTGAATAATTGGTTAACTGGCTGGCTGACTGGCTGGCTGACTGATTGACTGACCAACTGACTGGCTTACTGTTTATGTGACTTGTTAAACTGTTATCGACTGATTGACTGGCTGGCATGCTGACTGGCTGGCTGCTGACTGACTGACTGACTGACTGACTGAATGAATTGACAATAGTTTGCATTTGCTACAGTTGTTTTGAAGATAATGAAGATATATCAAAAGGGCTAAAAACATATCATGAAATTTATTAGAACTTATAAAAACTTTGTCATTGTGATTCTTATTCTGAATTTTTAATACTTCTACACGAATCATATTACAATATTTCAATGCAGGATGGTTTACCTCTAATTGCATTGTTCTTCTGGGAAATTGTTATATGACTAAATTATTTCTTTTGTTATTGTTCAAACTTTTTAGATGTATTATATCAGATGACATGCAATGTAGTAATCGCAATGGTCACCGAAGTTTGTAATCTATCTGCATGATAAGATTGTGAAATTGAAGATAAAAACTATTACCTTGAAATAGAGCCGTTTTGCACGAGACCTTTTGTAAGAAAAACGAGGCAATCTTCGTAAGATTGTATCGGGTGAATATCAGGTCTTTTGAAAGTCCTGGGTCTCCTCGGGGCAAGGGGTGGGGGTCTAGCTCAGTGGTAGGGCGCTGGGCTTCCAACCACTGGGTCCTGGGTTCAATTCCCGGTCGAGCCTATGTTGGGATGGCTGGTTCATCCTTCGTCTCATTGCCATGGTCCCTGCCTGTCCTAATTAGCCCATCAGGTGCAGAAATACAGGACATAAAGCCCTAATCCACCCACCCACCACCTCATGGCAAGGGTGGTAACACGGTGGGTGAAGACCTCAAACCCCAGTGGCCAACACTGGGCTCTGCAGGATGCACACTCCAGTTAATCAGTTATGCTTGTCTGGCTGTCCCATACCTTGCCCAGTCATGAATGACCTTACCGATTAACATGTCGTTGAATATCATTGGCCTATCACTCACATGTGACATGAAATTTGTGATACCGTTCGCTTGCACTGCGGTATGAATGAACATATACCAATAGCAGGAGTGTACATACCCTATGTGTGGGTGTTGTGCTACTGGTCTGAAGCTTAGTCAGTTTATATGATCAACTGAGATAGGCAGACGTAATGATGAGATGGTAAGGCTTGGGGTTCACCAAGGGTGTAGTCTTTAACTTACCTCAGCATAGAAACTGAGTACAAGGCACCACTAATTTAACGTCCATGCAACCAACATCCGGATGAGATATATAACTCATGAACAGTGTCTTCCTGAAGGTCGAACTCGGTACCTTCAGAAGAGCCACCAGCATACTACAGCAGTTTTTGAGGGGGCATCGCTGACTGGACCATCAGAACACCATTTAAAGACAGATAAAAAGTTAGATTAGGAGAGGGTGAAACCACAGACTCAACATGTGTGAGGTCATTAGTTAACTTATAAAGTGGTCATCTGGCCCTGTTTAAGTCCAGGAGAATATGGAAATAGCATAGGTCCATTTGGGATTGTTGGATAAACAAATGCCAAATGGGGGTAAAACTGAGGTTCCTAACGTCAATTTATTGACATAAACATTGCATTATCTACTTTTTGATTGGTCTCCAAACGTTCTGAAGAATCAGTGAGCTTCAGAACCAGTGAGCGAAGCCTCCTCGAAAACTGCTGTAACAGGCCTTAGCCACTGCAACCCACTTGAACTATTTATTAATGTCCTTTAATTTACTCTATTTGCAGGACATGGCTACCACAAGGTCCAGCGCAGGTCAGTGCGGAAAGCGGCAAGTATCGGCGGATCGAAAATCATGGAGTGCGAGATTGACTATCCGGGTGGTAACTGGGTGGAACACATCATCCAGTGGCAAAAACAAGGAATTGAGGTCCCCATCTTCATCCAGTTCAACGGATACCCTCCTCATATCGATGCCGGATTCCAGGGCCGGATCCGTCTCATCGAACAGGCCTCAATCGAGGTCTCGGACATTCTGATGGCGGATGAGGGATGGTACGAGTGCAGGATCATCTTTTTGGATGGAAATGATGAAAGTAATACAAACGGAACATGGATTTACCTCAGTGTTAACTGTGAGTATCATTTTTGTTATTGATTATATGTGATCTTTGATTTAGTGATAGGCCAATTTAAGTGTGTTGCTCACATTAGATTTGAACTCGGATACTTTACCGAAATGGACTCTATGTTCAACGATGATGATGTGGAGTCTTTAGCCAAATCTGCATTTTCATAATTTTCTTTTTGACGAAGATGAGTCTTAATGCTTTTATTAAAATCCTATGAAGTCTTCACTATCATAGTTCATAGCCACTCTGGAAATCAGGGGGGAAACCTGGAAAACTGATGGTGGCTTTTCCAGACAGGGAGAACTCTGGCAATGGAACTTTTGAAATCAGGGAATACTAAGAGAATTTTGTGACGCAAGAAAATGACCTATAACTGTTTAGTTTAGAATCATTCTGTAATTAGGAAATATTGGATGAAATGAGGAAAGGATGATGGGGGGGGGGGGGGGGCAATGGATCAATGGATCATTATTGAAGGTTATTCAGTACTTTTTACTTATTTATAGTATTTTTGCAGTTGTTTTAGTACTGTAACATGTATCCGCTTAGTCACCACAAAATTGACTGTAAAAATGTCCTGGTATTTCTCAGGGGAATTTTCAGGAAAAACCTGGCAAAATTATTTTCACTGAAGGGCTATGGACCCTGACTATCATTGACATATACATCAACTTTGACATATTTCGATATTAAGCCGACCGTCTGTTTGGTGAAGTGGTTTTGGTAATGCGTCTGCTGTATATCAAGACGGGACGGAATGTGCAATAAACTTTGCACTGAAGAGGTGTTTATGATAAAGCAACTGTGTGCAGTAAAACCCCACTGTAAGGCATCCTCACAGTGTCTACAGCTACTCCAGATGGAAATAGGTGGGGGTCTTAGCTCAGTGGTAGCGCGCTAGGCTTCCAACCACTGGGTCCCGGGTTAAATTCCCGGTCGAGCCCATGTTGGATGGCTGTTTCATCCTTCGTCTCATTGCCATGGTCCCTACCTGTCCTAATTAGCCCATCAGGTGCAGAAATACAGGACGTAAAGCCCTAATCCACCACCACCACCACTCCAGATGGAAATCAGGCAAAACCTGGATAACCATTTTTTTATAAACTGAATTAACCAATGGAGTAAATTGTATTTGGATATTTGGTGCACAAATTCTCCAGTGTTTTCTTACGTATTAGTTATATCCCGAATAGGAGGGAGTTAACTAACTTTTACTCCATTAGGCATATAATTTAATAATTTGTTTGATGGTTTTGTTTTAATGCCTTTATTACGCATAACAGTTCAGTTTGCACTCAGGTGGGAGTTTAACTAACATTTTTTGTTGGTTATATCCCGCGATAGAGCAATATAAAAGGTCACGTGGTGGAGTAGAGCAGATGTTATTAGTGTTTGTGTCAGCAGTCCTGATCTTATACACTAAGCTCTTAGTGTTCTCACAGTGTTCTCATCTTGTGTTATCATCAACAGTGTTCTCATGTAGCGTTCTCATAGAGTTCCCATCAACGGTCCTGATATACTTTCCCAGTATACTGTCCTTATGCAGCATTCTAAATGTGTTCTCATGGCCTGTTTTGAAAGTGTTTTCGATATCCTCTCTTCTTTTTCTAATGCATAATGTTTTCAAACTGTTCTCATAGTGTTCTCACACAGATCATTACATTCTCTTATGCTTCTTTATATAATACTACTTTAATGAAGTCTGTTCATGTAGTACTCTTGTCATAATGTCATGTAGTGTTCTCATAGTGTTGTGTAGGACTCGTAGTGTTTTTACAGTGTTCTCACAGGCTGTTCTCATTGTGTTCCCGTCAAATGCCCTTACATTGTGCACTCTGTGCTGTTAGTTGGTTTTTACACGACTCTCATAGTGTTCTCAAAGATAGATAGATAGATAGATATGGAAAGTGCAGTCCTCTAAGGCAAGTTCTTGCCACTATCAGGAGTTGATTGATGAGGTGAGAGAGAGGAGGAGTCCACCCATGTTACTTATACTGTTCTCATAGTGTTCTCATATGTAGTGTTCTTATAGTGTTTTCTCATAGACTCATCATGGATTTCCTGTGAAACGGTCCTGATATGTTCTCATTATGTTATCACAGCTTTCTCTCTATGATCTGACCATGTTATCACAATGTTCTCACCATGTTATCATAATGTTCTCACTGTGTTGTCATTATGTTCTCACCATGTTCTCACTATGACCTCACCATGTTGTCATAATGTTCTCACCATGTTGTCATAATGTTCTCACCATGTTCTCACTATGATCTCACCATGTTGTCATAAGGTCCTCACCATGTTCTCACTATGATATCATCATGTTGTCATAATGTTCTCACTGTGTTCTCGGGGAAGCGTGTCATGGGATGCTTTTGTGCAGTCGTGTTCCGCATTTCCTGGGAACGTGGTAAGGTCTCAACCTCAATGCATAATTCACCTTAATTACATCCAAAAGGACGCAAATAAATGTTTATGCCCATGTTCTTTCCATGTCTTACATGCACTATGCATGCTACATGTGTCGTGTGCATGTAACTAACATGTTATGCGAGGACACACCATGTCAATATCATGTCACATGTGATACATGTGTACGTGTGAGTGGAATGTGTGATATTGTCACACGGAACATGTAGGGTACGATAGAATATTCATATAGATTTATTGAGAGAGGATTTATTAATTATGAATCGGTAACTTAGGAGTAATTAGATGATACAACATGCATTTGCATACTTATGAAGTTATATATATTAGTGTCATAATATTCATAACATACCTTTTGTATATGTCATCATTGATGAAGAGCGCTGTTTATATTTTTTGTTTTGTTAATTTGAAATAGTATAAAAAAATATTTTATGAATCTTTAATCCCTGTAGGGTGGCCCCACGATAGCGAAGGGATACCTTCTCAGTGGGGTCTCCTCAGATTATGTACAAAAATGTTGCGAAAATTCAATTTATAATATATGTTTTATGAATGTGAAATATATATCAAATGAATGAATCTGAATCTGAATATTGTGATATAGGAAAAAACAATCCATAAAGAAAATGAATATCGAGATTTAGTATCAGAACTCTTTGTTTTCTTGGCAAATAAGAGTTGCAAAAAATTAAAAATGCGTACCATATTTTCTGGATTGCATGCCGGGACCTATATTTGAAAAATTATAAATATATTTTTTTGTCCTTAGAGGACCCTTGGATTCCGTGCCTTGACCACTTTCATAGTCGTTTACAAGACACTATGCGAAAAAAGAATAATTTTGGACAGTCTGTAAATGGTCGACCACGGTTGCGATCTCAGATGGTGGTGGTGGATTAGGGCTTTACGTCCAGTATTTCTGCACCTGATGGGCTAATTAGGACAGGCAGGGACCATGGCAATGAGACGTAGGAGGAAACAGCCATCCAACTTAGGTTCGACCGGGAATCGAACCCGGGACCCAGTGGTTAGAAGCCCGGAGCGCTACCTCTGAGCTAGGCCCCTGCCCTGATGCGATTTCAGGCGAAGTTTTCTGAGTGAGCTGATGAAATGTGCTTTGGAGCAGTTTTCCCACATTCCCATGTTCACTCTTAGAACTTTAATTGTTCTACGGTCTTAATTTGAGAAGTATTCTAACAGCGATGCTCCACCGTATTAGGGAAATTAATTTAGTCTCGAGGTTTACAGAGTATTGATAGCATTAATAATGTGTCATTTGCAAGATTGGCCCAGCAGTCAAAATTCACCTCAGGGAATTTGCACCAGAGTTTTGTGATTGATTTAGCTGATGTGAGCTGCAAACGGGCTATGACGCATGATTTCAAATTTGTCCAAGCGGAAAGAATTCTTGAGACACCCAGCGGTGTAACGCGCAATTTGCATCCCTTGAAATTTTACACTTCCGGCTAAAACATGCTATCTCGTGATGGATGGTAATGAATGGTCAAATATGATGTGTTCTGGCGGTTGTATCTACCCAGAATAATGTTGAAAATGGGAGAAATAATACCTATTAATAGAACGATGCAGTCATTTTAAGGATTGGTAAATTTTAGGTGTTGGAAGTTATGGCGAATATATACAATTAGTAATTTTAAAGTGAAATTTCTAGATTTACACTGGAATATATTTAATTAACTAAATGTGGGGATTTTATCAAATTTATGTCACTTTTACGTTGTGTGTGTGTGCGGACTTAATTCTGAAATTGTTGCGTAATAGTCATATTTTGCTGTCTTTACGATATACCCTTGACAGGCCTGTTCAAGCATGAGCCTTTCTCAATCCCTAAGGATACAGCTCATTGCACAGAATTACCTGCAGTGGACTAAGCACTCTACAATCGCCATCACTGCCTATAGCCAAGTACCCATTTACACCTTGGTGGAGTGGAGCAAAGAGTTACAGAGGATCTGCTCAGTTCCTCCATGCCACGGTGGGGGCTCAAACCTACAACTTTGCGGCTTGAAGGCGAGCACCTTTGCCACTAGGCCACAGCATCTCTCTCTCATAAACTTATAATCCGGGTTTTCTAGAAGTTTCGTCATTTTATTACTAGTTAGGCGACGGTTTTTTGATCTTTCGTTTCTCGACACCGCCAGCCAAACTTTTGCAGTGCCGCTCAATTAAAATATCAACTATTGTCTGGGCAAATATGTGTATTGCATCTCAAAGTATCACATCACCTGTGTAAATTTATGAAAAAAAAACACTTTATGTGAAATTAATTTTTTTTTCCGACTGCCGTCTCATGAAAAACGGTCCGAGAAAGTTCCGAGAAACATAGATCAAAAAACCATGGCCTTAAAGCTTTTTTTTTCCGCAAATGTGCTTTCCATAATTTCTTAGTTTCCAAAATTTTAGGGATGGGGGAGCTCTCAAATACAATTGATGGGAAACTCATTATAATAATTACAGTGGAAACTTGATATTTAATATCCACTTGTACCAAAGTGTATTGGACTACTTAAATGTAAAGAAGACTTCTGCTATAAGCGTAATCATTTAAAATATAAAATTGGTGGACATTAATTTTGAATCCTACTTTAAATGCATCCCTCTATATTTCGACTCTCATATCTCTTCATAACCCAGCCACAATATTGAAAATATGGGGTATTTTTAATCGATATTTCCCAAGTGCTGCATATTTTCCATAACCCAACACGATAATACCCATATCATTTTCAGTCCTAGCATTTTCTAACTTCTTAACATTTCTTTAAGATGTCTCGGTTTTCTTCTAAAATATTAATTTCCAAGTTTTCCTATCGATTTCTCAGCGAGCTAGGCTCCCAGCAGATTCTAAAATGGAGTTCTATAAAATGTTTACTGATGCAATGAGAATTAAATTGAGTTTCTTACAAGTCACAACATTCAATATGCCTCCATCATTCTCCGTTGTCATGGAAAACTCACACTTTTCAGAAATGAAATCGAGTATGATATTTGGTTATGGGATTTGTGATGTTTGGTATGCACTGCTATGCAGGTTAGTGTGAGATAGATAGACAGATGGATAGATGGATGGTAGATAGATAGATAGATGGATAGATGGACATATGGACAGATAGATGGATAGATAGATGGACATATGGACAGATAGATGGATAGATAGATGGACAGATGGATGGATAGATAGACAGATAGATGGATAGATGGACGGATAGATGGATAAATAGATAGATGGTAGATATAGATAGATGGACAGATAGATGGAAAGATAGATAGATAAATAGATAGATGGACAGACGGACAGATAGATGGATGATAGATAGATAGATAGATAGATCTGATATAAAATGTAAGGAAATAACAGTGAGAACTAAAGCGGAACCATGCTTTAAGATCACCTCACTCTTAAGACTAATTACTGGTGAAACATCTTTATTCATAAGCAACAAACCTCAGAAGCAATGACCATAATTTGTTTGTCCCACCCTGTTGGATAAATTATCGAAAGATATCAAACAAATATCCAGCTACAATGGCTTTAAGTGAACTTAAAAGAAATATTCAGAACTTGCTATGATTAATAGGTTTCTTTAACCCAGGCGAGCAAAAATCATTTCTGAAACAAACTTAAGCCAAAATGCATGAGAGGTGCTTTGTGCTAGTATAGAAAACTGGGTGTGGACTCCGAGCCTTATCTCATCATTACGTCTGCCTCTGGCAGCAGGTCATATAAGCTGACTAAGCTCCAGACCCAGTAGCATTCAGACATTTATGGTGAGATTCCCTTCTACATAACCCATGGAAAATATATATATGTATCATTGTTATTCTGCATGTGCAATAATGCATTATATATTGTAGCTAAAACTAAATTTTTACATGGATATCTGCCAAACTGACCTTGCGCGTAATTACGTCCCTGACAGGGTCATATTACGTAAGAATTGGGTAACATTACCCAACCAAGGTTGCCTTGAGTTCGCCCGCAGTAGTAGCATGAAGGGGGGGGGGGGGTCGATATATATACAAACATAGCCTCGGATTCAAGGGTAATGCCATTGTGGCGTCCATTGTGTAGTGTTTGTCATTAGCGCTAGGTGGCAGTTATGGAGGGTGTAGCAAACACGAGGGGGCGTTGTGATAAACTAATAATGGCGGCCTTGATTTCGAATGGTTTTGATAAGGATAACGAGTTTTGAGATTGTAACTAAGTATAGAAAACTATTTATAGAATAAAATTCAGAAAACTCTGCTTTAAAAACCTCACTATTAAGACCAACTCACCATTAAGACCAGCCTATTTCGGACTCAATGGCATTCTTATCATTTTATTTTACCTCTCTATTAAGACCACTTCACAATTAAGACCAGTGAAATTAGCACCAAGGGTGGTCTTGATGGCGAGGTTCTACAATATTTTAAATATACTTTGATGCATTTACTGTTTATGCTATTCTGCAGACTAGGCATATATTATACAAATGTTTATATTTTTAGAATTCTTGAAAGCAACATTTGCTGATTAACATGAGCTTATGCAAGGGGTTTTTGTGATCTTCACAATAAATGCCTCAATGAAATGCCTCAGTGAAATGCTTCAATGAAATGCAATATTCACATTTCGAGAACAAAAAGGCATTAGCATGTTTTTTTTAGTCTTTAAAGAAATATGAGACCTTCTAGATCTTCTTATCGAATGCATAGTTCGTGGAAAAGAAATTTTCTGAAAATAGAATATATAATCGTGCTCATTATTATCATGAAAGAACATTACATTCAATCATGTCTTTAATGTTAATAAATATTAGATAAATGTTTAACTTTGATGTGGTGATATTAATTTCACTTTTAATTTTTAAACACTTTTCTAAGGTCCAGATACTGAAATATGGTTGATAATTAAATTAGTATGGTGCTCTATGAAGATGTAATTGAAAACAAATAGTTACTTACGTACATGGCCAATGGTGCCACGTGCATTTTCCATGTGTTTAACCAAACGCATGGTTTTTGCTTCATTATAATTATCTAAAAACCATGCATTTTCCATACATTTATCCTTTTCGTGGAAAACGCGCGTGGCACATTTGGCCATGTATATAAATAACTTTATTATTATCATTATATTAGTCATTGATTGGAGAAATTATATTTATGTTAAGATGTCAAGTAAGTTGACATATACAGAATAAATTTGATGAATTGTAATCAGTAAATGATTTCCATAAATCATAAGATCAAAATACTTCCATATTCTTGGTATTATAGAATAAAGGTTGACTTTTATCATATGCACAATATGTTGTCATGAAAAATAGACATAGTGTTGCTATGGCAACCTTTTAGACAAGGGCAGCTATGCTATGTATCCAAGAATTATAGCTCAGCTCAACGCAGCCGAATCTCTGTCATTCATTGTGGAATCTTGTACAAGCCACATCATTAATTTCTAGGCTTCTGCCTTCAACATGTTCAACAGTGTTTAATGGATGTTCAGCAGAATTTACTGTAATTTCTCCGCAATTTACTGTAAATTATGGATGACAGAGCGGCCCTTGGAACTCGGACGACTTATTTGGCAGTAAAATTGAGTGTCTACTCTAAATTGTCAAATACACAGTGGGAATTATGAACTTCGCTGTACGACTGCCTCGCCATTAAGACCAGCTCTCCATTAAGACACCTCATTATTAAGACCACCTCACCATTAAGACCACCTCACTATTAAAACTGCCTCACAATTAAGACTGCTTCACCATTAAGACCACCTCATTATCAAGAACATCTCACCATTAAGACCACCTCACCATTAAGACCACCTCACTATTAAGACCACCTCACTATTTAGACCACCTCACCTTTAGACCACCTCACTATTAAGACCACCTCACCATTAAGACCACCTCACTATTAAGACCACCTCACTATTTAGACCACCTCACTACTAAGACCGCCTCACCATTAAGAACACCTCATAATTAGGACTGCCTCACCATGAAGACCACCTCACTATTAAGACCACCTCACTATTAAGACCACCTCACCATTAAGACCACCTCACTATTAAGACCGCATCACCCATATTCTGACAGTAAAATTCAGTAAAATTTGCATCAAGTGGGGCTTGAAGGGTGCACTGTATTGTTTTTATAATATGTTAGAATGTTATCTCATCATTTTGTCTGCCGCTTGGTTTTGAAAGATGGTTTGGTTAATTGTAAAACCAATTAAATGTACTATAACATGTAATAATAAGAAATGTACTATAATGTAATATTAATAATATTACTGATAAATGAATTAGACACTTTAAATGATAGCGAGGAAGCTAATTCTTGGAATTTCAGCATTCTTTTGGAACATCAGCAAGTTGTAGTACCTTAACTTAAAGTTATCATCATTACATCTTGTCAGCTTCATTTAAACCAAATAAAACTTAAGCAATATGCCTATTATCTATAATTATTTGATAATATGATAAATAGATAGTAAGAAACCTAATTGAGTTGTTCCATGGTAACTCTAGCCTATGTCAGAATGTTGGAGAAATATACCCAAGGGTAGAAGACCTTGCCAATTGTCTAGACAGGGCCTGGTTTGATAGACTTAAGGGAGTCATCCGGGTTCTCAAGCACTTGAGATGCATGCTGGGTAATTCACCAGCGCCATCTGGGCCCCTACTTTCTGATTGGTTGATCACAAATAGAACCCAAGCAGTTTACTTAGGGTTTGCTATTAGCATACTGATGTAAATTGAGAAAATGGGGGATAGATATCTTAAAAGAGGAGTAAGAGGAACAGGAGGAAGAAGAGGAGCATTATGAGCAGGGGGAGGTGGACGATAAGGAGGAGGAGGAGGAGGATGAGGTTGAAGAAGAAGGAGAGGAGGAGGAGAAGGAGGATGAAAAGAAGAGGAGGAAGAAGAAGAGGAGGAGAGGAGGAAGAAGGAGAGGAGGAGAAGGAGGATGAAAAGAAGAGGAGGAAGAAGAAGAGGAGGAGGAGAGGAGGAAGAAGAAGGAGAGGAGAAGGAGAAGGATGGTTGAAAAGAAGAGGAAGAAGAGGAGGAGGAAGAAGTAGAGGAGGAGGAGGAGAGGAGGAAGAAGGAGAGGAGGAGGAGGAAGAAGTCGAGGAGAAGAAGGAAGAAGAATGAGTAGAAGAGGAGGAGGAACAGGAGAAGAAAAACAAACACTAAGAGTGGCATTAAAATACTAAAAAAAAAATTTAAATGAATTTAACACAGAAACAAGACATAAGACCTTATAAATCAGAAGAGAAATATACACGTTCATACAAATGGGGATATATTATATAGAATCAAGTAAAGAAATGGTAAAAACTTAGTGAACAGAATTATACTTGTCAGGAATTTTGCTTATATTAGAAGCAAATATATTTTAGCTGATACCTGTATGGATTTTCTAATTGATCTTTTTAGAAATATGTTTAGTACAGCTGTATGAGGTAAATTATTTCCTCATTATAATTATCTGGATAAATGCTGGTATATTTTAAAAGGGTATTTACAAGTTTGATCACCAAAAATTGTCAACATTAGTGACATTACAAGTTATAATGCTGGACGCACCAATAAAAAAGCCACGCACACCCCAGTCCATTCTATGGTGATCATAGGTGGCCTGCAAATTGGTGGCCTAGCAGGGCCTATATCAGGGCATGTAGGAGGGCCTGTAGGAGGGCAGGTGACCTTGCAGTGACCTCATGCATTAGGTCTCAGCTGGACCTTTTGCCCAGAGGCCTACAAGAGCCTTGATTCGCCTTGTAGGGCCCCAGGGTCTCAGCTTAAGGCTTCATGTAGGCCAACTGCTTGGGACTGTCCTGAGACCTTTATAGGCATTGCCAATACAACCAGTATTGATAGAAAATGCAGCAAAAATAGGCACAGTATTATGTCCCTATATTATTTTAGGACAGTGATTTACTGGCCCATGATACTGGGTATAGAAATTATGCATTGAAGTGCAGTTAATTAGGTAGAAAGATAATTGCATTTTTAGGGGATGTATGGAAGCTTTCATATGCTTATAAAATGTATGTATGTCAGTCAGTCAGTCAATCAGTCAGTCAGTGAGATAGATGAGTATATGGATAGATGATAGATAGATGGATAGGTGGATAGATAGATAGATAGATTGATAGATATATAGACAGATAGACAGACAGATAGATAGATAGCTGGCTAGATAGATAGACAGACAGATAGATACTATTAGATAGATAGTCAGTCAGACATAAATCGAAATATTTCAATTTATTGAAGTTAAGGGTGTTCTCAAAATAGAGGTGGTCCTAACATTGAGTAGTCTTAACAGTGCTGTACCACTGTATATCTCTGAGTGTAGAATGTCTGTCTATCTGTCATGCACAGAAGTGTGCTATGTTGATTGCCAATTGTCAGTACGGTGATTCTATGATCATCTCTTGAATGGGTTTGATCATCCTAGTATTGGATCCTTTGGATCCCTGCATTCTAGGAGGGTCACTTTGATCCTCCTCTATCCTTTAGCTATCCCTCTGTCCTCCTGCTCTATCCTATCTCTTCTATCCATTAGTAAATTCACAGGATAGTGCCTGGCACAAAGGATAGCTAGATAGGGTCTTTGCTTAATGAATTAAGAAAGTTGCCAAATACAGAATATATGACGAGATATTTACTAGATGATTTAATAGATGAAAGGGAGTGTTAGGTGTTATGGATTGTCTGTCTGGCTGGCTGACTGGCTTTCTGTGTCAATCAATCAATCAATCAGTCAATCAGTCAATCAGTCAATCATTGAAGACCTTTTCTACAAAGCAGTTTTTTTTATCTATCTATCTATCTATCTGTCTGTCTGTCTATCTGCCTGTCTTTCTATCTATCTATCTATCTATCTTGACTTTTTTTGCGGTGGTCTTAATATATATATATATATATAGATAGATATAGATAGTAGATAGTGAAGTGATAACAAGACTGGCTTCTCTTCTGTTTCAAATATGTTTTTTCCCCTTGTTGGGTAAAAAGCTTCCCAAGTTTAGTTCAAAGCCAGCTGCATAGAGTTAGTTAATCTTTTGACCTAACATAATTACAATATGATTGCATTATATGTTTGTCCTGCACTTTAAAGAAGAAAAAAAATAAAAGAATGCCCCCTAAATCTACAATGTCATTATCTATGTCCCAGGCATTTCAACCCCTCTCTGAGCTTTAATACAAGTTTTGCCCCCAATCCCCAATTGTTTACACTCGATTGATTGTGACGTAGCTAAAGCAGATCACATGACCTGTAGTACGGTGTCATGTGACTGCTAGTTTCGTGTCCTCGTATTGACAAAAGAGATCCTTTCCTGGGGGCTAAAAGAGATTATCTGAGATGAGCTTCTCTTGAGTGTACAGATCTTAGTGTTCTGTTGACTCGAGGCCTGTTTTAGCAATTCTAATGAGAGATGCTGGCAAATGAAATGTATGTGATTATGCGATCTCATTTTTTTGTGACTTCGGTCCTTGTATTTGTTGATTTATATTGATATATTTATATATATTTATTAATATATATAGACCTACAATAATTTTGCCATAAGATAGATAGATAGATAGATAGATTGATGGATATATGGGAAGTGCAGATGGGTAGATGGATAAATAAATAGATAGATAGATAGATAGATGGACAGGTAGATAGATAGATACACAGATAGACACACAGATAGACAGATAGAAAGACAGATAGATAGACAGATAGATAGACAGATAGATAGACAGATAGATAGACAGGTAGATAGACAGATAGACAGATATATAGATATATCAATAGATATATGGATAGATATGGGAAGTGCAGATGGGTAGATGGATAGATAGGTAGACAGATAGCTAGATAGATAGGTGGATAGATAGATAGATAGGTGGATAGATAGATAGATAGGTGGATAGATAGATGGATAGATATGGAAAGTGCAGCCCTCTAAGGCAAGTTCTTGCCGCTATTGAGGATTGATCGATGAGGTGAGAGAGAGGAGTCCACCCACGTTACACATTTACCCTATGGGGGGATCTTTTACTTGCCTGAGCATAGACACTGAGTACATATAAAGACCAGCTTATTTCTGAAGTATTGTCTTACTGAGGTGGTCAAATACAATGGTAAAAATGAGGTAAAATATCGGTGGTCCTATAAGTGAGGTGGTCTTTATGGTGGGTTGGTCTAAATAGGAATTAGTCTTAATAGTCAGATAGGGTTCCCCAATGTATTTAATTATTTCTATCTATAAGTCTTGTCTATGTCTGGGTACACTAGACCTTAAGAATAAAGTCTCATTATTAAGGCAGTCTCTTAAATAAGGTCAAGATAGTTTAATTTGTAAAGGCAGTTTTGATTTGTCTTAAGTTTGTGTATCTGTCCTTAATTAGCAAGTTTTCTCTTTCTGTTAGTCTGTTTTGCCATATAGAAAGGAAAAATATAGAAAGAAAGAAATAAGGAACAAGAGAGAGAGAGAGAAATAAAGAGCAATAGAAGGAAAGAAATAAGAAAGAAATATAGAAAAAGAACCCTTCTACTTCGTTGCTGATCATTTTGTTCCAAAATTGAGTAAAAGAGATGATTTCATTCCGAGTTGAGTTACAACAGAAAATTCAATTAGTCTCAGGTATGGACGAAATTGTAAAACAATTCAAGTGTGAAAAACAATTTTGGAAGGTATTTGCAATGAGATTGTCTTTGTAAAAGTTCCATTTCCTTCGCAGTCTGAGCTGAGATATTTTGGTTTTGCATATCATATATATTTTGATCTAATTTAGAGATCTAATTTAGATGAATGACAATCTCGTACAGTTCCATTATGATACATCAATAGTATTTTAATGAAATTCCAAAACTGTTGCCATGGCAATGTATTCAATATTCATTTTTGATAAAGCACACTGTATTTTTGATTGATTGGTACCGCACACGGTACTTTCCAAATATTAAATGTAGCCTACAGTTCACTACATGGCCAAATGTGCCACGTGCATTTTCCATGAGAAGGATAAACGCATGGAAAACGCATGGTTTCTGCCTAATTAAAATCGGGAGAAACCATGCGTTTTTGATTCGTTTATCCAAACGCATGGAAAACGCACATAGCACATTTGGCCATGTAGAATCTACATGGAAATGTTATATTTTGCTCTTTGTGTGAATTTAAGTTAGTTTTATAATATTTTCGTGTCCTTAACTGGGCTTCCTTTAAATTAATTCCAGCCTTAGCCACTGTGGCTAAAGCAGTCCAATTTGTTTTAGCCACAACAGAGACAGTTTAGCCACCATTATTTGAAGCAGCTTTCATAAGTTTCTAATTCCCAGTCAAAAACATAGGAGCGTCAGTTTCTCTTGTGTACACTTGAGAGGCATTTTCGCCGCTAAGTTTGATGGATTTTCGCCACACAAGCATTTAATTTAGCCACAGTTACATAAATTTTGCCAAGAGTACCATGTGGAATGTTTAGCAGAAGCCTAGGTTAAATTGAGTGCAGTAAATAGTGATGTCACAGTACAATTGTTTGAACTCGATTTGGCCTCACTTTGTTGCATCGGGCTGTAACACACAATACCACTTTCCATTTATCTGTGCGATGACTTGACCTCTGACCCGGGGTTAACTAGGTTGTCAGGGGTGGGAAATGTGGCTATGTACCCCCTTCCCTGTGGACCCATAATATTATATTGGGGTGGTAAGCATGTAATGATCATATTCATCGACTTATTTATTGCGATATTTCAATATTTAAGAGTTATTATGCCTATATTCATTGAGTTATGAAAATGTATGGTTGTATATGGTAAATTTTGTATGGATAATTATGTGTATCCAATATAATGGCATGGACCAATGATATGATTTATTTGGTATTTTGGGGGGTAATAACAGTGACTGTGACGTCATAATGACGTCATAAAGAATTCTATACGTGGGTGGCATGATGAATAAGACAATATGGATGTCAAGAAGTGTCATGTTTTAGTGTTGGGCTGTTAGATAACTTAAGGGGCTTTCTAACCCTTTTTTAAGGCATGCTTAACTTATGGCATGAGATGAAAATATTAATAATTTATCAATCAAGTTATTGTTTATTAATATGTTATGATGGGGCACAGAGACATACAAACCTTCATATTGTTCATTTTCCCTATTATTTTATTTTATTTTTTTAGATATTTTCTATAATGAATATATCCAGATTTGTGAATTGAGAAACTTTATGGAAGTCCGAGAATTCGGAGTAGTGGATTACCATGGCATTAGGACTAAAGTGAAGTGTACTATGTACAGTGATCCAAAGTAAAATAAAATAAAATAACTATAAGATAAGATAAGCTAAGCTAAGCTAAGATAAGATAAGCTCAGATAAGATAAGATGATATGAGCTAAGATAAGATCAGATAAACTAAGATCAGATAAGATGAGATGAGCTAAGCTAAGATAAGATCAGATAAGATGAGCTAAGCTAAGCTGAGATGAGCTAAGATAAGATAAGATAAGCTAAGATGAGATAAGCTATAGTATGATCAAATGTGAAAAATTCCTTCATTGTTTTACTTTGCACCTTGGGCTTATTTTATAATAATTATACTATATATGATACATGTCTTTGCTGAGCTTCTCATAAAATAGTGTTTACATGCTTATTATGGCCAAGTGCAGTTCTATCTATGTAAGATATCAGCCATATTGAGATAATTTGTAAGCCCTTTTGTAAGCTATTTGTATTAAACTTCTGGAAAGCAGGTGTGTGAAGAGTGTGTAGAACCATTGCGAAAGGGCTAGTCGGTCCAAACCCCCCTTAAAATGGGCTGCAAACAAGGACAGTGCACAGGAAGCAGAAATTAATTAAATGAGATCAAAGAACGTCACGCGATGTAATTAACCCGCGCACTCACAATGCTTGTAGTTGCTACCTTATATGGATTGGTAAGACCACTTGTTTGGTGCACTGGCATCAGTGCTGTTTAGGTATATAGGCCTACCTTATATAGGATTATAACAATGGTGGTTGGTGAGAAGTCCATCAGTCCAACATAGAGTTTTGTTGGATAAGGAAAATTATATTGGCCGAGGTGAATTTTTCCGAATCCCACAAAAGTCTATGTTAGACGATACATTGTCCACCATTGCTTATATTCTACACTCATTGTGCAATATACACTGCAGCCATCCAACATACCCTCCAGCCATCCAACATATCCTCCGGCCATCCGACATACCCTCCAGCCATCCAACATATCCTCCGGCCATCCAACATACCCTCTAGCCATCCATCATACACTGCAGCCATCCAACATACACTCCAGCCATCCAATTTACACTCCAAACGCATGGAAAACGCACGTGGCACATTTGGCCATGTACTCAGGCGACTGTTTTTCTCAAGTGTTTGTAAACTTTTGGGCCTGACTGTACATCCGTTGAAGCTGCTTTTGAACCGAACTCAGGACTTCGAAAGCAACTGCTGCTTAGCACTCTAACCACTAGGGCAGGCATGCCGATCATGTCGGGGACACCACCCCACCACCGCCCCACCCCGACCCCACGACCCCCACCCTCTATAGCCCTTGTCATAAATGCACATTAGTGATGCAAGTGGCAGAGAGGGGATCCCTTCTCCTTGCAGTCATTGGCAAGAGATTAAGGCAGATGAGACTCTTGCCATTATGTCAGATGCTGCTGCTGCTGCTGCTGCTGCTGGTTGCTGCTGCTGCTGATGGCCAGATGTGACAGATGGTGGGAGACAGCACACAACATCTTCTGACATAACTGGTGGCCATGCTGCAGCAGCAGGAAAAGGGTGATGGGAAAGAGAATGTGATAGATAGATGGATGGATAGATGGAAAGATGGATAGCTAGATAGATAGATGTATAGATAGAAAGAAAGAGATATATAGATAGATAGATGGAAAGATAGAAAGAAAATAGAAAGATAGAAAGAAAGATAGATAAAAGATAGTTAGAAAGATAGATAGAAAGATGGATAAAAAGATAGTTAGAAAGATAGATAAAAGATAGTTAGAAAGATAGATAGAAAGATGGATAAAAAGATAGTTAGAAAGATAGATAGAAAGATGGATAAAAAGATAGTTAGAAAGATAGATAGAAAGATGGATAAAAAGATAGTTAGAAAGATAGATAGAAAGATGGATAAAAAGATAGTTAGAAAGATAGATAGAAAGATGGATAAAAAGATAGTTAGAAAGATAGATAGAAAGATGGATAAAAAGATAATTAGAAAGATAGAGAGAAAGATGGTTTAAGGGATTAGAAGTTGGTTGAATACATAATCAGTTGGTTGATTGTTTTGGTCTTTTAATTGTTAGTTTGGCCCATCTCCATCTATGTTGTATTTATATATTGTATTTAAGAAACAACGTTTTTATGATTACTTATATTTAAACAAACCAGAATTCTAGTATAATGGAATCAAAGAGTTATACTTGGCAATACAGTGTAACTGGTGTAGAGTTATGTTGTAGATGCGGCAGGAAATATTGATGATATTTGGTCAGCATGCAGTCAATATGCTACATATGTAAATAGTGGTGTCATATACAATATTTGTGGCTCTATCTATCTGTCTGTCGTTGTATCTATCTATCTATCTATCTATATGTCTATCTATCTATCTATCTATCTATCTATCTAATCAGGAAATTTATCAATCAGTCAGTCAATCAGTCATTCAGTCACTAAATGATGAGGTATAAAAACCTTAATGAACCTCCACAATGAAATCAGTTTATCCCAGGACTATATAGTACGCATGAAAACATGAAAATAAGCAAGCAAGCAGCCAAGCAAGCAGCCAAGCAAAGAGCCAAGCAAGCAGCCAAGCAAGCAAGCAGGCAAGCAAGCAGGCAAGCAACTAAGTAAGCGTTGAGGCAAGCATTTAGAGTTTCATGAATGTTGCATGGGTGCCATATCTGCCTCCATGTTGTTTTCTTGCTTGAAGTAATCCCAGGGGACAGTCTATCTACGTGCCAGGAATGCTGACTGCAATTGGGATCTTTCACATGACTTATATCATGTTCTTTTGGGCTGTCACACTTGTTCCACTTGCCCAGTTGTTTTTGTTTTTGAGTTACTGTTATTGTCTCTGCGCTACTGTGAACAAACTATGCTTTTAGGACAATCGCACTTGTAGACCACCTCACCGTTAAGACCACCTCACTGTTAAGACCAACTCACTATTAGACCATCTCACTATTAGACCATCTCACTATTAGACCATCTCACTATTAAGACACCTCACTATTAAGACCACCTCACCGTTAAGACCACCTCACTATTAGACCACCTCACTATTAGACCATCTCACTATTAAGACACCTCACTATTAAGACCACCTCACCATTAAGACTACCTCGATTTTAAGATCATATCATTAAGACCAACTCACTGTTAATACCAACTCACTATTAAGACCAACTCACTATTAAGACTACCTGGCTTTTAGGATCATCTCATCATTAAGACTAACTCACTCACTATTAAAACCACCTCAGTATTAAGACCAAGCAATTTGGACTCAAACATATTCTTACCCCTGTATTTTACCTCTACTCAGGCCACCTCGCCTAAGATTTTGTTTCATATTAGCATAAACATTGTATTTTTCATAGATGTGACATGTTATGACTTCAAAACTTGGCCTTGTAATTATAAACCAGTCATGATGTGGCCTTGATATTGATGTGTTTACCATTATGGAATACTGTGGATTTACCTGTCAAATCGACTACAATAGCTGGATCATTCGGTTTAGGTGCAAGCAGCAAATATATGAGTAGAGGCTTAGCTCAGTCTAGCTCAGTTTCACCCAGTCCAGCTCAGTTTAGCTCAGTTCAGCTCAGTCTAGCTCAGTTCAGTTCAGTACAGCTCAGTCTAGCTCAGTCTAGCTCAGTTCAGCTCAGTCTAGCTCAGTTCAGTTCAGTATAGCTCAGTCCAGCTCAGTCTAGCTTGTAATAGCCCGATCATGACCTATTGTATTGTACAAGGCACAATCAGTTTTACATCTCAAATAATAGACTTCTAGCTGAGATACTAGTCATGGTGAGATAGTAAGCGTTAACAGGTATCTGACTAAGATTCTAACCTGGGGGTGAGTGCTTAGCTCAGCGGTAGCGCACTGGTCTTCCAACCACCGGGTCCCGGGTTCAATTCCCGCTGGAGCCTAAGTTGGATGGCTGTTTCATCCATATCCATCATCTCATTGCCATGGTCCCTGCCCGTCTTAATTAGCCCATCAGATGCAGAAATACAGGATGTAAAGCCCTACGCCACCAACCCACCCTAGGATTCGAACCCAGTACCTTCAGATGACCTGGCAATCACCTTAACCACTAGACTACCCAGCTGCTTGTTAATTTAGAAGTGACTAGACCGTTTGCATTATAAGGATCTTATGATGTTAAGTGGCGCAGACAGGCTTGGCAGGATTCATCTATACTCGCTGTGGCCATGATAGGAGTTGATATGTGTTGCAGAACAAGCAAATTGCCATGTTGCCCAAGATTAGTGTTTGCTTGTGGGCAGCTTTGCTTAAGACAAGTAACTCAGGTTGAATAATGAAGTGCAGCAGGGCTGACAATTAAGTTTTAGCTGCTGCTGCAAGGTTTGGTTTTTAGTCAGGGGTGGGTTAGTTGGCTTGCTTTAGCCCAGATTCAGTATTGAAGGTACCTGATACACAGGATTTCAGGTTAATGATATATGTGAAATTACAATAGGATTTCGTCGCCAGTGTTTTACTGTTATGCAATCGCTGGGTTTCTAATCAGGATTGTGTAGTATAGGCCTATGTTAAAATTAAAATTAAGAATTACATTAGATTATACACTTAGGTGTACTAGAATATAACAAATGTTGAACGGAGAGTCGACCAATATGCAGTTTTACTGGCCTCAGCTACGCCTCGCACAATATCACTAGTCTCGTGCTTCTGCCAGTAAACTGCATATTGGTCTCCTCACAAGCCACTATTTATATATTATTCTACGTATATGTACTACACGAAATAGTAAAAAAAAAAGTTCGAATGGATTTCATTAATCTCTTAAAGCAAACTATTTGGGGCTATCATAGGGCGGGGGCCTAGCTCAGAGGTAGCGCTCTGGTCTTCCAACCACTGGGTCCCGGGTTCAATTCCTGGTCGAGCCTAAGTTGGATGGCTGTTTCATCCTTCGTCTCATTGCCATGGTCTCTGCCTGTCCTAATTAGCCCAACTGGTGCAGAAATACAGGATGTAAAGCCCTAATCACCCACCCACCTTGGGGTTATTATAAGTCTCTTATAACTGGGTTTTGATTTATCTAACTGAATGTTCGTCGTAAGCATGGTCGTTACAGTTACAGCTACATTGATTATTTATGCTGGGAAGATAGAAGAAAACGCCATGCATACATCGCCAAATGTGCCACGTGCGTTTCCCATGAGAAGGATAAACGCATGGAAAACGCATGGTTTTGCCTAATTACAATCAGGCAAAAACCATGCATTTTCCATGGGTCTATCCTTCTCATTGAAAACGCACATGGCACATTTGGCCATGTACCCTTGCCGCTGACCTAAGATGACGTTTGGCATGAATAGCAAATATAACTTACACTTATGTAGTCTTACAGGATTACCACTCGACCACCCAAGAATCACTCTCTCCATAAAATGTGACCCGAGCGAGTTTTCGGTGCAGATAATTGACCTAGTTGTTTATTAATTGGCAATTATGCCAGGTGGCGCTGGAGACTAATTAGTGTTTAATTACCGCCAGGTGTCTCATGCATTTATTCATTAAGCAAGCTGCAGGAGTAATGTATATTGCCATTACTGAAGCATGGGCAAGCAACTAAGATCTCTCTGCTGAATTTTTACGGTGCTGCTGAGAGGAGTTTTATTTTCTGTGTTTTTCTGTTCTTCTGGTAACTGGTGCAGGCGTTAGTATGTATGGACTGTTACAGTTCTGTGTGGACTCCAAGCCTTATCATCCCATCATTACGTTTGCTTGGAACCGCAATACTTAATCTGTAGTTGAAGCTACTACTTTCATGCTGATCTGGCAAAATGAATTTGACACATTATAATATCTGGTGTTTCAGCAATGTGGTCGATTTGCCTTAGGCTGACACAATGATGAACTGACATGGCTTCTGCAACATACATATTACTGTAAAAAAAAATTAGGTTAGACATTTAGACATTTTTATTATTTACCAACACTCAAGTACATTAATTTACAAGTATATGTGACAAATAACACGTGATATAAAAATTACATATAATGTCTCTGCGTATTTACAAAATACCATTACCCAAGGGTAATTTGGTTTGCAATTAGGTGGGGTAGTAAACTTGCCTCTGCTCCAATAGCAATCTCAATGGTCACCTTCATTCAGATGCATTGTGTTACCTTATGGTTTCTTGTGGTAAAAGCGGCAACAATATGTGAGGTTAATGTACTTCTTATATTTATAAATCTCTTCAATTTTGAGATTGATAGTAATTTAGTGTGAACTCCAGTGGTTTCCTATGGTAAAAGCAGCAACTGTAACAGTGCCAGTGTGACAAGATGTAACATGTAAGTCAAACCATCACTATGTATAGTGTCACATCTTCTAGACATTGTTTTTTTTCCTATCAGGAGAGGGTGGGGGCCTAGCTCAGAGGTAGCGCTCTGGGCTTCCAACCACTGGGTCCCGGGTTCGATTCCCAGTCAAGCCTAAGTTGGATGGCTGTTTCCTCCTTCGTCTCATTGCCATGGTCTCTGCCTGTCCTAATTAGCCCAACTGGTGCAGAAATACAGGACGTAAAGCCCTAATCACACACACACACTATGTATTGTCTCTCTGAATGAGAAAAAAAGAAGAACAAAAACACCCCTCCCTGTTCAATAAATAAAAAAAGGAAATAAAGACACAAATGATATACTCAAAAACTTCTCGACAACAAATTCCAACCCGGCCGTCACCGAGCTCTGCCATCACAGTGGGACATCACTTGAGAGGAGCTGCTGCTGTGACGTCACAATGGTAGCAGCTTCAGCAACTGTCCCATCACTCAGTGTGCTTCATGTAACAGCCATGGCGAGCTCACTGCACAATCAATAACCGGCCATGTTCCCCCCAGCTCCCTCCCCAAATCACTGGCCCTTTCTCTTACACGGCTCTAGTTTCACGTTCTAGTACTATGTGTGATCCTGAAATATGCTGCGAATGGCACTATTTCTGTGATTTAAGAATACTAGGGTTAGACATATCTAGTACTGGGGATAAGCAGTCATTCCAAGTTATAACGACGCGCTTGTAATGATACTCCGGTAATAATGACTTCATTGTCCCAGAATTTCTTTTTACCATTTATAGAGCTACAACTGCTAAAAAGTACTATTAATGTGGTATCGACGGAGGTGGGGTATCCTAGTATATACTGCGAAAGGCACTATTTCTGTGATTTAATGCTGGGGTTGGGTATATCTAGTACTGAGGATATACAGTCGGTCCCAGATATAACGAGCACGCTTATAATGACCGTCCGGATATAACGAGTTCATTATCCTGTTACACATAGTTGTATAGCAAAACCCGGTTAAAACAATATTATGGTCACAAATAGTTCGTTATGAGCGGGTCGACTGTATGCGATTGTGGTCTATTGGTTGAGTCAGCAGGTTTACTGTGGAGCTATGTGTCAAGTTCTGTTCCATTTTCTATGGGCTTTCCTCAGATATTAAAGAAATAAGAAATAAAAATGTTTTATGTTGTTGCAATATGAAATAATAACGGAAGACCTGTGTTACTGAATATAGAATAATTGGTAGGTGGGTTGTAGGCTGAGATGGCCTCATCTGCCAGAAGGGTATAATAATAAGTATTATAGGCAACCAAATTTTCGTTGGCCCCCACTTAAACCTCTAGGATTACCATAGATGGTGTAATATGGTGTAACAAGTTCTTAAATGCTGGTCACTGTGACCCTAATCTTTCAGAAATGATTTTGAATATCGTAGGCAACCGATTTCATAACTATAAATATTACACAATTTGTTTGCCTCACTTTATTCCACATTCTCATGATGGTTTAAGAAGCCGAATTCTCGTGTTTTTATTACGAAATCCTTTAGGGAGGGATTGAAGCCAAACTGTGTCTGTTTCTGTGTCTTGTGGGACACTCTTCTTTCTTTCCCTCTTTCTTTCCTTCTTTCTTTCTGTATTCTTTTTGGGTGGCCCGCTTCTTTCCAGTGGGCCGTTTCTTTTTCTACCAATTCGTTGGGAGGACGGTTTCTTCCTAGGCCTTTTTTGCAGGCTGTCACGTGATTGATCACCATGGTGACGGATGGCTCTCCCGTCGCGGAGGAGGAATTCCCTGACAATTACCTCTTGGTCACGTGACAGATAATCAAGACAATGAGACAATGGGAGCCTCCATTACACTCTTGACAAAAGGCCCGGATAAAGGGTACCCCCATTGTTTTCCAATTTAATTCATTCTGATAAAGAATTTCAAATGTTTGTGTGTTATTGTTGCTGTGGTAACTGGTTTTAAAATTCTATATTTTAGAGTTTAGGTAATGGTATCTGTGGGATTCAATGAATTTGAAATTGGTCCTTCTTCTCAAATCAATGAATGAATGAATGAATGAATGAATGAATGAATCAATGAATTAATCAATGAATTAATCAATCATCCATCCATCGATCCATCTATCTAGACTTTCAGGCCTTTATCTATCTATCTTATCTATTTATTTGTCTATCTATCCATCTATCCATCTATCCATCTATCCATCTATCCATCTACTTATCTATCGAACTGACTCACTGACTCATCTATCTATCTAGACCTTCAGGCCTTATCTATCTATCTATCTATTTATCTTTCTCTCTATCTCTCTATCTCTCTATCTATCTATCTATCTAAGGTCTTAAATTAGAGATTGTCTTATAAATGAAATAGTTGTTAAAGTGAAGCTCTTAATTTTGTAGAAAATACCTTTGTTAAAATAAGCTGAACACTTAAGAGTGAGTTATATGTTCTATCCAGTGTGTTTTGTGCTAATTGCATTTATTCAGCCTGATATATTGTCTGCTAATGTTTAGAACTTCACTTAGATCTCTGTTTAACACGCAAGCTTGTGTAATTTGTGCGCTGTGTTTCTTTAGAGAACTTGTCTACGTTTAATGCAGTGTAATATATAAATAGCATATTGTTTCATGAAATTGTCGTAGTTTAGTAAGTTTTTGCCACTCTCAAAGGTATGTAAAGACAAGGATCGTTCGCAACATGTTTGATTTCAGACATTAACCGCGTGTGGGATATTTTGCTTGTCTCTGCATGGACACCATATAGAGTCTTTTCACTGAAGAGCCCTGAGTTCAGCAAGACATAAGTCCTTCCTCTCCTCTTATTACTCCCTTTGCTTTTCAGACATAGAAGATAATCACTGACTTATTTATAAATATAACTTTCTCAGAAAAATAACTAAAATCAACTGAATGATAAGGTGTCAAATATACATTAAAATTCACTAAACATACTGCTGCTAGGATGCACTTTGCTTCAGCCAATAACAGCCAAGGGCGGGAACTTTTTCAGCCAATAGAATTGCTGTGATTGTCACCTGGTGGAAATATAGAGAACCTTCTGTGAAAATCCACTATTGCATGATAATGTTGACCTCAAACAATGATAACTATTAACATACACTTGGCATTAGAGCAAATTAAGATAGTTATACTTTTCAGTTACTACTGCAGAGTTAAAGGTTGTAGATGCGGCAAGAAATATTGGTGATATTTGGATAACATACAGTGGATATGCTAGATGTGTAAATTGTGGTGTCATTTAGGATGTTTTTGAAATATTTGTTAGTCTATCTAACTATCTAACTATCTGACTATCTATCTATCTATCTATCCTTCTATCTATCTGTCCATCTATATATCTACCTATTATCTATCTATCTATCTATCTACCTATCCATCTACCAGCTATCTATCTAGCTATCTATCTATCTATCTGACCATCTATCTATCTATCTGACCATCTATCTATCTGACTTTCTATCTATCTATCTAGCTACCTATCCATCTACCAGCTATCTATCTATCCATCTATCTATCTTGTACGTATTCCCAAAACACTTTCCGTGTAAAACATATATTCATTTTTGCTACAGCGAAGCAGTCATCAAATCGACTATTGTCATGTTTCTGTGATTGTCCTATTGTTGTGACATCGAGGCTGCTAGCTTTAAGAGGGATTACTCGTTGTGCGCAGGAATACATCTCATCAACATTGGCCTATTCACACCAGCGTATCAGTGGGCCTATTCACACAAACAGGTGATATAGTTCCCATGGCCCGCAGCTAATAAATAAGGCTTGTCAAGGCCCCTTGCAAAAAACAGGGGCATTTTACTGCGTTTATTATGTGCTTCTATGCATGCCACGTTGGCACAGAACATGGGAAAATGTTGGTTTCTCAGGAGTGTGGTGGTGTTAGCTGTGTATTTTATGTGAGAATTGGTTAATCGCTTGAATAAACATTTCGTATGTGAATTATTAAGGTTAATTAAGCTTAATTTAATAGGGTTGTATGGTAAAGAGTTTTGCTTGGGGGGTGTAAACTGCACATAGAAAATATCAAGCTATTTTTTAACTCACTTTATGCGTGAAAAATACCTATTATTGTGACGATAAACTACATTTGAAGCGATGTTAAAATATCCTTGATTATATGGTTTTATGGTGAGGTTGTCTTAAATGTGAGATAGTCTTAAACTGGACTTTCTTAGCAAGTATTTATCAATGATATGGTCAGCCTCCAAGATATATATTTATGTAACTTTACAAGAAACTTCCATAGAGCAAAAATATATGAAAGATATAACGCTCAAGCCATGGTGTAATACAAGGATATAGAATGACTCCCTTCATTTTCTGTTGATGCAAGCTTGTAACATATAAATGAAATATGTTACAGCAATATGCCTGTAGCAACACGCATAAAGATACATGATAGCAGTTATGAAGATCCTTATATCTGTGGGGTATATGCAATGTTGCAGGAGATCTTGATGTCAATATTTGGTCTTGATATTACATGATACTGCATGATAATACACAACATGTAATGCAACATGTACTATGAATGTTATTTGTGTTATATTATAAATATATATTGTATGGCTTACATTATAGTATTGAAAATGTCATAATAATTTGTAATATGAAATTATTTTGATGTTTTACTGAAGATATTATTTAGATATTCCTAAGATATGATTCAATAATTTTGGAATAATTTGCCATCTTCTGCTTGGTGAATAGATAGATTTGCTATTTTAAAGCGGTATTTTAGTCGTTCGAAGAGAAATGAGAAATTGTTTCCTTGGAAACCGGAGTTATATTATCACGTTTTAGTAAAATGGTGTCGTTTTTGATGTCAGGCGAAATGTATTAAGATTCTGTAGTGGTACCTCACTTTTCGACCATCTCCCTACTGAGACCGCATTGTATATGAGATCATTTTATGATTCCATTTTAGTTGCTGTATTTTTGTCACTATCAAGGCCATATTAGGAACACCTCACTATGAAGACCACCTCATTATTAAGACCACCTCTCTATAAATGACCACTGATTGACCTCGCATAAAATCATCGTCCACTGGATGTATTCTGAATGAATTCTGAATGAATTAAAGAAGCGCTACTCCATCATACCATATTGTATAGAAGAGAACACAGCATATGAAATATCCATGGTGCTATTCTACTCCTTGTGACACATCATATTTATAGGCTCTAGCAGCGAGAGAAAAATCAATTTTGTCCTGTGAGATATTAAAGACCTTAATATAGAAGATTTAAGAAGGTCCTTTCAAGAAACTGCCTTTAAAGTAATGCAGAATTAAAAGGGCCAAGGAAATTGTCAATAATCATATTTAAGAAGTGAGAGAAGTACAAAAGACGCACTTGTATTTATGGTTTTAAAGGGAGTATGTATTTGTCTGTATGTTGTTTATTAAAAGATGGTACAATTGAACTCTGATGTAAAAAATACTTATCGAGGTTTCTGGAAGGTTTCGGTGTTTCTGCATTTTGGTGTTTCTGCATTTTGGTGTTTCTGCATTTCGGTGTTTCTGTAGGAGTGAAGGATGTTTTGGTAAAAAACTTCTCTTGAATGTGTCTTTTAAAATTTCCTTCCAGATTAAAAAAAAAATCAAGGTTTCTGATTGAGAAATTTATGAGGAATTCGAGGTTTTCCGACTCCTCAGAAAAATATTCTGCATTCTGAAAACGCTTCAATCTTCCATAGACGATGTTTAATCTATAGATATTTGGCTTAAACCAAGAGACAACTAATACATAGATAAAACAGCTCGACTAACAGACAGATGAAATACATAGATGAGACACTCATTGACAGCAGACATGTACAGACAGACTAACAGAAAGATGAAATACTCACCGACAGACTAACGTAAAGATGAATCAGATGGAGGAAATACTCACCGACAGACTAACAGACTGATGAATCAGATGGATGAAATACTCACCGACAGACTAACAGAAAGATGAAGTACTCACCGACAGACTAACGTAAAGATGAATCAGATGGAGGAAATACTCACCGACAGACTAACAGACTGATGAATCAGATGGATGAAATACTCACCGACAGACTAACAGAAAGATGAAATACTCACCGACAGACTAACATAAAGATGAATCAGATGGAGGAAATACTCACCGACAGACTAACAGACTGATGAATCAGATGGATAAAATACTCGCCGACAGACTAACAGAAAGATGAAACAGATAGATGAAATACTCACCGACAGACTAACAGACAGATGAAACAGATGGATGAAATACTCACCGAAAAACAGACATATTAAACGGACTAACAGACATGAAACGGACTAACAAGACAGATCGAACAGCTACACTGACAGATGAAACAGATAGATGAAACACCCACTGGCGGATTAACTTTAGATGCAATAAAAAGGAGAAAAAAGCCAGCACTGACCTGGAAGCTTGACAGACTGACAGACGGACAAACAGAATTGACAAACAGGCTGGATTCTCTAACAGGGCCGGAAAACGGAAGCGGGTTTGTTGCCGTGAATGCAGCCAATCTCTCTTGTAAATCCCTCATGCTTTGTTATCCGGAGGTAGCACGTTTCAAAGACGGAACAGCCTCCCCAGGGCTCTTCCCACAGCCTCCCTTGGGGTAACACTTCTTTTTTGAGCGTTTGGGGCTTTAAATCAGCTTAAAAGAACCTTCATAGGGTATCCAATGAGTTCAAAGACCTTTCATGACCTTACGATGACCTTGGCCTACTTAGCTGTACCTTACGACATTGCCCTCAATATTTGACCCCACTTTCTGTCCACGTGGCTCCTCGTTCCATTTAGATTATTAAAGCTTAAGGATCCATGCAATCCATGCAATATTGAAAGGGCAATAAGTACATAATCTTCATTCAGCCTTTGTGCATGGGTTTTTGATGATGGAGATCTTTTTATATTTAGTTTTATTCTTAAATTGTATTATTAATAGGACAGAAATCAATCAGTAATTGTTTGGTGTATTAAGAAAACTAATGGAGAAAATTATAATTAAAATGTAGATTCTCTAAATGTCACAGCATCTGGTTTCTTAACCATGAATATTGTAACAGATACTATTCTAGATGCATGATCTTGTTTCTCAACCATTAGTAGTGAAAATAGAAACTTCAGTTTTTTTTATGTCTCATTTTAAAATTTCAGCACAATTAGTAAATCTGGCATCAAGGATAACCTCACTTTTAAAATATAAAAATAACAGCTTACTCTCTAGGATACTTTTGCTCGCAACCATTGCTCTACACAATTTTGGTTTTGTGGTGAAAACAATATTGTATGATTTGTGTGAGTAAGATAACCATGAGATTGCTTTATTTGAATAAACATAATATGACATTTTGAAATGTAAAATACAAACTGATTTGTATTGTAAAATTACCATGAAATGAAAGCTACCGAAGTATGAAAAACAAAAAACATGCTTTCAAATAACTTGAAAGTTAGTTGTCTTATTTGAAGAAATGTCAAGTTGTTTGCATATCATGGCATGCATAATCTAGATGGTGTATAATCTAGAATGGTGACCTGGATAAAGTTAAAACTGTTGTGTATAGTATTATCATGGTGAGGTTTATAATGAAAGTAAGGCTGACTTGGAAAAAAAAAAATTGTTCCCGGTTTCCGACCGACCCGACTTCACGAGACCGAGCTGACTTTTTTTAAAGCATCTGACACAAAATTGACATTTGACACTCAATTTTCTGCTTTTACTACCTTGATATTTATGCCCAACTTTTTTGGACAAAATAATCGAAACATTTTTTAAAATTCTTACCGTAGTTAGATATTAAAAACTTCCTTTAACTTATAAGTAGCATCGCGCTTTGAAATGAAGTTATCATATTGTAGAAATGTCAAGCCACTTGCATATCACGACATGTATTTATATAATCTAGAATGTCAGGGGGTAGTATCTGACACAATCCTGGGGGGAAAGAATGAAATGTGCTAAAAGTTATTGACAAGACAAAGATGAAAGAGTGATGAAAGGCAAGATGCTGAGGAGGGAGTAAGGTGCAGAAGATGAAAATTCCACCCATCAAAACAACTTCAAAAAGATGCAAGGCTGCTGAGTTCAATCCAAAAATTTTTGAGCAGAAAAATTCAGTTTCACAATAAGAGCGGAGAGTGTGAAGGAATGGTGTGCATGTAGAGAATAATATTGAGAAATGGAGAGATAATTTCTGTGACAGGTTGTTTTTCTTAAGACTATAGGGAGATGTAATGATGAGGTGATTGTTATGAGTAATTCTGCTAGAAACATAAGTCACAGATATCAATACGACACAATTGTTTATGATATATTTAGTAATTAGAATGGAGGCTTGCCTAAAAATAGACCAAGACAATAATTATGTGTATCTGTCTATGTGCATAAAGAGCGCTACAAAAAACCAAACTAAGCTAGGTAAACCTAATTGTGAATTAGTTGTAATGAAAGTTGTATGCATAGCCTGCAATTAAATGATTTTCATAGGATATGGCCTTAGAATTTCAAGAATTTAATTTGGAATTGTTCATAATGGAATATTTCAGGGCAGCTCTATATCTATCCATCTATCTATCTATCTATCTATCTATCTATCTATCTGTCCGGCTATCTATCTATCCATCCATCCATCTATCTATCTACCTATCTATCCATCTGTCTATCTATCTATCTATCTATCTCTATCTCTCTATCTCTCTATCTATCTATCTATCTATCTGTCCAGCCATCTATCCAGCTATCTATCTACCTATCTATCTACCTATCTATCTATCTATCTATCTATCTATCTATCTATCTATCTATCTATCTATCTATCTATCTATCTTTCTATCTATCTATCTATCTATCTTTCTATCCAGCTATCTATCTACCTATCTATCTATCTACCTATGTAGCAGTTGCGGTCTCCAATGTAGTTGATGTCTACGACTCTCGGTCTGTTGATTGTTTTAGTTGTAAACAAGAGAGGCAGGCCAATTGTATTTGTACATGCAGGGTCACTCACTGTCAACACAGTGTTATTGCAGCAATCATATGATCTATTGGAATTCTGCCATGCCTATCTATAATGCATTGCTCTAGTATGATCTATGTTGCTGTATTTTGTGTCTTTGATGTTTGTGTATTATGCAAAGGCAATTAATAGTGGATTTTTACGGAATGTTCTCTGTATTTCCACCAGGTGGCTAAATCAGAAAACTGCAATTCTATTGGCTGGCTGAAAAAGTTCCCGGGATTGGCTGAAGCGAAGTGCATCCTAGCAGCAGTATTTTTAGTGCATTTTAATATATATTTGACACTTTATCATTTAGATGATGTTTGTTTTTTTTCTGAAAAAGTTATATTTATGGAATCAGTTAGTTATTACCTACTGTGTCTGAAAAGCAAAATGAGTAAAAAGAGGAGAGGAAAGACTTATGTCCTGCTGAATTCAGGGCTGTTCTGTGAACAGACTCTATTAATTCAGTTGCAAAGAATGAGATATATAATTATGAGATTGGAAAAATGAATAAACACTTGTTTGTGTACTGTAGTTATTCTTACCCAGTAGAAGTGGACAGAAATGTTAGCAATAATTCAAGCTGATAATGGTTAATTAGTATAATAAATCTGATTAAATGTTTGATATATTTGCCATTGCAATTCAATTCTTGTGTGACCATGGAAAATGGCCATATGATGAGAAGATGGCAAGAAATGTCATTGGGAAAATAGGTGGCAATAAGTTGGTAAGTGAGTTGATAGTGTAGTTTGGCTGACCTTCTTGTTTTATTCTATAGCTTTTCAATATTGTAATGATAAAGGAAATTGGTGTGTAGATTGAGATGGCCCTTAACATATACTTGAGTTGGAGCAGGTCTTAATATATTATGCTTAATATTGCTTGGTGATACATATCACTATTATTCCAATTTTCCACATTAGGTCTCAACGAATGTTAACCACAGTCAATATCACTGATTTTTGATATGCCTCACAAGTAGGACCACCTCACAATTGAGACCACGAAGTTTACAGCAAAAATTAACTTAATGGCGAGGTTCAACCAAATTTAGATGTATTTACTTCTTTTTACACCCCTTATTTGAACATATAATTATTAGACAAAGAATGTGAGCAACTTATACCAAAGCAATTTAGGACCACCTCACAATTGAGACCACAGAATGTATGCACTTTATTTAGTTCTATTTACAGAACACATTTCTATCAATAGACATGTAATGTGAGCAATTTATACCAAAGCAATCTAGCCAACATGCCTATACAAAGCAGTAGGGGTCCTAGAATTTCTATTAGCCCCAGGAAAAAGCCCATAACCCGGAATGGCGAACGGCATGTGACTAAATAAACATGAGGCCCATGTTCTATGGCACTGTGTCACTACGGCACTGTGGCACTGTCACCCCACAGCATAGCTGAGTAGGTTGAAGCCAGGAGCTAGGTCCTAATGACTCCACCCTCCCTCATATTGGTTGGTTATATTGGTTATATCGGTTATATTGGTTATATTGGTTACTAGGCTTCCTCTAAATTAATTCCAGCGTTAGCCACTGTGGCTAAAGCAGTCCAAATGTTTCAGCCAAAACGGAGACAGTTTAGCCATCATTATTTGAAGCAGCTTTCAGAAGTTTCTAATTCCCAGTTTCTCTAGTGTACACTTGAGAGGCATTTTTGCCACTAAGTTTGACAGATTTTCGCCACACAAGCATTTAATTTAGCCACAGTTACATAAATTTCACCAAGAGGACCGAGGTGAGCGTTTAGCGGAAGCCTAGGAAGCGTTATATAGCAGGTGGTATTTGTTATGGAAGGTTGGAGATTAGTAGAGTGTATTGGTCGTGTTGGCAGGCAATATTGGTTATGTCAGGTTGGTGACCTTAGTAATATGAATTTAGGAGGGTAATATTGGTAATATATCATTGGTGATGTCGGTTATATATAGCAGGGTGATATTGGTCATAATGGAGGGTAATATAAAATAAATTAGTGGTATTGCAGGCCTGAGCTTAACAGGCGAACGATCGTTTCGTTCTCCTGGAGGTTACCTTAACCTGAAATGCCGCGAACGTCATTTCGTTCGCCTTGCCATAGTAGCAACCCATCGTGCTGCCACCTGGCATTTTTTTGCAGTTACCAAGGCACATTTTCAGGAGAACGATGTGTGGGTTACCATCTTTTTGCTTATGCTCAGGCCTGTATTGACCGGGTGTTATTAAAGTGGTATCAGTTCATGAGTTTCAAAGCCCATCAAAGGTCACGTGTATACATTTAAATTTGTGCTATCGATCCCTATTAGGATGGAGTTTATGTTGGTTAAAATTGATAGTTTTTTGGTTGAGAATGTTAATTTCAAATATTTTGTCGAATAGTGGATTTTCACGGAAGGTTCCCTATATTTCCACCAGGTGGCTATCACAGAATACTGCAATTCTATTGGGTGAAAAAGTTCCCACCCTTGGTTGTGATTGGCTGAAGCAAAGTGCATCCCAGCAGCAGTATTTTCAGTGCATTTTAATTTGACACCTTATCATTCAGTTGATTTTTTTTGATTTTTCTGAGAAAGTTATATTTATGAAAATAAGTCAGTGTTTATCTTCTATGTCTGAAAAGCAAAATGAGTAATAAGAGGAGAGGAAAGACTTCTGTCTTGCTGAATTCAGGGCTGTTCAGTGAAAAGACTCTATTAGTATATTCTATTGGGAAAATGTATATTGGGTCATATGAATTACATTTGCTGTTATTTATATAATATATTTGATATTACAAATTGGTATTGATACTAAGTTTGGGGATATTGGTTTGTGACAATATTTAGAGCGAGTCTCAAGATTGTTTAAGTGGTGAGTCAATATCCTGGCAGTCATAATGATGAGATGATATAGGATAATTTCAAGTAGTGGTAACTGTTCAACATCTATAGGTCCATGTTGCCTTTTCTCTCTACAAAACCACTCCCCTTTGAGGTTGAAACCAGCAGCAGCAGCAGCGGCAGCAGCAACAACAGCAGCAACAGCAGCACCTATAGGCTGTCCACATTGTTCCATAGCAACCATAACAAATGGGAAAGTGTCCAGAAAATGGCGGGCTTTGGCCCAGTATTTGCCACAGCCAGAAGACCCAGAGAGGTATAGCTTTTGCTGAGAGGTATAGCATGTTGGCCAAAGTGGAGGTCCCTGGTGGACGCCCATTCACACCTGCTGTGGGCCAGATAAGCTACAAAGCAATATATTCATGGGTTTACACTAAAACCCTGGTATTAAGAGCCCCTCATTGTGGGGTAACCGTAGTTTAGGAGCAATTGCAATCATCGTTCTGCTATAACGATAACCTCTGAAAATAAGACTCCATCCAATATCACCACTAACCCCACTTCACTATGAATAGCAGTAACAAGACCATCAATAATTGAATGGTAAGGACAGTTCACCGTTTAACTCATGATTAAGACCATCTCACTATTAAGACCAGTTGTATTTACCCAAGTAAATGTTATCCTAATAGTGATAAGTAATTAAGTAAATAAACAAATGAATAATAATTGCATAAATATATAGTGCTTTATTTAATGGTTTTCACAGGGATTTGCTTGCTGCTAAATGTATATATTTTACAGTGCAGTAAAGTGGTATCAAATCCATTCTAAGAATACACTGTGTCTAAATCTTCCTTGCTATTTTTCCTTGGATTAAAGCCAGTCTTCTTTGACTACATCTCTTCTTAAAATATCTTCAGTCTCCTGAATTTGATTGATAGCATAGTGCCCTACATGTCACCCTACCAGGGTAATAGTGCCACCCTTTTCTCATAGTGCCCTGACCTCTATGGGGCATGGCGTCGACCTGGTGGCGCCCTCTTTAGTGGGGTCACAAGGTTCAGCCTAACAATGGGGTGGCCTCAATGCGAAGCATGGTCATAATACTGAAGGCTGATCCCTGAAGGAAATTGCCCCCTGCAACTTAAGTGATGGGTTGTGTGGCGTTTCCCTTAAGTTGTTGTTAAGGGAGGAAAAAAGCCCGGATGTGAACCTTAACACGGGGTTTCCTTGTCTTAAGTTAGTGATGGATCATAGAAAAGTAAAATGTATTACAATGGACGTTGCTGTTTAGAAAAAAGAACTTTGCAGTTTCTTACTTATCTGTAAGCCTTCCTCTTAAAATAAATTATTCTGATGTATTATTTAGATTTTATTTTCGTCCAATGGAATAAGATTGTAAAAAATATTCCTGTTGTGGGTTACGCGACTGTATAGAACATATTAGTGTGTATGACAAATTTTTATATATATTTTTTTGTTTTGTTAATGTGTTTTTTTAATTTATTGATATAATTTTTTTTTTTTAGAAAATATTCTTCTGAGGTATAAAAAAAAAAAAAAAAAAAAAATCCTATCTTCCTGATGGGTTTTTCAAGTGTCGTGTAACCCGCACGAGAATAGTTTTAATGGGTGGCTTTTTCTTCTTCTTTTTTTTCAAACTATAAGGGCGAAATAATATCTGAAATAATGCTTTACCGTATTGGAGAGTATTTTCGACAGGCGGGTATTTTCGACACTCGCATTAAAATGTTAACAATTTTTTTTTTATTAACATTTTAATGTGAGTGTCGAAAATACCCGCCCTGTCGATAATACCCTCCGTTAGGGTATAGGCCTACATTACAGTACTAGCAAAACATGTATGTTGAAATATGATTTACTTAAATTTCTTACGTATAAGATTTACTTTATGAAGACCTGATGAGATTATCGTTGTGTTCTGAGCAGGACAATATTTTAAGGCTCCTCTGTGTGACAAAACATTTCTGACAATATAGCCACTTCCCTAAGGGCATTTAAGGACATTTTTGAGGTCATTGAGTGCAGTGAATGTCCATTTCCTGTTTTGACCAGTACATAATGAGTGAGCATGCGCCCTGCATAACTTCCGCCTGACCGATTCACCTTTTATCGCCCACTTCCAGGTCGTTGCGTAACCTCTGACATACTGACCTAGTTATTACAGATTTGTGACCTAGATATTGTGAGGTTTCCTAGGTGATGTCTGAGACAAGTACTTGAAGGTTTCTTCATGTCAAGTTTTGGAGTTTTTTTTGTTGTTTTTGTAAATATTATTTTCTGTTGAGGATATCAGAAATTAATGTATTGAACTATGGCAGTGTATTTTAGTATATTGTCAAATATTTTGGTATTAGTAATGAAAATAAGTACAAGAGAACCATGCATTTGATAGATAGATAGATAGATAGATAGATACATAGATACATAGATAAAATTATAAATACATAGATACATAGATAGACAGATCCATTCATAGATAGATACATACATTGATAGATAGATAGATAGATAGCTAGATAGATATGATTGGTTGATTGATTGATTGATAGACAGATTGATTGATTGATAAACATATAGATAGATAGATTGACTGATTGATAAATAGATTGATTAATTGATTGTCAGACAGATTGATTGATTGATTATTCCGATTCCCTGATCGATCATATGTTGATTGCGATATATTTGCCAAGTGTGAATTATTAACTTCACAATGCCAAATTACACCAGCTTTCTTATCGTAATATTGATTTACCATTTGGACGAATATGATAAAGGGAAGAGTTCTCATTCTGGGAGCTTTCAGTTTACAGAATTACATTTGAACGATTGAGTGGATTAATTGTGTCTATCCACTAGATTTGAGGCAAACAGCTGCTGGTTAGAGCTTCCAAATCTTTCTTAATGCTTAATGACTCGAAATTATTCTCAAATTATTGGTTTAGTGGCAGCGAGGGGGTTTTTATGGCGAGTGGGTATTATACAAGAGGTGTCCCACTCCGAAGGAATATTTATTCCCAAATGGGTAATGATCTAAATCTACAAAAGCTCTCCAAAACCCCCTCTGGCACTCTATTGGTTGTTAGGCTTCCGTTGCTATGGAGATGTGTGATACGTTGCCATGGTAACTAGTGCTAAAGATGAACATTAGTGTTGAGATGTTATTTTATGAGATTTCATATGGAGAAGTTGCTAAATGATATCTGTGTTTGGAAAAATGTGACAATCTTTGTCTTTCTGTTCATTCTGATATTATACATCTGACTAAAATCTATTGTAGACAAATTATTTGACTGACTGCTAGATTGGATGACTAACTAGAATTGCAGTTAAGACTAACTGACTAACTAAAGGAATTACAACAACAAAATTTAATGAATGAGGAAATGAATATGACTAAGTAAAATGAGTATTGCTTAAATTATAGACTGACTGACTGACTGACTGACGTACTGTATGACTGACTATATGACTGACTGTATGACTGACTGTATGACTGACTGTGTGACTGACTGTATGACTGTATGACTGACTGTATGACTGACTATGTGACTGACTGTATGACTGAATGACTGACTATGACTGACTGTATGATTGACTGTATGACTGACTGTATGACTGTATGACTGACTATGTGACTGACTGTATGACTGTATGACGTAGTTATGAGCTTGATGACTACTTTCTGAACTGACTGATTGATTGACTGACGGCCTGACTGCCTGATTGATTGATTGATTGATCTCCCTGGTATCTCATCTCCATGCCTTACACATATCTCCACTTCCTATACTCTCTTACTTACATATCTCGCATCCATATTCCATATCTTGCACACCTATTATCGCTCACTCCTGATATTACGAAACAGTTTCTTGATGGGGTATAACAGCTCCTGCTCACGGATGAACATCAAAGGGGGGTGATTGTAGATGGCGCTGTGAGAGTTGTCATTAGCAACGCCTGCAGCTTCCTTAATTATCGCTCTAATCAAAGCTGATGCCGCTGGTAGTGAGGGTGGGGGGGGGGGGGGGTGGTGTTTTTTTTTTTTGGCCAAAAGGGAGGGGGGGGGGGGGTTGTCTGATAGTAGGGTGGGTAGAAATGTTTTGTATGAGTTTTTATGGAGAGCTGGTTGGCAAATCTCTACATGACTATGGTACAAGTTTTATTATGAAGTGAATTTATTTATTATTTACTACTTATTTATTCATTTGGAATATTTTTGGCAAAGTTTTTCATGCAAAACCTTGTTCATTTCCATATATGTAGTGGATTCTAAATGATTTACATATTTAGAATAAGCAGAAAATAAGTAAATAGGTCAAATTTTGTTATTAAGTGTTAGTGTATTAGTAAAGAATTTTGCATGAATGGTGAATTAATAAATTAATGAATTAATGAAAGATTTAGGAATTAAAGGAATGAATAATGTCTATGAATGAATGAAATTAATAATTAATGTGTTTCCATCTGAGAAAATGACATTGAAGTATGGTACCAACACTTAAAAAAACTACTTCACACCATTCAACAAATGGACCACTTCATTAGTTGAAAAAGCAACAAGGATTGTTTGTTATTTATTGATTATTGATGCTTTTGAAATTCGTTTCACCCTGCCCCAAATGCACTCGTTTAGTGGAACAGCTCATAGAACGCAATTTCCAACTTTTGTGAATAATTAACAAGACCTTGTAATTTAATTTGAATTTCAGCAGAATCCCAAGGACAACGCAATTGTCACAATTTGTGCAAAAAAATGTTTTTCAATAATTTGAGAGACACCCGCTTTGATTTCAATTGTTAGGCTTTTTGTGTTTTAATCAACTGATGATCCCAATGTGACAGAATTTTTGATTCGATGTAGTTTTGACGAAATGACAAGTTAATACAGTTGGACATCTGTATTATGGCCGAGCTTTGTTTCAAGGTGGTTAAGTCGTTATAACGAGGTACAGCCTAACTTTATGTGCAGCGAGTCTTTTCACTGAGCAGCAGCCCTGAGTTCAGCAAGACATAAGTCTTTCCTCTCCTCTTATAACTCATTTTGCTTTTCAGACACGGTAGGTCATAACTAACTGATTCCTTAAATATAATTTTCTCTGGGAAATAACAGAAATCAATTGTATGATAAGATGTCAAATATACATTAAAATTCACTGAACGTACTGCTGCTATGATGCACTTTGCTTCAGCCAATCAGAGTCAAGGGTGGGAACTTTTTCAGCCAATGGAATTGCAGTATTTTGTTGTAGCCAGAAAATCTTCTATGTTTAATGAAAGTTCGGCTATGACATGATCATTGACGAGGAATGTTTTTATTTTCATACTATAAAAGAAATTATAACGGCGTATAAGGAAACCTTATAAGGAACATTTTCTCGAGTCCTAAATGTTTAATTCCACGTTTGCCAGCTCTGCTGAAGGTCTTGGGTTTGATCTCCGGCCCAGGCACTCTACATAAACTGCAACCAAGCTGGATGTTAAACGCATATGATTTTAATTTGAGTTGCCTTGTCATTATCGGTGTCTATGCTGAGGCAACTAAAAGACCCTGCCCATGGGGTGATTGTGTAACACAGTGTGGACACCAAGCCTTATCATGTCATCATTATATTTGCCTCTGGCCACTTGTCACATTATCGACACATTGACAATGATGTTTAAGAAGCTTATTTGTGTGTATACTGAATATGCTATGTGAATGAATGCCGAGTTTGCTATACGTGAATATGTTTAAAATTAAATTAAAAAGTATATATATTCACATTTTTATCTTAAGAATATTTGTACGTGTATGAGAAGCAGAAGGAAATTAGATACGCCCGAACTCGGTGCTGAAACTATGTATTGAACTTCTATAGAACAAGAGGATGGGGGCCTAGCTCAGTGGTAGCGCGCTGAGCTTCCAACCACTGGGTCCCGGTTCAATTCCCGGTCGAGCCTATGTTGGATGGCTGTTTCATCCTTCGTCTCATTGCCATGGTCCCTACCTGTCCTAATTAGCCCATCAGGTGCAGAAGTACAGGACGTAAAGCCCTAATCCACCCACTACTCTATAGAACAAGATGTCAGAAACATCTTATCGATTAGACCACAGCTAATAAATGTCTTGTTTTTCTTCGCCTTTTCTTAGTAGCCGTTTTGTGGTCCATGCCTATCTGGTTCAGAGGCTCTTGTCTATTAACTGTTATCTGATAGCCAACTGTCATCTAACACAGCCATTCTTGCTGTTAAGCATGTCTCCTGTCGGATCTATTTTCTTCGGTAGGATACTGCCAGCCACAAAATATGCCTTGTTCGGTCGATAATGTAAGAATACAGGCCGGTACAACTTTATACAAGAACCCTACTTTTTTGTTGCTTTTACGAAATCATCATTCTTTCATGTACCCAACATGTTAAGAGCTGGTAATTACAAAAGGTTTTGAATTTCTTACGAAGTTTTAAGATGTTACAATTTAAATTTTAATCCGCCCCAAAAACGTTTTTCCATAATGTCGAGCGATGTCGTAAGTCGTCTACATGGCTTCCTTGAAAGTGCTGTGTAATGTCGTAAAAAGGAAGATGGCCATTTTGCGGTTGTCGTGAAATAAATGGAGATTTAATGTCGTAAAACTGTATTCTATGATATGAAAGTGCACATTTGCGGCAGCAGCAGCAGCAGTAGGAAAATGATTAAGTAAAACCCCTCACTAGCTGATTTAAGATAATGTCGTAAAATCTGTGCGGATTCAATGCTAAAGCATGTCGTAATTATTAAAATTCTCAGCAAGATGCTGCAAAATTTGACGTAAAATTTGATGGAAGATGTCTGGTTTAAAATATTGTTTAAATCTGTTTTAGAATGCGTTTGTTTTGGAGACGAACTCGGTTAGCATGGTTACCCACAATTCCGCGTAATTGCATATGCAGATTTGACGCTGGAAAAAAGGCGAATGTTGAAATTCGCCTTAATGAACTGATTAAAGAGCTTTTCCCAGCATTCAGTGCGTTTTTACCCCCCTTAATTTCCCTGGCTGCCATTAAGATGGGGTCTGTCAAATAGCTTGGCTTTGGCGTCTCCCCTGATTGCCTGCAATTGGATTGGTTGTTACGTATTGGTTGGATGTCATGTTGGTCGTTTGGTTGTGGTTATGTTGGTTATTTACATGTTGGTTTGATTTGTAAACCGTTATGTGTAAATTGGTTGAGATAAACACTATTAAGCAGACAAGAGTCAAAGATAGGAATATATATAATGAAAAGTTAATAAGTTAAAAACAAATAAAATATGAAAAGATCAGTTGGATAGATAGATGGATAGATGGATGGATTTATAGATAGATGGATGGACAGATAGATATATAGATAGATAGAGATATACATAGATATATAGAAATATAGCTAGACAGATAGATAGACAGACAGACAGACAGATAGATAGATAAATAGATTGATGGACACACAGGCAGGAAGACAGATAGATAGATAGATGGATAGATGGATAGATCAGATAGATAGATAGACTAATATATAGATAGATAGATATAGATAGACAGATAGATAGATAGATAGATGGATACAAACAGTGGAACTTTATGCATTATTATATGACAATATTTGATGCAAAATACACTGGATATAATTGATGAGGTGGTCTTAATACAGAGGTACAGTAAAGTGTTGTTTACTTTAAAATGATGATAATATCAATTCTCAGACTGACTTGTGTTATTTCTGCACTTTCATTATATAAACTAGTGAAGCTGTCTGCAATGTGGGATTGTTCAACACAAACACAGTCCATCATGTTTAATGGTATAATGGTGTATGGGCCTACCATGGCATGGTTGAACCCTTGTGAGCTGCAGTGAGCTGAAGTGAGCTGAAGTGAGCCGGTGGTTGTGTCCATTGGTCAAGTGCTGTGGGGTCATTTGGGAGAGTGTTGAGGCTGACCATTAATTGAAATCAGAGGGAGCCAATCTACTTCACAGGACTGGTCCACCCTCCGAGGACTCCTAGTGTTCACGTTAGAAGTTAACTGTTGGCCTTTATTGCTGAGGTAGTCGAGTGAAAATGCCCACCAGGCTCATAAGATTTAGCCAACTATGCCTGGTGCACTGCTCGTGGTTCCAGGGGCTTAGTAAAGGTTTAGTTAGTGGGGGTGAACAGCCAGTGAGAATTGTAGCAGCATTTACAAGTGTAGCAGTGGAGTAGTATGAGTTAGAATGAAATGTCAACTGTTATTATTGTTTTAGGTCATATTTGTTTTCACAAAGCATGGAGTAGTAGTAGTAGTAGTAGTAGTAGTAGTAGTAGTGGTATGATTAGGAGTGGGATGTAGGAGTAGTAGTAGGATGTAGGAGTAGTAGTAGGATGTAGGAGTAGTAGGAGGATGTAGGAGTAGTAGGATGTAGTAGTAGTAGTAGTAGTAGGATGTAGGAGTAGGATATGGGAGTAATAGGAGTAGTAGTAGGATGTAGGGAGTAGGATATGGGAGTAATAGGAGTAGTAGTAGTAGTATGAGTGGGAGTGGGATGTAGGAGTAGTAGTAGGATGTAGGAGCAGGATGTAGGAGTAGTAGGATGTAGGAGAAGGATGTAGTAGTTGTACATTTGTCGTTAATATATAAGTAAATAAAAAGGATAAATAAATACGAATGCAAATATATGTATACATTATGCATATATTTATATTAATTTTTTCTATATATTTACTTAAATATTAATGCAAGATGGACAGAATTGTTAATTCAAAACCCTAGTGAAATATGGAGAGAAATGTTAGCAATAATTCAAGATTCCGATTTCCTAACTGATATACTATTTGCTGTGTTTTCCAATTGCAAACATGGTTGTTTCTCTGTGGCCATGACAAATGGCCATAATGATGACAAAGACAACATCAAACTTCAGCATTTAAAAGATAGAAAACTTCTAAAACTTCAAAGTTAAAGGTCACAGAAAACGGGGGGAAAAAAGAAACGCGTTTTATGAGGTAGAATGTTTGGGGTTACATTTATTGATATGCTGTGCTTTGCCTGATTAAAATAAAAGATTTATCGATTTAAAAAAGAGAAGGGGAAAAATAAGAAGTGTAGATTGATTTTAATTCTTCTATGTGTTGCTATTTCAATTTACAGTCCCATGTTCACTTTCACCTTTCAAAGAATGTCACCCTTGATACAATATATTTGGAACCTTGACTCAATATATTTGGAACCTAGACTCAATGTATTTGGAACCTAGACTCAATATAATTGAAACCTAGACTCAATGTATTTGGAACCTTGACTCAGTATATTTGGTACCTAGACTCAATGTATTTGGAACCTAGACTCAATATATTTGGTACCTAGACTCAATGTATTTGGAACCTAGACTCAATGTATTTGGAACCTTGACTCAGTATATTTGGTACCTAGACTCAATGTATTTGGAACCTAGACTCAATATATTTGGAACCTAGACTCCATATATTTGGAACCTAGACTCAATGTATTTGGAACCTAGACTCAATGTATTTGGAACCTAGACTCAATATATTTGGAACCTAGACTCAATATAATTGAAACCTAGACTCAATGTATTTGGAACCTTGACTCAGTATATTTGTTACCTAGACTCAATGTATTTGAAACCTAGACTCAGTATATTTGGAACCTTGACTCAATTTATTTGGAACCTAGACTCAATGTATTTGGAACCTTGACTCAGTATATTTGTTACCTAGACTCAATGTATTTGAAACCTAGACTCGGTATATTTGGAACCTTGACTCGGTATATTTGGAACCTAGATTCAATATATTTGGAACCCAGACTCAGTATATTTGGAACCTTGACTCAATATATGTGGAACTGAGACTCAGTATATTTGGAACCTAGACTCAATATATTTGGAACCTAGACTCACTATTTATTGGTACCTAGACTCAATATATTTGGAACCTAGACTCAATATAATTGGAACCTAGACTCAATATATTTGGAACCTAGACTCAATATATTTGGAACCTAGACTCAATATCTTTGGAACCTAGACTCAATATATTTGGAACCTAGAATCAATATATTTGGAACCTAGACTCAATATATTTGGAACCTAGACTCAATATAATTGGAATCTAGACTCACTATTTATTGGTACCTAGACTCAATATATTTGGAACCTAGACTCAATATAATTGGAACCTAGACTCAATATAATTGGAACCTAGACTCAATATATTTGGAACCTAGACTCAATATATTTGGAACCTTAATGTACAGTTCCATTTCCTATTCTTTACAAAACAGTCAGGCAGTTAGAAAGATCTAAAGGACTAAAACAACAACAGAAAAGACGTCAAATTGGGGTGAATTCGATTTTTGCTCTTTTTGTTTTTACCCTCTGTAACTCGACTGTGGAGACTCACAAAATTAACGATTTTCGATTCAACTAAAGACAAATGACAAAAGTTGCTGGGTATAATTTTCCCCTTCTGATGACACTGCCACATTCCTTAGAAGTAAATGACTTTAAATCCGAAGTTTTTATTAAAAACCACCAGAAAAAATCTGAGCTCTAGAGTTGATTAAAAAATTCCACCACGAGGCCTGACAATATATGATATGAATTAATTATGAGGCTAAAAAGGTTCAAAGTTAATTTTAGACCAAAAGAAAAAGGGATTAATTTAGACATGAAAGGGTAATTTAAGTGAAGGAGGTGTAACACAAGGAACCCCACTATAAAGATCACTTTGCCATAAAGACCAAATTTTGCACCCAACTTTATCTGCATTAGCCTATTTCATTTATCTATATTATTAATATTGAGACCTTACACTTATTTAATATTAATAAGATCACCTAAAATTTACTATTTAAAAAGGTTCGAAGTTAAATTTGGACTTTATAAGAAATAAAAGGGATTAATTTAGACATGAAAGAGTAGTTTAAGAGAATGTTGTTTGTTTATAACCTTTATATTGTTTCAGTATTAGGACCAATCGCTATTAAGTCCCAAAAGTATCCTGGGCTTAGGCTTTACCCCGCTATTAAGACCACCTCACTATTAATTAAAATCCCATTTTTTACCCACGGTCAATTCTTCCTACAATCATTTTGTATTTTAAATGGTTAATTAATTAATAAAATGATAAAGTAAATAGTGTTTGTTCAGTGTTGTGCTTGATATTAAGACCACCTCACCATTAAGACCACCTAATCATGAACCCAACCATATTATTTTATGTATCTGTGGTTTTAGCTTTTACCTCTCTATTAAGACCACCTCACTATAAATTGAAATCCCATTTTTGACCCTTATTAGTCAACTCTTTGTACAGTATTTTTGTATTATAAATACTTAAGTAATTAATAGAATGATAAAGTAAATAGTGTCTGTTCAGTGTTGCGCTTAATATTAAGACCACCTCACCATTAAGTACCACCACACTATAAATTAAAATCGCATTTTTGACCTTCAGTCAATTCTTACTTATAGTATTTTTGTATTTTGAATAGTAATGTAATTGATAAATTTTAAATAATACTTAACCACTGCTAAGGCCATCTCCCATTAAGGCTTATTGGGCCCTAGCATGTTCTTAGTATCGAAGTACCTCTATAGTCTTGTATCTGATCTTACTGGAGCACCCAGGAACCAAGTTTCACCAACATGTCTTCACCATGTTTAGCCCAAAACCAAGTGGCCTTTATGGTTGGATTTTGGAGAGAGGAGGGGTTGGGGGGGGGGGGGTATTCAACAGGAACTGGGAATTTGTGTTGCCGAGTTGCAGTTACCATGGCAACATGATGAATGACGCGCAGGTGTGCGGGTGATCATTTTGGGGGGGAATGAAAGAAAAAAAAAATGGAGGAAAAGATCCAAAAAAGAAAAAGTAAAGGCTTGCTAGCTAAACCCATATTCAAAAGAAAACGTCCAAGGCATTTGGGCAGAATGTTGGCCAGAATGCCTAACATGCCATCAATAATGTTTATAACCGTGTTTGTGAGCTCCCAACACAACTTATGAATGCAAAGGGAGTAATAAAACCAACTGAAAATATTTTCTACTTTCTGAAGCTGTTAAAAGTGGTTAAAGTAGAACTAGATGTTAAAATTGGCATTATTTAAAGCAGCTAAGGAAAGTGTTTGGTTATTTGGTCATTATGTTTAAGCTATCTGTCTGCCTATCTGTCTGTCTATCTATCTATCTATCTAGCTATCTATCTGTCTATCTATCTTCTCTGTCTATCTGTCTGTCTGTTTGTCTGTCTATCTGTCTATCTATCTATCTATCTAGGCCTAACTATCTATCTAGGCCTAACTCTCTATCTATCTATCTCTCTATTTCTGTCTATCTATCCGTCTGTCTATCTGTCTATCTATCTATCTATCCATCTATCCATCTATCTATCTATTTATCTTCTTTCTTTCTTTCTTTCTTAATTTGTTTCTTTCCTTCCTTCCATTTCTTCCATTCCTTCCTTCGTTCTTTTTTTCTTTTTTTTTCTTTCCTTCATTTCTTCCTTTCTTCGTTCCTTCCTTTCCACCATATATATTCCATTTCTCCCCCAATGCCTTAATCTTCCAAATTAATTCTCCGTCATTCGCCAGGGGGAGCACTAAATTGCAATTTGAACCCTAATACCTAATTTGAAGTGCCACTGGCAGCCCTCCATGCTGTAACTAAGCAACGGCAGTCACATGACCAGATTGGCATGTGATTAGGCCCAGGGCATGATGGGTAGCTACTTATGTGAGGCTTGTCAGGGTGTAAGAGAAGAGGTATTTAGTGTCTGGTAATAAGGCGAAAAGATAGAATGAAATAAGAGAGAAAATGATATATGCACACATAAAGAATATTCCTTTAACTGTTTTTTCACTGCTTTGTGATAGTTATGATGTTCTTAGATGTTACATAGGTTTATATGATTATTATAAAAATATTTTTTTCTAGTTGTTAGAAAGTCTGCTTTGTTCTGATATTATGTGATAAACGGTCTGTTTCGATAAATTATGAATTATGAATTATCAAAGAAAAAAGGACCACAAAAGAAAACCATTTACCTTCATAACCAGTTTTTCAAAATTTATCTAATTATTTTTTGTTATTTATTATAAACTGTAAAATTTAACTTAAAGACCACCTCACTAAGATCACCTCACCATTAAGACCACCTCACCGTTAATACCCCCTCACTATTAAAACCACTTCACCATTAAGACCAGTACAATTTGCACCAAGGGTGAACTTAATGGCGAAATTTCATTTTTACTGACTACATTCTGATATAAACACAAATATGCGAAGTTTTCTTTAGACCTCCCTGCGGCACAGTTTGTAAGTGACATTGATTTATCATGCTAGATATGTTTTGTCTCAAATGTCAGAGTTGCACTGCAGGAGGTCATACGCATATTGCTTGTATTAACACATAATTGTGCATTTTGTCCATTTGTGTGTTGTCTTACTGATTGCTGTTCACACATAAATGTTATTTTGGGGCAATTTGTGCATTAGTTATAATGGCTGGCTGATATTTATTATGAGTTATTAGTGATTTATGATTTATTATAGATAGGTCGGATAGCATTTTGTTCTGCGATAGGAGTACCATTCCAAATTGTTTGGTGTTGTGGTTAGGCAATTAAGCGTTATTTTTCAGAGAAAGATTATAGTATTTTATACAGACACACAGACAACAGCTAATAAATACATAGATAGAGACAGACAGATGGGAAAGATTGTCAGACAGACAGGCAGACAGACAGCCAGATAGATAGAAAGATTGTCAGACAGACAGACAGGCAGACATCCGGATAGATAAATTATTGTCAGACAGACAGGCAGACAGACAGCTGGTTAGATAGAAAGTTTGTCAGACAGACAGGCAGACAGACAGCCGGATAGATAGAAAGTTTGTCAGACAGACAGGCAGACAGCGCGACAGACAGCCAGACAGCTAGAAAGATTGTCAGACAGACAGGCAGACAGACAGCTGGATAGACTAAAAAGTAGTTAGGTGGAAAAGTGATTTAAAGGACAAAATTGATATAGGCAGCTGTTTATTATTAAGATCGATTGTAATGTAGCTGTATATTATCCAAATACATCATTTATAGAAGTAATTGCAGAAAATAGAATAATTATTTTAAATAAGCAAAATTGAACTATTAAAGAAAAAGTTTGAATTGCCTAAATAAATGCCAAACGAATATAAATACTTGCTTATTATTGAGATAAATGTATAATGTTACTTTATGTCACAAAATGAATAGATAAATCATAAAGTAATTGTAGGAAATACGATAATTGTTTTAATAAAACATGATTGTGCAATTTTACCCTTAATAGGAATTTAAGGCATTTTTTATTACAGAGAAACTTAGATTCTGCCTTAAAAACCAAACTTTAAGCCATCAATAAAATAAAATAAATAAATGTACATTTTGTAGATAAGAACACGTTTCAATATTGTCATATAACACAGCAGTGTCCCCAACCAACTCACAAAAAGCCCTAAAACCAAGCAATTTACCCCTGTTGCCTTAAGGGAAGCGGCCTTAAATGGTCACGTGACAGAGGGGTGACACGGTTAAGGTCTTAGCGAAGCCTTAAATTTTGTCACTGTAGCCTTAAGGAAACCTGAGATGTGCAGGGGGGCATCTCCTAATCCTTCTCAATGTGTTTCTAAGCGAATTTCTCTCTTGTTAATATGATGCATCCCCCATAATGAATAATGGAAGACCCTACCAACAATATTTCAAGAATAGCTTATTGTCTGCAGCTGTTGTGTGTTGTTGTCCCTCGTAAGACAACAACGTGGGGGGTGCTGTGGAATATTGCCCAACAATATTACCCAACAGAATTTGTAATAATCTTGTCCGTGTCAGAGCGGGCAGAGAAGAAATCAGTCCCTCCAAATGTGGTATAAAGCCATTTTGTCTTATTCTATATAATCTATGACAGGTAGACTAGTTAGGGCGGGGGCCTAGCTCAGTGGTAGCGCTCTGGGCTTCCAACCGCTGGGTCCCGGGTTCGATTCCCGGTCGAGCTTAAGTTAGATGGCTGTTTCATCCTTCATGTCATTGCCATGGTCTCTGCCTGTCCTAATTAGCCCAACTGGTGCAGAAATACAGGACGTAAAGCCCTAATCACACTCACACACACAGGTAGACTAGTTGTTAAGATCCTGGTAGCTCATCTAAAGGTCCTAGGTTCAAATTCTGAGCAGAGCCGGGCCTACTTTAATCTAGGTGTCCAGTCGTCCTCTGTGTCTGTGCTGAGGCAAGTAAAATATCCCACCCCAAAGGGTAAATGTGTAACATGGTGTGGACTCCAAACCTTACCACCTCATCATGACATCTGCCTGTGTCGGGTCATATAAGCCGCTTAAGCTTCAGAAATAAACTAGGTTACATGAATTGTGCCTTGTACACTGATTATAGTGGGGCAATTAAAATACCCCATCCATGGGGTAAATGTGTGACAAAATCATCTCATCATTACGTCTGCCTCTTATATAGACACTTAAACAATACCACAATGGTATGCAATTATTTCTATCAAAAGGCACTCCCCTAATGTTTTAATACAGAACACGCCGACCCCGACCCCCCCCCCCCCCCCACTCCTTGTTCCATTCCTAGAAGTTGTATTTTGTTATTCAGCACCCCACTTTTCAGCTTAAATTGCTCCAGGAATTATCTGCCAGGAATCTGAGATATTCCAAGAAATTGTTTGTCCAAGCACAGGCAGAATCATAAGATGTGAATTTGCTAATAATAGAAATATTAGGAGGGGCTGGATCCACCAGCAGGAGGGCTTAATATTAAGTTGTAGGATAGGGAATTAGTTTTAGATAGGAATAATGTTTTATGATAACAATCTAATTTTAAAGACAGGTTTTATTGTTTTGATGTCAATCCACAATAAGTAAGCGGAGTTATTTTTAGATCTGTAAATTAATATTGTTTTATTAGTTATTATAAATTATTCCAAGGGTGCTCATAAAATATCAAAATAAAAAAAATAAAAAAACAATGCACCCAGTAGTTTTCCCTCACTCGGTCAGTGGACCCTGTTTATTTTACTAAATTAAATTTATGAGAAAAATTTGAAAGTTGTTGGTCAATATATTTTTATTCTAAGCCACAGCAAAATTTACCGGTAATATCGTCGTATTTATTCATACATTTGCTTCGTGTTGATGACATGTTATTAAAATAAAATTGAAAGTTAATCTGTTGAATACGGCTTGAGGAATAAATAGGATAGAATGAAATAAAACTAAACGAGATGGTTATTTTTAAGTAGTATAATACGATATTGAGCAAAACAGTACTTTAAAATACTCTAGAGATATTTTTTTAGAAAGAAAAATCAAACATTTTGTACCATAAACAAAACTCGCCCCATTTCCAAGAGTAGTAAATCCACCGCTTAAGGCATAAATCCATAAAATCCACAATTGCAACACTGAAAAATAAAATTGCTGTAAATATTAACGCAAATTGCTGTAAATACCACTGTAAATGTACTGGCCTTTAAAATCCACTTAGCCCGTTGGTGCTTATTGTATTGTCATGATGAAACTCAATAGAAAATTCGTTTAATCAATGGACCAAACTGTTCTCGTATAATCGCATTTACAACATTTGTTTTAGGAGTTTGCTCTGATAGGTTTGTTGGCACAGGGCATGGGAAAAATGAAAAAATCAAAGATGTGGGTCTAGATTGTCAATATGGCTTACACTGGGCTAGTGGGCCAGGCTTAGGTGAATGTTTTTACAGGTGATTTTGCTTGTTTTCAAAAGCTGTTTTAGGATAGCAAAAATTGTTATTTATGGTGTTGGCATTTTTTATTTTTTTTGTCTTTATGGGGCTTGTTTTTCGAAAAGGTTTTTTTCTTGTTGACAGTTTGGAAATAAAGTCAGGGTACTAGGATATTCTGTAATGGAATTTGGGTTTTATTAAATACTTTAGATCGTTGATAAGACTTGTATGTTCAAGGCTGCATACTCCCCTGGAATAGAGTTGAGAAAGACTCAAGAATAGCCTGCTAGGGGTGTTTGATAAAGTAGGCTGAGTATGTTCATTTCATAATAGCAGCCTCTCACCTCATCAATCAACCATCAATAGCTTCAAGAACTTGCCTTAGAGGGCTGCACTTCCCATATATCTCTATCTATCTATCTATCTATCTCTATCTATCTATCTATCTATCTATCTGTCCTATCTGTCCTATCTATGGCACATTTGACGTTTATTGATTATTTATTAGGATTGGATTAGCTGGTTAGAAACAGGAATGAGAAGTATTGGTAGCTCTTGATTAAGTTATTAATACCTATATGTAGGCGTCTTGTTTAATTATCCTATCCAATTATCTAATTATATTGATTGTTACTAACAATATCCAGCTAAATATTTGATTTTGTTATTATATATATATAAAAAAAAAGATTGGTAGATTTAAACTCTAATTAATTTGAAAGGTATTTGCCTCAGTTTTGAAAGTTTGGCATATAAACTAAAAAAGGCAAAAAGAAAAAGAAAAAAAAAAATATTTGGAAGGATCAAAGTCTGACAGAATCAACTGAATCTGCTGTCAAAGCAAGCTGATGGCTCCGGGAATTAAAATGGCCAAGTTTCTTGCCAGGGCAATTTCCACCTGATGGTTTGAATGACTTTATATGAAATATGTCTGGTATTTCACTTTATATGAAATATGTCTGCTTATGAAATACATCTGATATTGAAATACATCTTATATTGAAATACATCTGATATTAAAATACATTTACTATTGAAATACATCTGACATGAAATAATAAATCTTATATTGAAATACATGATATTGAAATACATCAGCTATTGAACGTACATCTTTAATATTGAAATACTTCTGATATTGACATATATCTGATTTTTAAACACATCTGATATTAAAATACATTTGCTATCGAAATACATCTGCCATTGAAATACATCTGATATTGAAATACTTCTGATTTTGAAATACATCTGATATTGAAATACATATTAATATTGAAATACATATTGTTTATGCAGATATTTTGACAATAACCCCTTGGTGGTTCGGATTAATGCAATTTTTGTCGAGGTGATTATTTAATAAAATACCATGTTTTGAATACAGTTATGGCCGAAATTTTGGGGTTTTTATTATATAAGTGAAGTGGTATTAACAGTGAGGTGGTATTTAAAGTGAGTCATGTCATGGGATGGTAAATCGGATATGCCTTGTACTGGGTGTTTATTTTGAGGCAATTAAAAGACCCCCACCCACGGGGTAAATGTGTAATTTTCAAGATGTGTACCCCAAGACTATCATCTCATCATTACATCTGCCTCTGACAGCTGGTCATATGACCTGACTAAACCACTGGCAACTATCATGTAGTGACATTGATAATTACCAATATTCAACAGTACTTTCAAAGTTATAATCCAGCATTAGTTGGGGTATACACACCACCCCACTAAGCTGCAACATGGGGTATTGGATATAGCCAAGATGTATGCAGATATGAATGCCTTGGGGGCAGAAGAAGCCGTGGTCAGATTGCCAAGAAGTTTGGAAAATACACTCGGGGAATGGGGTGTAGTATCCACATCAAATGTAACAGTATGGGTGATAGTGTGTCTTCATGTGTGAAACTATGTAGTGTTAGTGTGTTCGACTATGTTGGTGTGATGGTATATTGGTTTGTTAGTGTATGTTTGTGTTAAATTTAGCTAAGATTTCGGTAGGTTTGTTGGAGAAAGTGGACTAGCTAGCTGGCTGGCTGGCTGGTTGGCTGGTTGGTTGGCCAGGCTGACTGACTTTACTGGCTGACTAGTGTAAACAAGTTTGTAGAAACTCAGTATACTATTTTGAAGAAGCAAGAAAATGGTTGGAAATGTTAGCAATTCCAAACTTAAACTTTCCTATCCTTAAAAAATATCTATCCATCTATCTACTTATCTGTCTATCTGTCTATCTGTCTATCTAGCTATCTGTCTATTTGTCTATTTGTCTCTCTCTCTCTCTCTCTCTCTCTCTCTCTCTCTCTCTCTCTCTCTCTCTCTCTATCTCTATCTCTATCTCTATATCTCTATCTCTCTCGATCTCTCTCTATCTCTCTCTATCTCTCTCTATCTCTCTATCTACAGAGTTTCTATCCATCTTTCTATCCATCTATCTACCCCTCTATCCCTCTATCACTCTATCACTCTATCCATCCCTCTATCCATCTATCTATCCCTCTATCCCTCTATCTATCTATATATCTATCCATCTGTCTATCCCTCTATCCATCTATCCATCTATCTAGCCCTCTATCCATCTATCTATCCCTCTATCTATCTATCTACAGAGTTTCTTTCGTGTTGCAATGTGATTGGCGGAGAGTGTACCCCCCTCCTGTTTATGACGTCATCAATCACTATTCTAGCTACATTGGCTCCCCCTAGGCAGACAGGAAGTGCCATTGCGCATGCCCCATCTAGCAGGGCATTCTGGAATGGCCTACTTCCGCCTCCCCCATTATTCAGGCACGTGTAGGTTCAAAACATTGAACTTTCTGGAGCTGAGTGTGGTCAGATTTCACAGTTAGCCTTGCTCAGGGGAAATGCGTGTGGATGGATGAATGAATGAAATGAATAAATGAATGAATGCATGGATGAATAATGCCGAATAAAGAATTTATAGAGGTACTTTGCTTTATTTGGTATTGGCGTAGGTGTTGTTATGTATTATGCATTTGATTAGTCAGCGAAATTAATACTTGTTGAAGTTAGTGAATGGTCTATAGAAACAAATGACGTTCCCCTGGGTTTAAAAGAAGATTGGTTAAAAAGAAAATTAATATATGGTGTCTGAAATAAACTAATTGGTCTCCTGAAAGCAATAACTTAGAAGTAGGTCTTCTCCCTAATGCTTACTATATACATGGCCAAATGTGCTAAGTTTGGATAAACACATGGAAAAACGCATGGTTTTCACCTCATTTTAATTAGGCAGAAACCAAGCGTTTTCCATGCGTTTATCCTTCTCATGGAAAACACAAGTGGCACATTTGGCCATGTAGTTATTGTAAATTGAGAGGCCACAGTATATGATTTGTAATTAATGAGTTTTTATATAAGTTATGATACACTCTTGTCAACCTTAATAAATCTCAAGTCAACTTTATAATTGACTACTTTTTATCACCAGATGGAGCTATCAGTAACTGCGCCCAAACCATTGTTTAATGACGTCATCTTAATATGACGTCATTAACTGCACTCAATGACCCCATTGTTTGATTATGTGCATCATTAGCAATTGTGTGGGCGCAGTTACTGATAACTCCCTTTTGGTAAAAACTCTATTACAATGCAATTGAGTTATAAATAACATTGTTAACACAAATTTGGTACTTGATTTGGGCAGACTTTTAGGTCTTCAGGAGCTTGATATAGAATAGTTTGGCATGCTTTAGCTGGAGGTAGCTGTTCCTGTTATTGCATAGAGCTAGTAGTAGTAGTAATAGCAGTAGTAGTAATAGTAGTAGTAGTTATAGTAGTAGTAGTAGTAATATTAGTAGTAGTAGTAGTAGTAGTAATATTAGTAGTAGTAGTAACAGTAGTAGTAGTAATAGTAGTAGTAATAGTAACAGTAGTATATAGTAGTAGTAGTAATTTTATTAACCATAAGTGGATGGAGACCAGAAAAAGCCAAGGCTTATCAGGCTGGTTGCCTTTACAGAATCAGCTTTGAATTATATATATAAATAATGAAGGTCAATATCCATTTATAACAGGTATTTAACCACTGATGAAGTAGTTTTTGATGCTTTTGTGTAATGCTTTTTATGTTTTGAAATGATGATTGTTTTGTTGCTGAAAATTATTCCGCAGTATCGCGCCTTCATCATCATAAACTGCTGGTTTTTTTTTGGCTTGCTCTGTCTCTACTCTGCTTATATATAGTTTAACATGTAATACTTTAGATAGTTATTACACTGCCAAATGTGCCACGTGCGTTTTCCATGAGAAGGATGAACGAGTGGAAAACGCATGGTTTTTGGCTAATTATAATGAGGCAAAAACCATGCGTATATCCAAACTCATGGAAAACGCACGTGGCACATTCGGCCATGTGTAGCCATATAATGATAGTTTCATAAGCTGATCAAAACTGCCCTTTACTTACACATACCATCCACACATAGAGTGTACACATAGAGAGAGTGTGTTATGATTGATAGCTGTCTCTCATCTGTCCGTTTGATGGATGAACGGATGAAACAGTTGATGGATGAGTCAGTGCAGCTCCTTTGATGTGGCCCAGGGACAGTGTCAAAAGTTTGCGATGGTGACATCACACGCGGGAAGGTCTGTCTAATGCTATCTGTGGAAATAGAACTACAGTGTGATATTGCTATTAGGACCACCCTTAGTGTGATTTGTAGTGGTCTTAATAGTCAGGTGGTCGTAATAGGTAGGTGGTCTTAATATTGAGGTGGTCTAAACAGTGAGATGGTCTTAATGAGGTGGAATGGTCAGGTGGTCTTAATATTGAGGTGGTCTTAATATTGAGGTGGTCTTAACATTGAGGTGGTCTTATGTGAAACCGTGCAACATCCACACATACTGAGGTGGTCTTAATACTGAGGTGGTCTTAATATTGAGGTGGTCTTAATACTGAGGTGGTCTTAATGGTGAGGTGGTCTTAATAGTGAGGTGGTCTTAATAGTGGTTGTCTTAATATTGAGGTGGTCTTATTATTGAGGTGGTCTTAATAGTGAGGTGGTCTTATTATTGAGGTGGTCTTAATGTTGAGGTGGTCTTAATGGTGAGGTGGTCTTAATAGTGAGGTGGTCTTGATGACAATTGGGTGCTCACATGAAATAATCCTGTGATATTACTCTTATAAAAGCTGCATTATTTCCTATATTATAATATCATACGTCACTATGCACTGTATCCAGGCCACATCTCCAATAAGAGGTTGCACCTAATGTGATCTCAATACTGAGTTTTTCCTTTGTATTATCAGGAACATTGTCTTGTAATACTGTGTTGTCAGAAATGATTCAGAATATAATTTTGTGTCCATGTGTGTGCATTATGTGTGATCCATCTCATTACTATTTAGTATATTCAATGATAACCTTAATTTCACAACATTTAGCATTACCCAAACAATATTACAATTTCCTTTCTATTATAAAACATGGTTAGATTGACCCAGCAGCCCAGGTTAGAGTTAACCCTTGTCAACTAGACCCAAAACAGTTGGAAAATACAACTGTCGTCCTCTAGCGGGCAGTTGAGTGGTTACCCTAGGTGGCAGCACCGTCCAGTGGCCGCCATTTTATTCCCAATTGGGACAGCAGCCTCAGCAAAGTGACAGCTAACATGATTGGCTCTGATAGGCCTATATAAAGCTACGATAGAAGAAAAAAAAATAACAGCGTAGGCTATTCTAGATGGTGGGGTGGGATATAAAGTATTATAATAATAGAACAGAATAGAATAATTGAGTCAGCCTTTGCTTGTAGATATAAAGATAGTTCTATGGTAGATGTAATGATGATATGAGGAAGCTCACAATAGAATATAATCCACACTCTTCAACAGAAAAGCCTAGAATAATAACTGTGGCCTTGTGACTGAGGCAAACCTATTGTGTCTGGATGTCCTGTCCTGTCCTGTCCTGTCCTGTCCTGTCCTGTCCTGTCCTGTCCTCTCCTCTCCTCTCCTCTCCTCTCCTCTCCTCTCCTCTCCTCTCCTCTCCTCTCCTCTCCTCTCCTCTCCTCTCCTCTCCTCTCCTCTCCTCTCCTCTCTAAATTTCCCCTGAATGCAGGGGCTGCTAATTGCTAGGGATAGATGGACTCTATTTATTATCTTGTTGATTAGAAAAAATAACGGACATAATTGTTGGCGAAGTGTATTTATTGGGAGGATTGCCCAAAGGAAGTCCTTGAGTTGAGCATTTGTCAGGAGGTATTCAACTCGCTTGCCTCCCCAAACAAAAGCCCTCATTAATTCTAACTCACACAGCTGCCACCAGGGGAAAATGCAAAGAAAAATTAGATGGAAGAAAAAATCGTCTGCTTGTATTTGTTTTGGGAGAAGTTTGTGAAAATTCAAGAAATTGTCTTTGTAAAGCATTTTTATGATTGAAAGGGATTTAGAATTGAAAGAATTTTAAAGGAGTCGAGCAAAATGCCAACGTTAGCGAATGCTCAAACATGAAATTTTGGGAAATTCGCCTTATTATTAGTTCAATATTTGCTGAGAATTAAGGAGTTGCAAAGGGTCCTTTTGGTTGCCATAGAGACGTATTGAGCAATCTTGTTCAATTAAAAATCAGCCAAATTGAGCCTATTAATTTGCAGAAAATTCGATCTAATTTTCTGAAGATGAAGACATTTTGAAATGTTGGTCTGTGTATGGATTATGGAATGGCGTCACTCTCGAGTCTTGCTTATCAGTCAGTCAGTCAGTCAGTCAGTCAGTCAATCAATAATGACATATGTGTTCACATTGGTATTTCTGTAAATATTTATAACAATTATTGTCTTTTAAATTATGATTTTATGTTTTATATTAACACCTTAACTAATTTAATGACTACTTTGCTGATAAGACCATCTTTGTACCTCACCATTAAGACCACCTCACCATTAAGACCACCTCACTATTAAGACCACCTCACTATCAACACCACCTCAATATCAAGACGACCTTGCTAATAAACACTATTAAGACGACTTTGCTAATAAAACCACTTCACTGTTAAAACCATTTCAATATTAGGACCACCTCACGATTAAGACCACCTCACGATTAAGACCACCTCACCATTAAGACCACCTCACTATCAACACCACCTCACTAGAAAGACCACCTCACTAGTAAGACCACCTCACTATTAAGACTACTTCACTATTAAGACCATTTCAGCTCACTATTTAGACCACCTCACTATGAATCCATCACTTCTAGGTACTTCTAGCACAAATGCTATCTCAATTGTAAGATTCTTCCATGCTATGACATGTTGCCTTAAAATTTGGAAACCATTGCCAAAGTTTCTTTATTCTAAACAATCTACAGCTGTCCTGCATGAGATGAAATTGAATCTTACATAAACACATGATCCATACAGCTGCGTGGAATCCCTGTAATCCTTCATGTAAGTGCCCATACACATGGCATTATGCCATGATAGATATTTACATAATGCCCATTTACATATTTACACGATGCCA